>VZQC01000265.1:451896-550585 GCA_009823505.1 Rhizomys pruinosus
AACAACAACAACAACAACAACAACAACAACAACAGAAAGGACTGCATCAAAGAACTGACTGAAACAGTGAACTTCTGCTCAAAACAGTCAATTTCCACATGGAGAATATTGAGAAAGACTGAGAAAGAGATGAAAAGCATGTTTGGCAGAATGCATGAGCTCTGGTGGGGTGGGGGTATGGGGGGACACAGGTCTAGATTTGATAAAAAATATATTAATTAATTAATTAAAAAAAGTAAGGGGGTTGGATTGTATCATAAGACATGGAGAAATCATGTTATCCTGATCTGGAAGCTTCCTCCCTGCTGGCTGGCTTTCATAGTGCCAGAATGTGCTATACAGGCTGCTGGGGGGGGGGAGTTATTAGTGGTCTTAACCAACTCTGAACACGGTGAGACTGTGAGCTACAGTAACAACTGGCATGGCAAGATGTGCTAATGGGTGTGACAGCGGCATGAGTGTTATGCAGGTAACCTACTGATTTCTGATTGGATTTAGGGCCCACTGACCAGGGGGAAACACATACCAGATACTGTGAATATGCACGAGAACTCATGACTGGGAAGCTCTTAGGCTCCAGGGGCAAATCTACTACTAATTCTTTGCTAAATGGATATAGTATCAAACTGCCCTCTAAATTCATATCTATATGCCGGTAGGTGAGTGCAGCTCTCAGACCTCATTAGAGAAATTGCTTTGTGAGTGAGTGGTGGTTAACTCCAAAACTAATAACTAATCAAAGTCCAGAGAAGAAGTGTCTAAGTGTCTATGGAGTGCTTAGCCATAAGTGGGACATGTATATCACATACACACTGCTCCAAGGCCTGAGGACCATTTCAGAAGAAAGGGTAAAAAGATTGTCAGAGCCAGAGATCAAGAAGACACTGAAAAACTGTGTTCTGGACAGGACAGGACTGCTGCATTCATGAACTCATAGAAGCTGCATTGTCTATAGTCAATAGTCCAGCACAGACACTAGACAAGTTCATGAGCTCCCACACTAGCTGAGGAGCTACTGATAGTTAATGATTTCTGGGGGAGGGGCAGTTAGTTTTCTTTAAGGGTGTGGTCCATGGTTAGTCAACCATGCTCCAGAGGATCGGCTCTTGAGTACATGGGCAGTACATGGTCTTAGTGGGCTTTAGTCAGGGGGAGAAGTGGTAGGTGACTATAATCAAACTACATTTTCTCAAAGAATTAATACAAATATTAAAATATCATTTATAAAGGAAAGTTCAGGATTATGAGTAAAAGAAGAAATTAAAATGGAAGTTTAAAATATAATGTTGCCTGATGATGACAATGCTAAATAATAAAACTTATGAAAAGTGGTAAAACTGGGGCCACAGCGAAGTCAAAGCATCAAATACCTCTGCTGGAAAAGAAGAAAGACTAAAAGTGAACGTCCTAAGTGATGAGTGGAAAACACAGGCAAAAAGAACAAAAGAAGAAGCTCAAGGCAAGAGCAGGAGAAAGAATGCAGAAACCGGAATGGGACCCAATGAAACCAAAAACACAACCTGGAATGGGACCCAATGAAACCAAAAACACAACCCAATGGAGAAGAGCAAGAAAGATGAAGGTTGGTTCTTTGGAAAGATGGAGAAAATAGATGTCTTTGGCGAGGCTGCCAAACGAAATCAGAGAAAGAAGAAAAATGAACATGGTGAGGTACAATGGAGAGAACACCAGATGAAGCATGGTCTAGAACAGTGAGTGGGAAGCGCTGGCAGTGAGTTCATGCTGATAGAGGTGCAGACAAAGTCCATTAAATAATATGCTTTCTAGTGATAGAGATAAATAAGATTAAACACTCTATTTTTTTAAATGATTTGCTTTTTATTAGTAGATGAACTTTTTTTTTTTCAGATCACATTGACGTTGCTCAGTTTGCCATACAATTAGGTAATTGGTGCTAGCATCCACAGATGAGGAATACCATTAGTTGTTTGTTTTTCTGGGACTGTGTTACTTCACTCAGCATGATATCTTCTAGCTCCAGCCATTTACCTGCAAAGCTAATGATGTCATCTTTTTTTTTTTTAATTTTATTTATTTCTGTATGTGTATGAATGTACTGTCTGCATGCAGGTTTGTGCACCTGTGTCGTGCAATGCCGCGGAGGTCAGAAGAGGGTGTTGGCTTCCCCTGGAACTGGAGTTCTCCTGGAATTGGAATTATAGACGGTTCTCAGCTGCCATGTGGGTGCTGGGGATCAAACCCGGGTCCTCTGCAAGAGCAGTTGGTACTCTTAACCGCTAGGCCATCTCTCCAGCCCTGATGTCATCTTTCTTTACTGCTGCATAGAACTCCATTGTGTAGATGTACCACATTTTCTCTATCCACTCGTCAGTTGAGGGGCACTTGGGTTGGTTCCAGCTCCTTGCTATTGTGAAGAGAGCTGAAATGAACATGTACAGTGGGTGCCTTCAGGGAGGGAGGTAGAGGCCCATGATGAGAAAGGTAAGTGGGAATTACAGACTGTATGAGAGGATCCAGTGATAAGCCTTGACTGATATAATATTTACAATTGCTTGTAAAAAAGGTCCACCATGCGCCAACAATCAGAGCATTTCAAGAACCAAGGAATATGAGAAATCTAAATTTGTGCAACTGACCCCCCCCAAAAAAAAATACTAGGAAAGGAAAATAAGGCCATTGGGGGTGTGTGGTTCAAATAGAGGAAAAATGAAATAAGTATGAGTTATACTCAGAGAAAAAATGTACATATGTCAACTGGGGTCTCTGTGACACAGAATGTGACTAGAGCTTTGATGTGCTGTCATTGTCACTGCAACACTTTTGCTACAGCAAGGATACAACTGTCTACAAATAGTCACCAACTGTCCTGGACAGGTGAGGAGACATGTTTGGTGTTTAAGGATTCTACATTCATTTGCTTTGGGCTGCCCTAGTGAACTACCATTTGTGGAAGGACTTAGACACTATACATTTGTTTTCACACTATTCTAGAACCTGGAAGTCCCAGACCAAGATTATCAGCAGGGTTGGATTCTCCCAGGCCTCTCTTCTTGGCTTGCTGATGGCTGTCATCTTTCTGTGTCCTCACATGACCATCTCTCTGAGTGTTCTTGGTGTCTCTTTCTTATAAAGACACCAGTCAGAATGAACTAGGACAGTACCCCAATGGATTCATTTTGACTAATGATCTCATTATTTAAAACCTGTATCTCCTGAAGTATGCATTTTGAGGAAAGAGTTTAGCCTATAACAGATCCAAAGGAATGCTTCAGTTAACTAGGTGGTTAACTGAAGGGAAGAGACTTTGCATGCTCTGGGTTTGGGTTAACACATGCCTAGGCAGTTCCAATCCCTCATTGCAGGCCAACATGCAACCCAGCAGGTGCATAAGAGCCCAAGGTGCATAAGAACCTGTGAATAAGAACTGGCTGGAATGGAGGACCCTGCCAGGTGGATCAGCCCTCCTGCTCGCCTGTGCTCAGCCATGAAGTCCCTCCCCATAGTCACAGTAGAAAAAACAGACTCCAGGTCCCCAGGCCCCATGGGAACAGAGGATGAGACTGTAGCATTATACTCTTCCATGGACTGGTACACTAGGTCATACTGGTTTCACCTTGGACTATACAAGTAGCAAGAGTCAAGGTGCCCATGCTGAGCCACCAGAAATCAGCATAAACCTCCCCTCTGCCAAAGCTACATGTTTTCTATGGCACACCATAGACGCAGTGCTTTAAACAAAAGGAAGCTTAGACTTTGTGATAGCTAATTTCCTTGACTAGGCCACAGAGTGCCCTGATATTTGGTTACTCTGAATATATGTGTGTGTGTGTGTGTGTGTGTGTGTGTGTGTGTGTTTCTGGATGAGGTTAATGTTTGAATTGATGTGCTGACTATGCAGATTGTCCTGTTGAGTATGGATGGGCCTTAACCAATGCATGGAAGGCCTAAAGAGAATGAAGGGTTTGGCAAGGATCATCACTTTCTTTGCCTATCTTTGAAGGAGGACATTGGTTTCTCCTTTACCATGGGAGCCAATTCCTTCCCCTCTCTTCTCTCTCTCCTCTTCCTCTTCTCTCTCTCCCTCCCTCCCCCACTCTTTTCTGCCTTCCCTCCCTCTCATATGTATATATGTCTCCAACTGGTTCTGTTTATCTCAAGAGTCCATCCTGAGACAAATCCCTACCTTACAGATTTTTTACGTGTATTAATAAGCTATTCATGCATCTTCTTGTTATCTCAATCAAAACAAATGAGTAAAAAGTACTTTGAAAAGAGAAAAAATATCATTTGATTACCATTAGTTTGGCATAAAGTATAATTACCATATCTAAGTGAAAAGAATACTGTTCTCTACCCAAGATTTTTCTGATTCAAAACTGAACTTTCCCTGTAAATCCTGAGTGATGGAGCTTTTCATCTTTTCCTTCATTCTTAATACAACATGTATGCTTATCAGGTAATGGATTAGTGTTTGCTGGGTCTCCATTGTGTCCCAGAGTCCTTTGTGTTCTAACACGATCTTTACATGCATTACTTTAAACATAGCCTTTCTGGTACCTGACCCAGGATGGGCAGCTTCCATAAGACCAGAGGGAACAGCTTCTTTTGTTGCAATGTGTAGGATTTTATAGATTCATGGGTAGAGGGTTTCATTCCAAATAAGGTGGATCAGCACAGGACCTGCCAAGATTCTTCCCCGCTCCTCCTCTCCAGGTCCTCCAGTTATTGTGTTTTAGAAAGCAACACGCACATCCATGTAGAACTCCAACTTCAGAGGACACCGCAACAACTGCCTGAGCCTGGGGGTGTCAGAACCCCGAGGTGAGCATTCAGACTTAACCACTGTTCTCCTTGGTAGCACTTAGAAATGGAGTTGATGAATTTAACGGAAACACATGTTTTCATTTAAATTACAATTAGCAATTAGAGAGTTAAGTGTGCCCTGGATAGAATCCATAATCATTGTTGAGTTCGTGGTGTAGCTACTTTGCTGTTGTCACTCTGTTTTTATGCTTTACTTTATGATTTCATAGCAAATTTATGCGGAAGTGAAGAGAAGCCCTTGCAAAATAAAGCTGCGGGGTTGGAGTTAATTTGGCTTCTATCAAAAGATGTAAAGGTTACCATCCTCGTTACAATGCAGACTCATTGCCTAGCTGATTGTTTCAGGAAAAGTAGGAGAGACATTTTACTTATCCTGTTAGCAATTTAAGTCGGCTCATTTATTGGAAAGGGTTGGAGTAGAAATGTTTTACTTCTTACTGATGATAGCGTGGCTCTGCCTCCCTACGGCCTGGTACCCATCTTCTCATATCTTCTGGAATAGTCTATATTGAAATTAATATTCACTCTGCTTTTTAATGGACTTTTTTAAAAAGCCAAGTAAATGTGCCAATACAGACTATGTGAGGAATAAGTCAGGTGCTCTCCAGATGTTAGAGAACCCAGCTAATGGAATCTCAAAGGGGAAATCCACAGGGCAAATGGCCATTGCACACCCATCTGTAAAAAGTTCCTACAGCAAAACAAGTTGGCAGTCATGGGGAAGCCAGAGCAAGAGAGCACTATTTATAGTGACCCCCCACACACACACACAGAAGTGAAGTAATATTAAAATTGCCACTGGGGTAGAGTACAGTAAGGAACACGGCCAAGGTAAGTAACTCTAGGCAGCCTGGAGACCCCATACAAAACTCCTCGGCACCACCTAAGAACCACAGCACTTTCTAAATTTTAGTAAGATCAGACCTGGGAGATTGCTCCTCGGGGATTTGTCAGGAACCCGAGACTTTTGGCAGTGCTTGGTGTGGCTGGCAAAGGGTCAGACATCCACAAAAGACTGCAGACACTAGAAGAGTGTAGCTTCTGAGTGTCCTTGCAGTCACAGGGGCTGCCAGAGATGAACAACACGGCCCCTGCTATACAGCCCATGTTTTTAGTCTCTCTCACTGCCACATAGACACTCACGACAGCCCAAATGGGTATCTTTTCCTTGAATGCCAGAATTCAATAATTGTTTCTAGGTCAAAATGCCAGAATTGCCAGAATAATAACATCAACAATAAAGTAAGTTGCCCTCTCTGTTGGTGCAGGGGAATTAATGCACACGGCTGTTACTCAAGTACACAGCTGCACAGCACGGTAAAACTTGAAGCAGCCCAGAAACCAGGTTCTTCCTCCTCCCGCATTTTTTTTTATAGAGTACAATTGTTTGTCTTGGGCATCCGAGACAGGGAGTAAATTTTCTTTGACGCTCTGACAGCCCTCGTGGCACATCTGCATAAAGATGGAATTTATTTTGTTCATTATGACTGCAGCAGATAGCACGGGGCTTTATTTCACTCCCACAGACTAGTTCCGTTTTCATAAATTATCCAGCCTGCTTCTCGTGTAAATGGCCGGCAGTCTTTAGAGAACTGGCAAATAACCTCCACTCTGTCTCTGCTTCTTCATTTTGGTTATTTCGGTGTCATAAAAGTTATGACACAGCAGATGGAAGGAGGATCAAGAAGGCCTCTAATAAATACTTTTCAACAAGCTCCAGACAAATCTAATAACAGAGCCGCCGAAGCTTCAAAGAAACCTCTAAATGCTTCTGCAGCCCGGCAGCTCAGTGGCGGACGCACCTTTCTGTGGAAAAAGCACCTATTTCTGCTTCAAGCATTTTGTTTTGTATATAGGGGTGGAAACTTCCTTTTGCTCACTTATAAACTGGCCGGCTCTGTGGCGACCTTTGTGCTCTTCACAAAGACACTCCCCTTTGATTTCTTTTTTTTTAATGTAAGACATATGAATAGAAACATTCCGTAAGTGTGAAAACAAACAAATGCCTCAGTATTCTGTCTAAAAGCGCGACCCACGCAGGCGCTCCATCAGATATTCGACATCAATCAAGGCCTTCCATGACACTTTCTTCCTACTCTTGCTTTCATTTACCTCTTTCTCAGGATTTGGCACACACAAAAAAACACAGCCTTAGAACTGGGGCTGTAATTTCAAACAGTTGATCTACAGCTCAGGCTATGCTGGGGAGGGTTTCCCAGCATTGTCTTACTGAAATATGTGCCCTCCCCATGAAAAGGGAAGGTTTGATGAAGCAAGGAGAGCCACCTTCAGGAACTGGAGGAGGCAGGGGTGTGGAATCTGACCCTAGCCGACACGCTCTGCCTCCGGTGGACCTGAGAAGCCTCAAAATAGAGCCAATGTCAGGATCCGTTGGAAAGACGACCATCATGTATCTGCTGAAATCTGAACAGGGCAAAAAAATATGATGCTCATCCATGTTCCCTAGGGCAACCAGAATTGTCAAGTTCTTCCTACTATGAAAGACTCATTCTAGTAGGCTTATTTTAGACTGCTAGACAGTATGTTCTTAGGGTCTCGGGGTTTCAGGGTAGAGAGGGCTATAGGGCAAAAGAAAAGGAAGGACCGGGCAGCCTTGCTTTTGGTCTTCAGGGACCACATTCTTCACTATTCTCCATCTATCTTGTATTGTGCTTCACATCAGTTGGATGATGTCATGAGGCCACAGAGATCCTGACCAAAGCTCCGTGGGACAGGAAGCAAAAGACCAGTTCTCCCAGGTGATAACCAGCTGGAGCCATTCTCTGGTCTTGACCCCTGCTAGGAGTTTCCCTGGAGAAAATTTCCTTTCTCTGCCACCCTTGTCTGACTTGGTTCCCCACCTTCCTTCCTGCCCTGTTCTGCCATTTCAACACCCACAATGATAAACTCCTCTAAGTCAACCAAGCAAAACTCCGAGTGTCTGGCTCAGGCAGTGGCTCAGCAGGTAAAATGCTGTGTAGAAGACCTTAGTTTGGATTCCCCAGAACCCCACTATCAATAAGGTAATGTGCGGGTCTGATACCAGTACTCCTAGAGTGAGATGGGAGAAAGAGATAGAGGAACTCTTCCAAAGCTCACAGGCCAGACTGCTTGGCAGTGGTAAATAACAAGAGATTCTGCCTCAATCAAGGTAAAAGGTAAGGACAGTTACATGAGGCTGTCCTCTGACCTCCTCTACACCTGTACTGTGGCATCTGCATATTAGAGAGAGAGAGAGAGAGAGAGAGAGAGAGAGAGAGAAGGTGGTGTGTAGAAATGAGAGCAGGATTGTATTTATATTCCTTTCTGAAGTTACAGGACAGGCTAATGATAATAGTAAATTTCTCAAGCTCATTGTATTAAGTCTTCTATATATCTGATACTGTCTTTGACACTTTTATAGGTTTTCATCAAATCTTCATAACTTTGTGAAGCAAAGAGCATTTCCCTCTTATTACACAATAGAGAGAGAGTAGAAGTTATGTTTTCTTAATAAAGTGCACTGTGCTGGGAGCTTTGGATATCTTTTCATTACATTTTTACAGCTCTAGAAAATATGTCCAATTATATTTACTTTAT
The DNA here is from genome assembly GCA_009823505.1 of Rhizomys pruinosus. Lineage (NCBI taxonomy): Eukaryota > Metazoa > Chordata > Mammalia > Rodentia > Spalacidae > Rhizomys > Rhizomys pruinosus. The sequence goes on from VZQC01000265.1 coordinate 460,282, forward strand.
AGCTAAGGAAACTGAGGCAGCTGTTCCGTTTCAGAAAAATCCAAAACCTCTATCAATTTGGTAAATATAGAACAAAGGGCAATGAAATACTGGGTTTGAAGATCAAGTCTGAAGTCAGTTTTAGTCTAAGGTTCTCTGAACTAATGGTCTTGATAGCTTCCAGTGGGAGTCCTTAAGCTGTGGAGGTTGTGGAAGGGGAGGTTGTGGAAGGGAAGAGAGGGAGTGAGAAGAGAAGGCTACTAACCACCAAAGCCCCAACAGAGCCTATTAATTAGGTACAACCAGAAGGCAAATGAATGCTAAATGGGGAATTTTATTTTTAGTTCTCACGTCTCCCTGCTGCTCTGCTCCGCTCCCCCTATGATCTAGCAACAATAATGTTATTTTTTTAGACACTACATAATTTCCTGTTATCATCACCGAACACTGTTCATCGAGGGTCTACATAGACGGGCCATTGCCACAGGATATCATGATAGCTGCTGACTGATGAATGCATACACGTGCATTTGGCTGGGGCCTCAGGGTGCCTGGGGACAAAGCCAAAAGTTTTGAAATAATAAGTATTGGGAATTCCTTTCCCAGTGCACAAGCTGAGCCATCTGTCCCTGGCCAACCTGAAAGGCAGGCTGAACAGAGCAGATTTCCCTTCTCACTCTGCACCCACCTCCCCTGCTCCCTTCAGACCCAAAGCAATGGAACACTGGGTTGTTTGTTTCTCCAAAGCCACACTATGAAGTTTTCCAGCAATGGCAGGAAAAAAGCTTCCAGCTCCCTAGGTCCAACCCCTCTCTGATTAATACCAAAGGTCTCAGTTGTCCCGGAAACCTGAGTGCTGGTGTGTTATAGACTCCAATTCCAGGGAAAAATGCATTCTCAAGCTCCCAAGTCCTGTGGAGAGTTCTGGGTTCTCCAGAAGGCCCTGGAGAAGGGCTGTTATCTGAGACGCTTCTCAGGAGGTGGTTTGCCTCTCCCCCTTTCATGGAAGACTTTGTCTGGTGAGGATCAGGACCCTAATGTGAAGGGCCTGGGCCTCCTGGTGGTTAGGAAGTAAGAGGAGCTGGTGATTTCCTTCGAGATTTCCTTCAGGGTACTTGAAGCTGTGAACATCAGAGGACCTGCTCTGTCTGACTGTCACCTGACACAGCTCACCTCTGACCGGAGTGTGTCTTGCTCTGAGGATGTGTCTTTATAAAACTACACCTTTCCTCTTTCTCTTTTCCTCTTCTTATTCATAGTATAAATTCCTTGAGGGAGAGATCAGATGCTTTGTCTATTTTTATAAAGAATAATCAAGCACTGAACCTAAGAGATACAAATAATGAGCTCTGTGTTTGCAGATTCCACATCTACAGACTTAACTGATAGCAGAAATATTTAGAAAAAAGTCAGTTCTAAACATGTACCAGACTTTTTCTTGCCAGTATTCTTTAACCATACAGTGAAATAACTATACCACATTTACACTGTATTAGGTATTGTGAATAATCTAGAGTTTATTTAAAGTGTAGGGGAGGGGACCTAGAGAAATGGCTCTGTTATTAAGAGCACATACTGCTCTTGCAGAGGCTGTAAATTCAGTTCCTAGCACCCCCACCAGGGGATCCAAGGCCCTCTTCTGCCTTTTGAGGGAACCACCACTGGCATGTACAAAGCCACACGGAGACACCCAGGTACACACACACATTCAACTAAAAACAAAAGTAAAATCTTTAAAACAGCTGGGAGAATGTGGATAGATTCTATACAGATATGGTGGCATTTTCTGTGAGAGACTTGAACATTGACAGATTTTAGTATCCCCTAGGGTTCTGGAACAAATCTCTCAGAGATCCTGAGAAATTCCATACCTGTTTGTTGCATACAGAACTTAACTATAAGTAAATGTTCACTGTAGGCTTAGTTAGTTACATCTCAGCACAAGGCACACAGAAATGTTTCTTTCCAAAACAAGTGCTATCAACTTTGCTTCTCAAGCCCTATCATTATAAACAAATCAGGAAATATAGGATATTTCTCAGGTAAGGTATGGATGTTTCTTTACTTGAACCCCAGACCTCTCTAGGACCTTGCCAGTCTTTCCTGGTTCAATCAGCTAGTGGCTTTTCAGCCAATTCAAAAGTTAACTCCTCACCATGGTAAGGAGCCTTCAAGATGACTCCCACTGATCCTTACCTTCCATTACATCAGGGTTGCTTCTGGTGGAGCCAGGCTATAACAGAAGTCATGGAGTGCGATTTTTAGGGCTGTAGCACTTAACACATTTTGCTTCTTTCTTGCTGTTTTTTTTTTATCACTTTCTCTGGAAGAAGCCAGCTGTCAGATCACAGACACTTAGCAGCCCAAGAAATTGAATCTCCCTATCAACAACCAACATTGGCTTAGAAAACAAATAAGTCATCCTCAAGGTGGATCTTCTAAGACAGTCAAGCTTCCGGGCAGTGGTCATAGTGACCAATATAGTCACCACAGCTCTAGAACGTGCCTCAAGCCAGAACTATTGGCTGAACTATTCTCAAATTTTTGGCTCAGAAAAACTGAGTGAGGTAATAAAATATTTGTAGTTTTTTAAAACCATTGAATGATGGAGTAACTTGTTACACAGCAATAGGTAACTAATATCCTCTGAACTGTTTTGATCTCACATCTGTCTTCTTTCTATGATGTCTGGGATACAAGTTTAGGAGTTTATGTGCTTTGGTAGTAAAGGAAAAGAGTGAGCTTGGAACCGTTGTGATACTCCAGCCTTTATGGGACTTCAGATTGGGGGGTAGGTCCTGGCTAGATCTGTTCTCTGGGCTGGTTTCTACTGATAAGCACTTTGTTGTAATTTTCATGGTTCATTCTCTCATCACACATAAGATCAATGTCTCTCTGTGTCAGATCATGTTCCTCTTCCTCCTTCCCACACTATAGACCCCTCTTTATTTTTAAAGGAAAGGATTTATTTATTTGCTTATTTTATTTATATGAGTGTTTTGCCTGCATGTATATAAGTGTACCTGTGTGTACAATACCTGTGGAGGCCAGAAGATGGTGTAGGGTTTGCTGGAACTGGCGTTATAGATGGTTTTTAGCTACCATGTGGGTGCTTGGAACTAAACCCAGGTCCTCTGCAAGAGCAACCAGTGCACTTGTAGATTACTGATCCATTTTTCAGCCCCTACAGACCCCTCTTGCTGATCACATTGGCATTCTTAGGCAATCATTGGTTGGGCACCTTTATCTTGCAACAGTTTTTGCAGTTTAATTGATTTTTGTTATTTTCTTTTTTATTTTATTTTTTTTAATTTTTTTTTTATTTATTTCTGTATGTGTATCAATGTACTGTCTGCATGCAGGTCTGTGCACCCGTGTCGTGCAATGCCGCGGAGGTCTCGGATTCCCCTGGAGCTGGAGTTCTCCTGGAATTGGAGTTTCAGACGGCTCTCGGCCACCATGTGGGTGCTGGGGATCGAACCTGGGTCCTCTGTAAGAGCGGTCGGCGCTCTTAACCGCTAGGCCATCTCTCCAGCCCGATTTTTGTTATTTTCATGCAATATAGTTTTAGTGGTAGTTAGATCTGCTCTCCTCTCCGCATCACCTCCTCTCACTGCTTCTGCACAATATAATGAAAAAAAAATATATCCTATAGAGTATGGTTTGTGTCCCCTCAATGCCCTTCAGTATGGATCCATCCGCAGGGCCCACCAAGAGTCTCAACCTCATAAGAGGCCATCTTTCTCCCTCCCAGCAGCCATCAATTGCCAAGGATTCCCTAGGTTGGGTTGGAATTTCTTACCCACTTCCCCATTTCTGTCCTGGGATTTTTATTTCGAGCTTGTGGACTTTGCATGCTGTCACTTTTGCTGTGAGTTCACACGAGTCACTGACCAGATGTGTGGAAGAAGACTGTTTCCTTGTGGTCCTCTACCCCATCTGCTATCGTACAGTCTTTCCACCTCCTTCATCATTACGATCCCTGAGCCTTGGGAGGCAGATGTTTGATGTAGCTGTCTTATTCAGGGATAAGCACTCTGCAGCTTCTTGTTCTCTGTACATTGGCTAATTGTGGGTTTCTGTGTTAATCACCATCTGTTGCATAAGGAAATCTCTCTGGTGAGCATTAGAGATGCATTCATCCTAAGTGTAGGGAGTGCACTGAAGATGTGTCACTTAGGGTCAAGCATCTCACAGACACTTATTCTCTGTGTTTGGCCAGTTCTGGAATTCTGTAATAGTCTCCATCTGTTGCAAAAAGAAGCTTCTGTGATGAGGGGTGAAAGGTATACTTATCTGTAAATATGAAGATGCATATTTAGAATAAAGAAAAAAACTACATTTGTACAGGGATGCAGCAAAAGTGGGTTCTTCTCTAGGATCAATGTCCTCTCCAGCCATGTGTATTTGGCTATGATCATGGTATAGCACATGAGTTCCTCCCTTTGAGTGGGCCTTTACTCCCAATTAGATAGCTGTTGATTACTCCCAAGAAAAAAGTGCTACTACTACACCAATAGCAAGAGTTTGCTGGGCCAGTCATTGTTTATAAGGCTTCAACGCTGGATAGGATGATTGATTGGTTCTCTTCCTTGGCAACTTGTATGGTATCCTCTGATACCATGAGAGCTAGAGTTCAGAGAGGAGGCTTCCTCGTTAGTTTCAGCTCCATTACTGCAAGTCCTGTATCCGAAGTCTTCAGCAATAGGGTCTAACCCAACAGACTTATCTGACTACAGAGAGATTTGCACAGCCATGTTTATTGCTGTTCTTTTCAGAAGAGCTAAGAAATGGAAACAACTTAAATGTCTGTCAGCTGATGAATGGATAATGAAAATGTGGTACATTTACACAATGGAGTTCTACTCAGCAGTAAAGAAAGAGGAAATCATGAAAATTGCAGGTAAATGCATGGAACTAGAAACCGTTATACTAGGTGAAATAACCACAGATTCAGAAAAACAAGCGACATATGTTCTCTCTCATTTGTGAATCTTAGCTCCAAATCCCTAAATGTGAGTATACATCTCAATGTAACCACAGGAGCCAGGAAAGTGGAAATGAACCACAGGTATAAATGGGAAGAAGGACCTCAAGAGAGGGGGGATAGTAGGAGACAGGTGTTAATAAGGGGGAAATGGGGAAAGGGGTGACTTCAACTGAAGAGGGAAGAGGGAGAGTTATCAGAGAAGTGAGAGGAAAGCCATCCTGCAGCTTTTAAAGATTACTGATTATATTGTGGAACTACAACAACCTTTCTGGCAATGTGACAATCCACTGCTGCTGTTACCTTTCCTGTGTCCATAGAATAGTAGCAACTTCTGGACTTTTCCATGATATATCAACACTTAAGGGATGCCAGGATTACTACCACAGGCTTTCGAGCTACTATTTTCACTTCCTGGCATGGCCAGAGGCTCATTCCACAGGATAGTGCTCTTGCAGAGTTTCAGAGAAGAAGCACAGAACTGCAAGCCTGCACTTTGTGCCCTGCCTTCAGCTCTGGGCTGGTGGAGGTCAAGATGCATGCCTCTGATGCCAGGCCACAGCACCACTGCCTCATTCCTTCACAGGGACTGCTGGCCAGCATTTTCACTTCCATCTGGAACTGTTTTCCACCATGTCCACCTTCATTCCTAGCAAAGCTTGCTACCTGGAGGTCATAGGCAGCACTAACTTCTCTTCCCAGGGGAAGAGACTGTGAGAGAGTGCGAGACTCTGTCTTGATGAGGCCACTTCAATACAATGACAAACAAGGCTATGGAAGATGAAAATGCATATCAATTTAATATGCTCAATGCTCATTAACTTTCATTGAACTATTAAAGACAATCCATTTCCTTTTTTTAAAAACAACAACACATAGCAATTCACACTGGAACTACAATGATTTTTTTTCAGAAAAAGAAATTTTTAACATCAAAATCATTTCCAAAGTGTACTTGAGCTTTACCATAACTCACTCCATTCTGAACTTTGGAGCTGAAGGCTGACAGGTGAAATGTCACTAGAGTCAATCAAAATGGCACCTGAACACAGTCATCTTTGGTGAATTTCCCTGTTGTTTCATGTTACCCAGGATGACCTATAGTATTTTATTACAAATGCCTTTTTAAAAACAAACTCTATTTATTCATGTACTTGATAGTCTTTTCTTATGAACTACCTTAGGAACTACAACCCCTGAAGCTCTGCCCACAGAAGGGAACTAGATAGGAAAAAAAAATAGCATCAATCTAACTTTTGGATTCTGGGCTTCACCTTCTGAAGGACACTGCACCTACTGGAAACTCTGTGCCAGTACAGGGAGGGAGATCACCAATCTTGGATAGAACTGGCTTGGAGATGTGTCTCCTTTTTCATGGGCTCAATCATTTGGGGTTTTGTGCATTTGAGAATACATAGACCTCAAGTACTCTCTAGCTATTTCCAGTAAGGGGCTGATGGAGGCGGTCAACAGCACATCATAAGGGACTAGAAGGAGGCCTGCGTTGGAGCAATGGAAGAAGGAGTGGTTATTTTCATCTGGGAAGTTCAAGAAAGAATTCATTAGGATACTGATCTAGTTTGCTTTCAATCACTGGAATAAAACACTCTGACCAATACGAACTCAGGGAAGAAAGGGTTTATTTGGCTTACATCTCCCAGGTCACAGTTCATCACTGAGGAAGCCCAAGGCAGGAGCTCAGGGCAGGAACCTGGAGGCAGGAGCTGAAGCACAGGCCATGGAAGAATGCTGCTTACTGGCTTGCTCCCTAGCCTGTGCTCAGCCAGCCTTCTTATATAGTACAGAACCACCTGCCCAGGGATGGCACCATCCACAATGGGCTGGGCCCTCCCACATCACTCAACAATCAAGAAGATGCTCCACAGACAAGGCCACAGGCCAGTCCAATGGAGGCAGTTCCCCAACTGAGGTTCCCTCAGCCCAGGTGTGTCAAGTTGATGCTAAAGCTATCCACCACAGATATACTTGAAGCAGGAGAAAAGGGACAGTTTAAGAGAAAGCAACACTACAGAACCCGATTAAAACAAGGCAATAATGAAAAGGGGGAAATTTTGAGCTGAATTATTCTTTATAATGCTTTTATTGATGTTTTGTGTATTTCAGACACCATTTCTCAGTTCAGTTTAGACATATTCCTCTTTCCCTTCCCCCACCTCTTTTTTTTATGTTTAGGAATTCACATTTTCCTCCTTTAATTTTATATTACTCTAAAATATGAGTACATACTTTCCACTTGTGCTGGATAGCTTTAGTGTCAACTTGACACACCTGGGTTGAGGGAGCCTCAACTGGGGAATTGGCTCCATTGGACTGGCCTGTGGCCATGTCTGTCGAGTATTGTCTTGACTGTTGAACAATGTGGGAGGGCCCAGCCCCTTATGGGTGTTGCCACCCTGGGAAGGTTGTTGTGTATTGTATAAGAGGGCAGGCTGGGCATGAGCCAGGGGAGCAAGCCAGTAAACAGCATTCCTCCATGGCCTGTGCTTCAGCTCCTGCCTCTAGGTTCTTGCCCTGAGTTCCTGCCCTGGGCTCCCTAAGTGATGAACTGTGACCCAGGAGATGTGAGCTGAATAAACCCTTTCCTCCCCAAGTTGGTGTCGGTCAGAGTGTTTTGTCACAGTAATGGAAGACAAACTAGAACACCACTCATATACAGCAATTACAGAGTCTGAAAGTAAGTGGTGGATGGATTCTAGAGCCCATTAAGAGATTTACATTATAACAACATAGTTGCTTTCAGATAAATAGAAATATAACAATAATGTTCAGCTTGCCTTTCATCTGGGGATTTGGTGTTAGCATCCACACAATGAGGGAGATCATTCACCCTTTGTTTTTCTGGGACTGTGTTACTTCACAGCATAATGGCTTTGAGTTCCATCCATTGACCTGCAAAGTTCATGACGTCATCTTTCTTTACTGCTGAGTAGTACTCCATTGTATAGATGTACCACATTTTTGTCATCTACTCCTATGTTGAAGGGCATTTGGGTTGGTTCCAGCTCTTAGCTATTGTGAAGAGAGCTGCAATAATCATGGATGTACATGTATCTTTGTGTTAGGATGAGTCTTGTGGGTATATACCCAGGGGTGGTATGGCTGGGTCAGGTGGCAGGCTCATTTTGAGGGTTCTCCACACTGCTTTCCATGATGGTTGTACAAGTTTACATTCCCACCCACCAATGGATGAGTGTTCCCCTTTCCCCACAACCTCTCTAGCATTTGGTGTCTTTTGTGTTCTTGATCTTAGCCAGTCGTATTGGAGTGAGATGATATCTGAGAGTGGTTCTAATTTGCACTTCCTTAATTATTAATGATGTTCAACACTTTTTAAGATGTTTCTCAGCCATCTTTAATTCCTCACTGGTGAAGCCTCTGTTCAGCTCTTTACTCCATCTTTTGCATAGGTCATTTTAAAAGAGAAATTAAAAATGATCAGGAATAAAAGTTTCATGGCATTTATTAAATACAGAAAACCTGTCTGGACATGGCAGGTTCCATGGAGCTCGGCCAAAGTAGGGGAGCAAAATACAAAGTAACTTTCTGTGGGTTGTTGTGTTAAGAACAGGAGAGATACAAGCTATAGTCAAGGGAAAGTTAGCAGTGTTCCCAGAGAGAGAGAGAGAGCCTTGGTCCTATTTGCAGGGCTTGGGGAAGAAGCCAGTCCAGAAAGGAGCAGGACACACAAGAGCACATAGCTTGCAGTGCTCACTAGTGCAGTCAGCAACACAGAAATAGTGCACAGTCAAGTTGTTCTAAGGGTGGGGTTGGCTGATTAAGATGGAGAAGAAGACTCTAAAGGCAAGAAGTCAGAACCACAGACCGTAAATGCTAAGTAGGAAAGGAAAGCACGGAAAGCTAGAAAGGGAATGTTACAGTTTATTGTAAGTTTGGGGTCCATGTGTGGAAGCCTTGTTGGGCATGAATGGAACCCAAACAAACTGTGGAGAACCTGTTTAGCCCTTAACCCCCTGCGGTTCTTAAGAATTGGTCTGGCTGGGCATGGTGGCACACACCTTTGATCCTAGCACTTGGGAGGCAGAGGCAGGTGGATCTCTGTGAGTTCAAGTTCTGCCTGGTCTACAAAGTAATCTCCAGGCCATCTGGGACTAAAGGGAGACCCTGTCTCAAAAAGACAAAAAAAAAAAAAAAAAAAAAAAAGAATTGGTCTGAACAAAAGAGAAGAAACAATCCTGTCCCAAATGGAAAGGAGTTCCTTGTTCCCTGCTCCTCTTTGAGTAATCAAACCCAGTCATAAATAACTTTCTACATCCATTACTTTGTGTCTTCTTTGAAAGATGCTTGACATTTCATTGTGGCAGGTGCATCCTCTCTTTTTGAGACAGGCTCTCCCTTTAGTCTCAGCTGGCCTGGAGTTCACTATGTAGACCAGGCTGGCCTTGAACTCACAGGGATCTGCCTGCCTCTGCCTCCCGAGTGCTGAGATTAAAGGAGTGAGCCACCAAGCCCAGCACAGGCACATTTTAACCCATAAAAGATAGATAGCATTTGGCCCCCAACAAGTGACTTGAACTAAGCCTGTGACTCCAAGTTCTTCAGATTTCATCCACACGTGTGAGTGGATGACCTCCTATCAAGACTTTCATCCTTCCCAGTAATACCTGGGTGGCCCTAGGATCTGTCATATTGACCAGGGAGCAGCTAGTCTATATTTCCCCTGTCTTCCAGATAACATCCCTGCCATCTTCATGGTTGTAAAGCCCATGTGCTGCCAATGTGTCATGGTGCTCATTTCTGCCTGGGGTGTTATCATTGAGTCCTGAAGTGGAGTCCTTCCTGTGGTTTGGTTGTGATTTGAGGATAACCCCCAAGGCTCATGTGTTGGAAACTTGGCCCTCAGAGTGGCAATAGGAGAGTTGGTGGTGGAATTTTGAAGAGGAGGGCCTATCATGGGCTACTCAGATCACTAGGGCAATGGAGTTTCCCTATGAGGAGCTATGGGGACTTTGTAAGCAGAACTAGAGGTGGATAGCTCCGTATCCCAAGAAAAGGCTGGAAAATCACCTTCTGTGTGTCATGAAGTTTTATGAATTGAAGCCTTCCCAAAGACTGACCTTCCTTAAGCAAAGAGGTGATTTCATCTTAGCAACCAGAATGAGATTCAAGAGATTTAGCTAGCCAGTGGACATCAACCTCAAGACACGAGACAGGAAAAGCATGAACTTACAGAGGGTTTAGAGTGGGTGAGAGAGAACCTGAGATTCTAACAATAACCTGCTGGTTCATTATATTATCTTATAAGGGGCTGGAGAGATGGCTTAGCAGTTAAGAGCACTGCATGTTCTTACAGAGGACAATTCCCAGCACCCATATGGCAGCCAACAACCATCCTAATTCCAGCTCCAGGGGATCTAATGCCCTCTTCTGACCTCCATGGGTATTGCATGACATGGGTGTACTTACACACATGTAGGCAGTACACTCAAACATATAATATAAATAGAATAAAATATTTAAAAATCATATAAGTGTGAAAATGTGCCTGTTTGCTTAGGCTCCATGTCCAAATTTTAATTTTTTCTGTGAAGATTTTAATTACAAAACAGCATGTGCTTACGTTTAGCTAAGGCTGAGAAAGAGCTGCATGGGTACATGGGTAAATTTGTACCCTGGCCTGAAATACTGTTCTGGGGATGGGGAGGGTCCTAGGCTTGAGATATGTGCTCTTTTTCTTGGTTTATGGCCCAGTCCTTAAGATACATATTCTTTTGTTTTGTTTTTTGTTATTGTTTGGTTTGTTTTTAAAATATTTTATGATTTCTATCTTACGTGTATGAATGTTTTGTCTGTATCTAAGTGCACCACATGTGTGTAGTGCCCCCAGAGGCCAGAAGGTGGCATCAGATACCCTGGAACTAGAATTACAGACCATTGTTAGCAAGTATGTGGGTGCTGGTAACTGAACCTGGCTCCTCTGAAAAAGCAGTCAGTGCTCTTAACTGCTGAGCCATCTCTCTGCCCCATTTTGTGCTTATTTTTGATATAGAGTCTCACTATGTAACCCATGTTGGACTCCAATTGGTGATTATCCCGCTTCTACCTCTTGAGTGCTGGGAATACAGGTATGTACCATGATGCCTAGCCTCTGAGATACATATGATTTTCATTTCAAGATGAATGTGAAATCATTTTCCAAGCACACTGGATACTTCAAAGGGATGCACTGTACCACGTTATTGTAGCATTAACAAAGTGCTAATAATGGACTCACCCTTGTTGTAATGGGCCAGTATATTCAACAGATACTGACTGGGCACTTCCTATATACTAGAGTCTATGCTCCCCTGCCATGCAAACAATAGAGAAGAGCTCAGCTTTCAGGGGGTGGAGAGAATATGAAGTGCCAGGGTAATAAAGTAGGAAGGAACTGAGGGAAGGTGACAGGAGGAACAATACGAGATGAGATTTACAGGCACAGAAGCTGGTCGACACAGGGAAAAGCTCTGAAATGATTAAGTACACAGATGGGAGAAGTTCCATTTCATGTGTTAAGGAAATGACTCAGGCTCCTGTGTGAACCAACAGTTGACATTGCAGGACGCAGAGAGTGAGTTAGAAGATAGCAGTGGTCCAGATAAGAGAGAGTCAAGTCTGGAAATAGAATGGTGGAGATGGTAGATTTGAGAAGTAGAAAATGAGAGAAGAATAGATGACTGCTTGGAAAGCAGAGGAACCCAGCAAGGAAATAGACTCATTTTTTAAATTAAATATTTTATTTATTTTTATTTTATGGGCATGAGTGTCTTGGTTGAATGTAGGTAGATGCACCCATGTCATACAATGCCTGTGGAGGTCAGAAAAGGGCATCAGATCCCCTGGAGCTGGAGTTAGGTTGGTTATTATCTGCCATATGGGTGCTGGGAATCAAACTAAGGTCATCTGCAAGAGCAGCTAATGCTCTTAACTGCTGAGCCATCTCTCCAGCCCCATAGACTTATTCTTAATGTCCATGAAGGATTTCCTTAAAGTAAGAGTTTTTGCATTAGGAAAATGGCTACAAAGGGAAAGTATACACATCCTCCCAGGAAGGCACCAATTGAGATTCTAGGAAGGCAGCTACAAGCTGAATGGTTTAGGTGTGTTTCTGGATGAAGACAGAGCTAATAGAGAGCTTGAAGCTGTCCCTGCCGTTTGACCTAATCTGCAGTGTTTCAGGTGCCCAATAGCTAAATAGCTTCCTGCTGCATTATCTAATATGGTAGCCATATGTAGCCATCATTTCAATTCAGAACTATTATGTTTTAAAAATGGGTAGGGGGATGGCTCAGTCAGTAAAGTGCTTGGGGGCTGGAGAGATGGTTCAGTGGTTAAGAACACTGACTGCGGGACTGGAGAGATGGGTCAGCAGTTAAGAGCACTGACTGCTCTTGCAGAGGACCCAGGTTCAATTCCCAGCACCAACGTGGTGGCTAAGAACCATCTTTAACTGCAGGGGGATCCAACACCCTCTTCTGACCTCCGCAGCATTGCACGACATGGGTGCACCAACCTACTTGCAGATAGTACACTCATACCATAAAAAATAAATAAATAGCTGGGCATGGTGGCACACACCTTTAATCCTAGCACTTGGGAGGCAGAGGCAGGCAGATCTTTGTGAGTTCAAGGCCAGCCTGGTCTACAGAGCAAGTTCCAGGACAGCTGGAGCTACAGGGAGACCTTGTCTCGAAAAGACCAAAAAAAAAAATAAATAAATAAAATAAATAAATAAATAAATAAATAGGGGGCTGAAGAGATGGCCTAGTGGTTAAGAGCACTGACTGCTCTTGCAGAGGACCTGGGTTCAATCCCCAGCACCCACGTGGCTGCTGACAACCGTCTGTAACTCCAATTCCAGGAGAACTTCAGTTCCAGGGGAATCCGACACCTTCTTCTGACCTCTGTGACATTGCATGACAAGGGTGCACAAACCTGCATGCAGACAGCACATTCATACACATAAATAAATAAACAAATAAATAAATACATAAATAAATACATAAATAATTTAAGAGCACTAACTCCTCTTGCAGAGGACCTGGGTTCAGTTCCCAACACCTACATGGTGGCTCATAACTGTCTGTAATTCTATCTCCAGGGGATCCAACACCCTCCTCTGGCCTATTTAGGGACTGGCCACTCATGTAGTATACATGCATACATGCAGACAAAACAGTCATACACATAAAATAAAAATAATCTTTGTTTGAAAGTCAGGTGTGGGGGCATGAACCTGTAATACCTCTAACTGGGGAGGCAGAGACATGCAGAGACATGCAGAGTCATGCAAAGACAGACAGATACCTGGGACTAGCTAGCCAGCCAGCCTAAACTACTTGGTGAACTCCAGACCAGTGAGAGACCTTGAAAGTAAAGACAAAAAGGAAGAGGGGACCTCATTAATGACACCAGATATTGTCCTCTTGTCTGTGCCTCATGCATAAACACATGTGTCTACAGAAAACACACATATATACACATGCAAATAAAATTAAAATGTGACTAGTAGATGCCATCTTGGTCACTACAGATGTGGAATATTTTGATTATTATAAAAGGCCTATTGGACATTGTCTCATTCTCCTGGATCAAATGCTTCTGGGAGCATTTCCAGGGACTGCCTGCTACTCCCAACTCCATCTTGCCTGGTGTGACCTTTTATTTGGTACACCATGATTGCCCTCTACTGATTTTCTTAGACTGCCTACTTTACACCATCCTAAGTGTCTGAGTCACTCTTGGGTGGCATGTGAACTCCAGGTCCTTCCTGAGTGCCGCACTGCCATCCACCAGGCCCGTCAACTCCCAGTCGTGAGCCAGCTCTTAGACTGCATTGGGCTTAGCTTAGACTTCATTTGCTAAGACTAGCAGACTAGGTATTCTCGAATATATTGTGCCCCAGAAGCAGAGAACTTGGACAGAGAGGAGTCACGTGCTTAGTGTTTAGTCTTTTGGGAGAACACCTGACTATTGATAGGTTCTTCTAAGGTGGTACCTCAGAGGAAGAAAAGAGCCATGGAGGTGATCTTATTCCTTGATTGTAAGAAGTAAGGGCCTCGGAAGAGAAACAATAAATAAAAGAAAAGGTGCAAGAATTTTGTGCTTTCTCCACACTTCAGAGGACAGGTTTCATGTATATTTCAATACCTGGCATACTCAAGAATGGAACAGACATGTGCTTACAAAACCAAAACACAGCTGGGAGGTCTAATTTTAGGCCTCTAAGCCTTGGCAATGTCCCTCTATCCAATAACTGCTATCTGATCCTGTGGATCCAAGACTCAGCTGAACCCATGACAGCCCTGTGAGGTAAAATAGGAGGGATATTTCTAAGGCTGGATGTCCTCAGAGGAGATGACACTGCCTCCTAGGACATGGGAAAGGGCAGCCCTGACGAAGGGCTTCAATTCTTCTCACATGCTTCTAAAAAAGCATCCTGAAAAGGAATGTTCTGGGGAAAAGATCATGATATCAGGCTTGCCTGGTACCTCAGAGCAGCAGTCAGGAAGAAAATGTCTGTCTTAAGTCGTCATTTTATGGAGTATTGGTTTCCATCTTGCCTGGGATGATCAGAGTAATAAGATTACAGGCTGATAGAAGCTTCTGAAATCATATTGCTTGGGTTTGGGCCTTGTTCTGTCATTGACTTAGTTATTTGACTTCACATGTTAATTAACCTCTGTGCCTCGGTTGGTTTGTTCATCTGTCTAGTGTTGTTAATAGAGGTATGTTGTGGTGGCTCGGCAGGTGAAAGCTCTTGCTGCACAAGCCTGACCACCTAAGTCCAATCCTGGAATGCCATGGTGCAGAGAGAAAACCGAGTCCCAAAGCTCTACTCTGCCCCGTCTTAGTTTGGTTTTGATTGCTGTGATGAAAACAGACCCAAACCACTTGGGGACCAAAGGGTTTATTTGCCTTATAGCTCATCAAGGGAAGCCAAGGAAGGACTCGGGGGGGGGGGATCTGGAGCATTGACCACAGAGGCGTGCTGCTTACTGGCTTGCTCCCCTGGCCCATGCTCAGCCTGCTTTCTTATAATTACAGAACAAACTGCCCAAGAGTGGCACTGCCCACAGTGGGCTGGGCCCTCCCACATCACTCAACAATCAAGAAAATGCCACACAGACATGGCCACAGGCCAGGCCAATGGAGGAACTTCCTCAGCTGAGGTTTTCTCTACCCAAGTGTGTCAAGTTGACAGCTGAAGCTGTCTAGCGCAGACTTCTACATGCATGCTATGCACATTTGCATATACACACATACACTAAAAATAAAAAAAATAACTTTATTATTCATAGGGAAGGGTAGATGAGATGGTTCAGGTTACGTTAGAAGAGTATCTGGCACAGAGCCATCAGTGACTACTGTTGTAATTAATGGAATATTCTGGTTTAAGGCACTTAGCATTGATTGTCTAAGAGAGAAAAGAGTAGCAGTGAAATGTGGAAGTACAGTGTTTGCTAGGATTCAGAGGCTGGCATTCTGAACATGAGCAAGCCTGTTACGCTTTCTGTGTCCTCAGAATTTTCACGGACAAAATGCAAATGTTAATAGAGGTATAATAATACGTCTTCTCCAGAGGATAGTTGTGAGGATAAAAGGAGGTAATAGATGGATATAATAAACACTCGGCAGAATGCCTGGTGTTACTAAGAACTTGGTCTATCATTACTATTGTTATTATTGTGTAGATTCTCCACTTTCAAAATCCAGGATGATAGTGGTACTCAGTGAGGGTTGAAATGGAACTAGGCTTCATTTACTCTTGCTTTGAAGAATCAGTGAGAACTGTGGGACCTTTTGGCGCTTGTTCAGATAAACAATAAATATTTATGGACTGTTCACAGTGTGTCTAGGACCGGTCACTGCTGTAAACACCTAATAGCATTGTGCTGTGAGTTCTTAGGCAATGAAAGTTCAGATGTTACAGTCCGCAGGGACGTTTGTTTAAGTCTTGTCTGGTTTGTTAAGCCAAAGCACAGGAAGTGTCAAGGAAGACCTTGACTCAGCCTTTTGGAAACGACCAGTTTGATTCCAAGCGTCATCAAGGTGTCATAAAATCCAGCTGATTCTCAAGCTTCAGGCCTCCTGTTGCTGCCCCTGGCTCCCCTCCTGTCACATACCTATGCTGTCAATGGTTGCTGAAGTCCCTTTTGTGGCTTCTTCAAGGGTCACTTCAGCACAGCTATGGAAGTTCTACTTGAAAAGGCAGATGAGCTTTAAAAATTTATTGTGGGCACAGGCGCTGGAGGGCCCTACCACATGGAGGCCCACTTGGGAGGGATGTCAGATGGGGATGAGGCAGAGCCAGCTAGGGGCTTTGTAGGGGTCAAGGAGTAGTACTCCCCGGCAGAAGGCAAAAAGTATGAGGAGTTTTTACTGGTGGATTTGAAAGTCACTAGGTCCAGTCAGAAAGAGGACTTGTGTCAGAAACTAGAGACTACTAGCCTGTAACACTGGTGCAGCCGGTCACCTGGGCAGGTGCTCAGAGCCTGTCTGAGGCATTAGGAAATTGTAACCTTTGAAAACCTGACAGTATAATACGTTACCGTTACCGTCACTGTGTGGCAGTGCTGTAAGGCTAATGAGGAGCCGTCTCCCCTAACTCTGGGCTTTTCTGAACTCCTCCTGATAGCCCTCTCAGGAAGCCCGTCTGGCTACCATCCGACTTGCGCTAAGCAATTCTGGGAAGAGAGCAAGTTTGAAGGCAGAAACTTTGCACTTATTTGCTGCCAGGTCCTTGTGTACTGCTGATGCTCTGACTAGGTGTGGACCTGCCTTCCTTTTGACGTCCCCTCCTGGGAAAGGTTGGTGGTGGGGAGGACTGGCTCCTGATGCCCAGGCTATACAGTGACTGCTCATCACAGGGAGACTGAGTAACCAGAGGAGGACCCCTAGGCTGGAGAGCAGAGACTCCCATCCTCTGAGAGAGCCAGGGAAGGAAGGAATGGATTCAAAATTTACTTTTTGACTGAAAGCAGAAGCGGAACAGTTTGTTCTTATATTTATTCCATGCTTTGGGATTTTAGAATTTGGGTGCAGAATTCTGGAGACTTGCAATCTATGTGGTCTTAGTAGCTTTCCCTTGAAGTCAGTTACAAAACAAGCTTTCCAAACCCACAGCAAATGTGCCTGAGGTATTTATTTATTTATTTATTTATTTATTATTATTTGCCTTTTTTTTTTTTTCTCGTTTCACCTTCTCCCGCCCTGCACCTTGTTCTCCAAACTTGTCTGGTTCAGCATTTTAGTGGCTTGGTTAAGTATCTTGTAAGGAAATCATCTATAATAAAGCTGGTATGCTCGGGTTTATCATTTCTAAGTGTGGGTCAGGATTTAGTTCGCTGTGTTAAACTCTCCGCGCTGCATGTGATTTGTCAAGCTTTGTCAGGAACAAAAAGTTCTGGGATGTGCAAAGCAGGACTGCGTGGTTTCCATGGAGATACTGCTAGTTAGGCTATGGAAATCCTGAAAAGGGCAGGGGGATGAGTGACAATACAAGGATTTAGCGGCTGATCTGAAGAGCCAGACTGAATTAATGAGATTTTTCACAGAGCGTTATTAGCAAGGCTAGCACCGTATGGCTCTCAGGCCCTCGATTTCCCAGCTGCAGTCTTGGAAAACAGACATGGAAAGATTTAATTGCTGATTTTTTTCTTTTTAAAACCCTTTAAGGTTATTTTAACCTATAACATTTTAAGGGTGTAATAAAAATAGTGTTCTTTTCTTCATCACTCAGCTACTGTTATTACTGTGTTTAGGGTAGTGCTTACCCTTCATCTGCATGGAGATGGGACGTTCAGTGGTACTTATTATATGGCGCAGTTAATTCCCACATACTGTGAACGCATTAACTGTTCAAAGTAGGTTATCTGGCGTTCCATTTAGAGCCAAGGAAGAAATACCATGTCACCGGCTTCATCTCTCCTGGGGCAATATCAATTATTTATTATAGACTGCTGGTGTAAACAGTTAACTCTGCAGGTCACAGTTTGTTCTTGTATTTATTCTGTGCTCTGGGATTTTAGAATTTGGGTGCAGATTTCTGAAGACTTGCAATCTATGTGGTTTGGGAGTTTAACACCAAGAGAAAACAAGCTTAGAAAGTACTGTCTTCCACCTCCACTAACTAACAACCACCTCCAAAATTTGCCAGCCTTGCAAGGAATAATGCCACAGCCCAGATTCTAGCTCCTGCTGTCTATTATTATTATTATTATTGTTATTATTATTATTCCACTCTGAACTGGTCCTTGCGCATAGAAACCATGCATGGGTATGATCAGCCAGGTTGCCTTTTCATTTTCCAATTCATTCCCTGTGCACACTCTCCATAAAATGTCAGTATCTGTCACCTCCAGAACAAGGCAGTGCAGCACAGCACGGGCGAGGCAGCCTACCGCATGCTGTTCTTCCTTGCAGGGCACATGCCCATATGTTCCTAAGAGAGGGAAGACCATAACACTGCTGCTGAATAATCCACAACAGAAGCACGTGCTGCCCGCGCTCCCTGGATTCCTGTACAGTAGACTAATCCACTTAATCCCACTGCTGGCTTCCCCTGGCGGGAATTTCACAGTCTCTTTTGATTTAGTGGTTTGTAAAATCTCCAATTAAGTGCCTTTGCCTCTTGTTCTTGTCTCTATTCCCTAAATGATTTTCCGGGGAAGAAACCCAAGCAGTTGGAAATAGGGGTCAGTGTGACCTTGTCCTTCCTCACCTGTTCTTTTCTTTACCATTATTATTTTAAAATTCCATGCTCTCCCCCCGCCCCCATGACCTCCAGATGGTCATATTTATTTACTTAAATTACGCGCCTCTCTACTTTGGCAATCTATCATCTGAGGTGAACCTACATTTATTTCTATCCCAGATTATATATGACCAGCCGCATTTGGCACCTGAGAACCTACTGTTTTGTGTGTCTGTAGAAAGTTGTGGGAAAAACAAAGATGAAGGAATCAAATTGCCTCGGCCTTGACACTTGGTTATATCATTTACTAGCTGTGTGGGCAAGTCACTTAGCCTCGCTGATCTGATGTCCTAGTCTGAAAGTAAAGGTTAAATGTGTCACATCAAGAAAATGCTTACGTGTATGGACATAGTAGACACTCAACAAATTATGACAGTGATAGCTGTCGTTCATTTAGAGTGACTACTTTGCACAGCAATAAGATGTTTGGGGACATTTTATTAAAGCCCCTTGACATGTGTTTTTGTGGCATCTCTACTTAGATTGGGCTCTTGAAGTTAAGAGCCCAGGTTTTCTATTTATTTTGAAATTGCCCATTGCATTTAGCTTCTGCTGTGGCCTGCCGGATTCCCTGCCACTTGAAGATGTTTATTGTCATGATAGCTATGCCCAACTCATTCCACATGTATAAATAAAGCCTACACTCCCACATCAGAGCTGCCATGGCAGGCACAAAAGGTACTCTGGTATTCGGGAGTAGGTACTACAGGTAATGGCTATTATTTCGGTGGGGTGGGGGTGGGGGTTCAAATTCAGGGCTTTGCATTGCTGCATAAGCATCTTTACCAGCAAGCTACACCCAAAGCCATGGTTTAAAAAATTTATTAATCTGTATACTTGTGTATATATAAGCGTGTATGTGTGTCTGTGCGCATTTATGGATGTGGGTACACACGTCATGTGAGAGCATGTGGAGGCTGGAGGTCGATGTGCTGTGTCTTCCTCAATAGCTCTCCACATTATTTTTTTTAATTTTTATTAATTTTATTTATTTCTGTATGTGTATGAATGTACTGTCTGCATGCAAGTTTGTGCACCCGTGTCATGCAATGCCGCGGAGTTCAGAAGAGGGTGTCGGATTCCCCTGGAACTGGAGTTCTCCTGGAATTGGAGTTTGAGATGGTTCTCAGCCGCCATGTGGGTGCTGGGGATCGAACCCGGGTCCTCTGCAAGAGCGGTCGGCGCTCTTAACCGCTAGGCCATCTCTCCAGCCCCCACATTATTTTTTTGAGATAGGGTCTCTCACTAAACCTGGAGTCCATCCGTTCAACTGGATGTTCCAGGCAGGTACCCTTGGGATCATCCTGTCTCCTCCCAGTTCTGGAAAGGCAGGCTCCAGGCTTGTGGGTGCCGAGAATCCAACTCCAGTTCTCATGGTATGCAACAAACACTTTACTGACTGACTGGACCAGCACCATCCCCCCAGCACCTGTTTTGTTTTTTCTTCTTTTATTTATTTTAAAACTCTGTGTGTGTGTGTGTGTGTGTGTGTGTGTGTGTGTGTGTGTGCACATGAGTGCTACTGTGAACTGTTGAGCGATCTCTCCAGGCCTCTTTAAAAATGTTTAAGTCAAATTACATGTGGTTCTGGGCATCCACAATCTGCTTGCAGAAGCGACCAGTGCCAGTCAGTGCTGATCTTCGGGCTCTGACATAGGATGGGAAAGAGGCTGTATTCCTTCATACTGTGGCTGCCTGATCTGGTTAAATTACCTACCCACGTGGGGCCTCAGTCTCCTCACGAGTAAATACTAGTGTCCCCTCAACTATGCTATATGTTGTTGTTCAAGATTAAATGACACTATGTGTAAGTGTGGGGAAAATACCTAGCTCCTATCAAGTGTTCAGAGTGCGTGTGATTATAACTTTGACCAGTATTGTGAATTCAGAGAGGCTTGTGTGACACCAACAAAATGAGGGAGTTACATGATCCAGAGTCTATAACTAAAGTCTAAATCATCCTGGATTGATAAGCTCTTCTGTTGTTTGATGCTCTGTCCAATGCTGTCCTCTACTACCTACTGGGTACCTGTGTATACTCTGGGAATATTTACAGTGATCATTCAAACTGGAAGTCAGTACTGGTGGACCTGCACCTGTGACCTGGAATACAGTTCTTAGAAAATCTGCAGGCCATCCTGACAGAGGAGGCTATGGTCCCAAGGCGGAATGAGGACAGTGTCTTTTATAATCATAAACTCAGTGTCATAGTCTCTCTCTCTCTCTCTCTCTCTCTCTCTCTCTCTCTCTCTCTCTCTCTCTTCTTTTCTTGGGTCATGGTCTCTTAAGTTCTGTAGATCTATACCCTAAATAAGAGTTTATTCATTCTGACCTGGAACAAAAGATGCTCCCCTGCAGAAGGGAAAACTCCTTCATGTGGAATATGGTTTGAGGACAGGACCAGGATAAAGAAAAAGCATTCTTGGTTCCTTTGTGATGATGTCGAGAGCTGAAAGCTGGACACAGCTCATCTCTACCCCAGACCTCACGTTGGTCTAGGGGATAGCCTTGGGCAGTGGGAGTTTGAAACCCATTCCTCTGTAGTCTGGGCCAGCAGTGCTCTAGGGGCTGTCCCAGAGTGGTACTTTTTTTTTTTTTGTCTTTTTGAGACAGGGTCTCCCTATAGCCCTAGCTGGCCTGGAACTCACTCTGTAGACCAGGCTGGCCTTGAACTCACAAAGATCTGCCTGCCTCTGCCTCCCAAGTGCTGGGATTAAAGGTGTGCGCCACCATGCCCAGGCAGGGTGGTACTTTTTTCCCATTCTGAGCACTGGGCACCTTGAAGCAGAATCTTATGGCACTGATAGGTTAGAACTGAGTTTCTGCACCAGACCCAGTCTACTAAGTCCAATTAGCTGAAATAAGAGAAGCCAACAAATTCAGGGGCCTTGGGGAGCCGGTGCGTGAGGGGGTTCCAAGAATGAGGGAGAGAGAAGGAAGGAAATACACGGCAATCATCCCTTATGTATTGTTTCACTCTGTATAGCTTTAGTTATCTGTCTTCAACCTGCTCTAAAAATATTAAATGTTATGTACACAAATAAACAATTCCCAACTTTAAAATAACATTTATTATAGTATATTGTTACCATCTTTTTTACTAGTTGTTACTTTCTTATTAGGAGTAATTCATGCACTTTACTAATGCCTGCATGTATAGGAAGCTACTTATTCTTGGCTTACCATGTCTGTGGAATATTTTAGGAGATCTTTCTAAGGAAAGACTGCCTTGCCCAGAGTTATTTCTGTTTGTCAGCACTGGATTTTTAGATATATTATCTGTCTCACTTGTTCCAATCATGTATTTATACTTAAATTATTGTCCTCTAGTGCTGTGTGTACTTTCTCATCTTCCACACCTGCCATGCTTGCGTCGTACAAATTATGTCAGGCAGCCCATTAACTACAGATCTCTCCAAGACTATGTCACTCAGTACCCTTGCCCCAACACTAGATTGGGGGGGGGGGCACAGCATCAGTTGCTTATCACCTACATATCAGGTATATTTCTAAGTGTGTTATGTAATTTAGAATCAGGTACTAATCCCAATTTCCCTAGTCTAAGCTTTATGACTCATTAAATCATTTGATATCTATAAGATTCACCTCACTTATTTTAAAGAAAAAAGATTGGTTTTTTATTTTTTTGGCAAGCTTGAGCTTTGGGCCTTCTCTTTATCCTCTTATCATTCAAATTTCTGACTCCATCATTTCACTCCTTCATTCTTTTTGTTCTCTGCTAGACAAAGATATAAACAGAAAACCAATCTACAGATAAACTAATCAGTGCTAATGGATGTTAATGGTGATTTAAAGGGTTTGCCTCTCAAAGGGAGGTAAATTTTAATAACTAAATTCAATTTCTTAGTTTAAAAAACTATCAAGTGTCTAGTGCCTATCAGATTCAGTTATTCATGTAGATTTAATTTTTTAACCTAGAATTTCTCTAAATATATACCATGAAGGAGTTCCTTAGCCAAATAAAAATTTAAAGTGCATCACATCAACTTCTGTTGCTGCTCAATACAGAATAAAAAAACAACAGCAACATATACAATATATAAAAAGGCAATTTTCATGACTGCTTATCAGACAACAAGAGCAAAAATCCTCAAGAGATGGTGAACAAAAAGAATTCTGATGAGCACTCTAGCTTCCTGGTTTTCAAGAACCTCTGAGCTTTGGACATCTGCAAAGATTTCCCATGAGTACATGGAAGAGTATAGATCAGTGTGTGAACCAGAGAAAACCACCCAGCAAGGAGTAGGGGTCGGGGTCATGGGCAGGGACAGGGGTAGGTGGAGAACCTTTTAAAGAATAAAAGAATAGTGCCTGTTATGCTTTGATTATGAAGTGTCCATCCCCAGGATTGTGAGTTAAACACCTGTTTCCTAGCTGGTGGTAGTCATTATTTCAATAGCCTGTAGGATTTTTCATTGTGGGGCCTACCTGACATTCTTTGGTAATTCAGGTCAACCCTTTGAAGGTTAAACCTGGCCCTTGTTTCTTGCTGTGCTCTCTGCTTCCTGATCTACTGTGATGTGCACAGCCACACATTCCATTTTCTACAAACAAAGCCTCTCTGCTACACCTTCCCCATCAGGACACACTGAAGCCCTCTGAATCCCTGAACCAAAATAAATCTTTCTTTCCTTAAATTATTTTGTTCAGGTATTTTGGTCACAGCAACAAGAAAGTAGCAGACACAGTTCCTGATACCCACACAAAGCTAGAGACAGCAATGGTTACCTCCAGCTAGACTGGAAAAATTTGCAATTTAAGAGCCATTGGATGGATACGAGTAAAAAACTAAACAATAGAAAATGGAAAAATAAAATATAGTCAGCAAATACAAAGAAAATGTGGAAAATGGGAACAAAGAAACCAAGAACAGATGAAACAGATAACAAGCAAATGTCACAGTGTTGGAGAGATGTTTCAGTGGTTAAGAGCACTGGATGCTCTTTCAGAGGATCTGGGTTCAATTCCCAGCACCCACATGGCAGCTCACAACCATCCTAACTGCAGTTCCAGAGGATCCGACACCCTCTTCTGGCCTTCATGGGCACTGTTGCACTTGCATACATGCAGACAAAACACTCGCACACATAAAATAAAAAACAAAACAAAAACTCAAATGCCACATAGTTGATATTATCTACATTTTTCAATATTTTGAATATAAGTAGGCCAGATATTGCAATTAAGGGGGGTAGAGAGGTAGCTCAGCAGTTAAGAGCACCGGCTACTCTTGCAGAGGACCTGGGTTGGATTCCCAGCACCCACATGGCAACTAGCCACCACCTGTAACTGCAGTTCTAGGGCATCCAACAACCTCTTCTAACCTCCTCCAGCATTGCATGACATGGATGCACTTGTACACATGCAGGCAATATACTGATATACAAAAAAAAAACTGCAATTAAAATAAAAACTGGATTACCTAAAAAACTCTATGTTGCCTATGAAGACATATGCTAAATATAAGAAAATGTTGTTAGTGATGAAGTTTTGTTGCCAAAGTAAACAAATTAGCTTGATGAACACAGGGTCAATTAAATACAAGAAGATACAGCAATACTAAACTTGTGTGTACCTAACATATAACTCTAAAATATAAAAATAAAAAGTGTAAAGCAAAAGAACTAAACAAATGTCCAAATACACAATCTTTGCTAGTTTACTAATTAATGACAGATTCTGAGAAATGCATCTTCAGTTGATTTCATCATGTGTGAACATCACAAGAGCATACTTACATAAACCAGGACAGAGATGATGTCAGTAATGATAAGATTTTGGAGAGCACCATCATCATATATGGGGCCCAACATTAGAAAAATATTGCTGCATGACACATGACTGTTTGAAAATTGCTGTTTACAGATTCAATCTAGTTAACATGTATTAAAAATTGCACCCCTATACTGTGGATACAGAGTTTTTAAGTGCTTGAGAAACATTTTACTAAAAGTTGGTAAACAGATTTCCAAAGACAGAAATGTACTCAGAAAGAATATATTCTCTGATCATAGTAGAAATAACTAACAAATCCTAACAAAGAAAATTCCAAATGTGTGAAAACTTTCCAATGTACTTCTATGTAACGAATGAGTTAAAAATCATATTGGATTAAAAATTATTTTGAACCAAAGAAAATTTAAAATATTATATATACATAGAAACTTGTGGCTTTTAGTGTTAAGGGGCAAATTTGTGGTTTTAAATGTAATATGCAAATATTTTAAAAAGCTGAGATATTTTCAGTAAGTAAAAGAAATTAAATTGAAAACAATCCTGAAAAAGTATTAACAATAAATTAAGAGTAGAAATCAGAGAAAGAAGACCAAAATAAATAAGTAAATAAATAGATAAATAAAATTAAGAAAATCAACAGATAAAGTGCTGGTTTTTATTTATTTATTTTTAATTTTGCTTTGTTTTGGTTTTTGAGACAGTGTCTCCCTGCAGCCCCAGATGTCCTGGAGCTCACTCTGTAGACCAGACTGGCCTTGAACTCACAGAGATCTGCCTGCCTCTGCCTCCTGAGTGCTAGGATTAAAGGCATGCATCACCACACCCGGCTTAAAGGCGGTTCTTAGCTGCCATGTGGGTGCTGGGAATTGAACCCAGGTCCTCTGCAAGAACAGTCGGCATTCTTAACCACTGAACCATCTCTCTAGCCTGGAAGAAATATTTTGTATCTTCCCATTTCATGAAGTCACCATGACATCAATATTAAAGCTGACAAGGCTATTAAAAGGAAAAACTGCCGGGCGTGGTGGTACACGCCTTTAATCCTAGCACTTGGGAGGCAGAGACAGGCGGATCTCTGTGAGTTCAAGGACAGCCTGGTCAACAGAGTGAGCTCCAAGCCAGCTGGGACTAAATGAAGACCCTGTCTCAAAAATACAAAAAAAAGAAAAAAGAAAAAACTTCCTAAAATTTTTAACTAAATATAAAAAATTCAATTTTTTTAAATTTATTTTTTTATTTAGTAAATTCAATTTTAATTTTGTTTTGCCTGCATGTATCTAAGTGCACCAAGTACATCCAGTGCTTGCAGGGCCAGGTAAGGGNAAAAAAAAAAAAAAAAAAAAAGACAAGGCATTATCACCAAATTGGCCGTACTCAAATGTGCAAGGTTGACTTTTTATTCTATGCACACTAACAGATGAGGGTCAAAAAAATCGTCTATAGAGGAATTAAAACATTTTGATAGAATTCAGCATTCATTCACAATAAAGCTCAATAAATTTGGAATCAAAACAGATTCAACCATGTGAAGGATATAGACAATAAATCCACAGCAGACAGACAACGTCTTTAATTATAGAATACTGAATTCTCTTCCCCCAATTTTTCAACTAAACAATGTCAGCTGCCCCCATTTCTACTTAATGTTGTGCTAGAGGGTCTACTGAACTGAAACATGAAAACTCTGAAGTCAGAAATGAATTAGTCAGCTTTGGGGTGCTGTGAAAAAATGCCTAATATAACAGTTTAAAAGGAGGAAAGAAAGCCCGGTGTGGTGCAGTGGCGCACACCTTTAATCCCAGCACTTGGGAGGCAGAGGCAGGTAGATCTCTGTGAGTTCAAGGCTAGCCTGGTCTAAATAGTGACCTCCAGGCCAGCCGGGACTAAAGGGAGACCCTGTCTCAAAAAGACAAAAAAAAAGAAGAGAGAGAGAGAGAGAGAGAGAGAGAGAGAGAGAGAGAGAGAGAAAAGAAAGGAAGAAAGAGAAAGAAAGGAAGAAAGAGAAAGAAAGGAAGAAAGAGAAAGAAAAAACGGGGGCTGGAGAGAGGAAGAAGAATTCTGGCTCATAGTTTCAGAGATTTCATGGTCACTTGACTATTCTTTCTGAGCCTGGTGAGGTAGAACAAGGCTGGGAGTGTGTGATAGAAAAAGACTGCTCACCTCATGGTGACAGTGAAGGAGAGAGGTGAGGAGAGGCTAGGAGCAGAATATACATACCCTTAAGGATGTTCCCCAGTGACTCACTTCCTCCAAGTTGACCTCAGTTCCCAATAGCCCATTTAACTATGAATCTATGGATTAATCCATTGATGAGTCAAAGTTCTGTGATCTAACCACCTCCTGTAAAGGGTCTTCAAACCCTGCTGCATAGGGACCAAACTTTCAATGCATGAACTTTCAGAAGACAGTTCAGATCCAAACTATAACAGGATTAGTGGGAGAGACCTTTCTTATTACATACAGAAAATATGCTTATGTATGTAGAAATTCAAATGGAATCTACTGATGAGCTATCATATTTAAGCATCCTTCACTAAGACCATTGGATATAACGTCAGGAGTTAAAAATCAATTGCATTCTTAGATCAGATCAAATAATTAGAAAACAGTTTTAAAGTGATGTCCTTTGCCTAGAAATAGTTAAAAATTTTATTTATATATTTTTTCTGTCATGAGTATATTGCCTGTATGTGTGTAAGTGCACCCATGTAGTTCATTGCCCCACAAGGTCAGAAGAGGGTATCAGATTCCCTGTAACTGAAGTTACAGATGGTTGTTAGCCTCCATGTGGGTGCTGGGATTCAAATCTGGGTCCTCTGCAAGAGCAGCCAGTGCTCTTAACTGCTGAGCCATTTCTCTAACCCCTAGGGTTTTTTTTGTATATATTTTTTATTTAATCTTTGAGAATTTTGTGCATATATACAATGAATTTTTCTCTTTTTTATTGGAATTTATAAATTTCATACAATATATTTGCATCATATTTAGATCCCTCCACGTGTGTTCCCCTGTTACCCTGCACCTTATACTCATATATGCATATATATCCATATATATAATATACAATATACACATGTGTATGCATATTAAGGTCTATAGAGTCAGGTTTGTGTCCCTAGATGCCCCTCAGTACAGGTCCATTCCCTGGAGCCTGGTTGACCAACTAAGAGTCTCACCTCTAAAAAGACTGACGCTCCCTTCCCAGCAGCCATCAGGTGCTAAGAGTTCCTCAGCTCGGGTTCGTGTTTCTTACCCACTTCCCCTATCTATGCTGGGATATTTCTGGCTCGAGCTTATGTGGGACTTGTACATTCTGTTATCTTTGCTGCCAGTTCGTAGAAACGGGTTTTAAACAACCCCTCCCTTTTCCAAATCTCCGCTAAGGGAAATTAAGGAAAACCTAAATAAATGGAAAGTCGTTCCATGTTTATTGACTGAAAGACTGTGTCAGTGAAGATGTCATTTACTCCCCTAAGTTTCTATCTGCAGAAATTTAAAATCTGATTATAATGTTGACATGGAAAAAAAAAAAAAAAAAAAAAAAAAAAAAAAAAGGCCCAGATAATCCTGACAAAAATAAAGTTAAAATCAAGTACCAGATAATAGTGTTTTAATGTTTTAGTAAAACAGGATGATATTGATGACAGACAGATCACTGGATCACAACCGCTTCTAGAAACAAACCTACACATCTAAATCATGTGACTTCTAACAAAGCCAGTTGCTGCTGAATATTCTAACCTCCTGGTAATATTCTAAATCTTTACCTGGATCCTGAGTCCCTGAGTGTATTTACTGTGTAAAAATTCATTCAGTAAAAAAGTGCTTATAGAGTTAATCTTCATGCTTGTCAGATGGCTAAAAAAATGACCCAACTCTTTGCTCCACATTTTTCTGCGTATACCACGCTGGGCTGAGACAGTAGCTGTTTTAAACCTTATTGCTGTTTGTGGCTCTGCTTCAACTGCCCCAATCCATCTTCCTTAGTTTCCCAGTAGGCAAGTTCTTGCATAATATTGGTTCTGAGAGACTCTCAATCAACACTAAAATAAAGCGCGGCTCGAAGACTAGCTTAGGGACCTCTTCTTGGGCAAATCTTTCACTGAAGGTAAAAGGGCAGCAGATAGGATTTCTGAATTTTAGTAGGAATCTATTCCCAACAGTCATGTTATCCTTGTTGGCTGTATGCCATGCTCTGGGTACTTGAAGTGTATTAACTTAGTTATCACATGACTGTTTACATAACAGTACATAATAATGGTGTGAGATAGGGGTCCTAGTGATGATAAAATGCTAAGCAGTAGAGGAGACTGCTAAGCATTACACAGCTACCAAGTGGCAAAGGGCTACGGTGGGCAGGGTTCTTCCAGAACTTTTCTGTTTACAATCTATACAGCAAGCAAGCCCTAAATCCAACACTGCATGCAGTCTTCTTTGTTTCTTTGGCTTCTGAAGATACAAAGATCCCTAGTCTGGAGACATTTCTCTAGGGAATCTGGCACTGTATTGGAGCTGACAATGGAGGGCAAGGTTGGGACCCCATTCTCAGGCCTCAGAGGGGGGACTGCCCCTTCCCACCTCTAGCCTCCTCAGACGGACAGTTGCTCCTTAGCAGAGTTGTTAATTTTCTTTGTGTAAAAAATAGAAAGCATCACAAAGAAATGCAAACAGAGGTAAGGTAGAGTTTTAGAATAGCAATGAGTGATTTTTTTAAAGGAGACATTTTCTCGCTGCTCCACTTTCTTCGTTTCCCCCATTCCTTGCTCCAGAGCTGCCATTTTCTGAGCTCTCAGCAGTAAACTTAATAAAGATTGATACCAATGACAAATTCTGTCAACTTCTAACTGTGCAAAATGGACCAAGGAAAATAAATAACCCAAGGAATGATGGAGTGTGTAAATATTGATGTGGACACTGAATGCAGAGAAGTTGGATGAAGCAAAAATAAGAGTTTACTGATAGCAGGTCCTCTCACCCTGGGGGATGCAGAAGAGCTTCCCCATTGATTCTGATGCCCAGGCATGCTTTTCAGGGTGAGTGTGTGTCACAGGCTGACTTAGTTAAGTTCTTAGATTCCAAAAATCATATTAGAAAAGGCATGTATATTTTAATTCAATAACAAGTACTATCATGAAAACAGTGCTGGTATTTGCAAAAAACCTGCCTACAGAAAAATACAGAATAATGAAAAACATGTGTGTAATTTTATTAACCAAGATGTTGATTTTGATCAGAAATTTACGGTTATATAAATATACATATATATGGTGATATTTCTTTTTAACTGAAAAGACAATTACACTTACCCCTTCACATATCCATGGGAGATTGGTTCCAGGACTCCATCCATGGATGTTCTAGTCCTTTCTATGTGATCTTTGTGCAGAACCTCTATACATCCGCCTATAAAGTCTAACTCTTCTCTAGATTATTCATGATACACAATGCAATGTAAATGCTATATTAGTAGTTGTTCTATGGTGTTACGAAGGGCAAATAACAAAAGAAAAAAACCCTTTACATTACTTTTCAGAATTTATCAGTCAACAATTGAATTCACTGTGGATATGAAAGACCAAATGAATTAAGTTAGTGGTGTTGCCTGCAAAGAACTATCACGTATTTGTAAAAAATATTATATTATGGATTCTTCTTTATTGTTGTAAAATATACATAAATGATAATAGATATAGTGCTAAATAAAATTTACCATTTTAAATGTACAATTCAGTGGAATTAAGTACAGTCACAAAACCATAGAATCACTACTGTCTATTTCCAGAAGCTCTTCATCATCCCAGATGGTAACTGTACTCATAAATCAATAACTCCCCATTCTTCTCTCCACCCAACCTTGGCAACTACTGCTCTGTTTCCTCCTTCCACGAAGTGCCATCAAAACAGAATCATTTACTATTTGTCTTTTTGTTTCTAGCTTTTTCACTCAGCATAATGCTTTTAGGGTCCAGCCCTGTCATAGCACAGATGAGAATCACACTACTTTTTAGATTTGAATAATATTCCATTGTGTATATGGCTCACATTTTATCTATTTATTGATTAGCAGACATGGATGGTTACACTTTGGGGCTATTGTGAATAATGTTACTAGGACTGTTGGTGCCAAGTATCTATCTGTGTGTGTCCCTGCTTTTAATTATTTTGGAGATTCACCTAGGAGTGGAATTCTTGGATCATGTGGTAATTCTGTGGTTATATCTTTGAGAAAATACTGTTCTGTTTTCCAGAGCAGCTGTACTAGTTTACAATTTCAGCAGTGAACAAGAGTTTCAATTTATCCAGAGCCTCATTGATATTTGTTAGTTTCCATTTTAATGGCCACCCTAGTGCATGGAATGGGGCGGTACCTATTCTTTGAAATTCGTTTCTAATGAGAAATTCAGAACACATTTCTTTGTCCATTGATGTTCTTCTACAAGTCTTATGAGCTGACTTTTTAGATACCATATATTATTCATCCATATGTATGCAAGTACATACTTCAAAAATAATCTTGTATTATTAAATATTTAGGTGGTCTCTAGTTTTTTCATATTGCAAATTATGAGGAAATTAATATGATGTGGCTTTCTGGATTTTTTTTTTGTTTTTCAATAGCATAGAAGGTTTATTAAAGCATCAGGCTTCAAAAACCAAATTTTTCCCACTGCTGTGTAATTTCCTTATTTTATTTTTTGACTGGAGTTTTGTAATTTTCATACAATATAATTTTATGGTATTTAGATTCCCTCTCCTATCCACACCTCCTCCTCCAGCCCAATTTAAGGTTCTCTAATATATATATTATATAATATATCACATATATTATATAATATATTAAAGTTATATGTAATTATATAATATATTATATTTATATATTATATAATATATATTAAAGTTATATGTAATTATATAATATATTATATTTATATATTATATAATATATATTAAAGTTATATGTAATTATATAATATATTATATTTATATATTATATAATATATATTAGAGATATATGTTATATATATATTACATCTCTTCTAGAGTAAAATCTGTGTCCCCAAATGTCCTTTTATATGGATCCTGATTAATCTATCAAGAGTCCCTTGCTTGAAAGAGACTGTCTCAGACCCTCTCAGCAGCTATCTGTTGCTGCAGTTTCTGTAGGTGGAATTGGAGCTTCTCTATGCTGAGATTTTTGTCTGCTTTGAACATGCCTAGGACTTGTGCATGTTTCCACATTGCTGTGATTGCATATGGGTAACTGACCAGCTCTCTGTAAACTCTGTTTCCTTGTGATCACGCACCACCTCTGGCTCTTACACTCTTTCTGCTCTCTTCTGCAATGATCTCTGAGACTTGGGAGGCAGAAGTTTGATGTAGGTGTCCTGTTCA
Source organism: Rhizomys pruinosus (assembly GCA_009823505.1). Classification (NCBI taxonomy): domain Eukaryota; kingdom Metazoa; phylum Chordata; class Mammalia; order Rodentia; family Spalacidae; genus Rhizomys; species Rhizomys pruinosus. Next base: position 492,171 of record VZQC01000265.1, read on the forward strand.
GGGCTAAGCACTCTGAAGCCTTGTGATCTCTGCATGTTGGCTGGTTGTGGGTTTCTGTGTTCATCACCATCTGCTGCATAAGGAAACTTCTCTGAGAGTTGAGAGATGCTTTAGTCTATGGACATGATAATAAGGCATTAGGAGTCAGTTAAATATGGTAATTAATAGAAAACTAGTATTGGGCTCTCCCCTATGTCCTGTGACCTTTCTAGTCTCAGGTTGCTAAGCCTGACATCAATGTAAGGCATGGGCCCCATCCTTGGAGTCAGATTTTAAATCCAATTAAAGAGTAGTTGGTTACTCCCATAATATCTGTGCCACTTTCGCACCAGTGGACATATCTTGCCAGGCCAGTTGTTATTGTAGCTCACAAGATTCACAGCTAGGAAAGGTTGATGATTATTTTTTAATTCTGGCAGCATGCAGACCACCCTATAACATCAGGAATGCTACCCAGTGGAAACGAAGCTCTGAAGTCAGCATCAGCTTGATTTCTCCTTGTTTGTTCTACAGTTCATGAATGTAGTGTCTTCAGCAATAGGGTATTACCATCCAGTTCTGGTCTGTATATGTGGCCAGTATTGTTGGAGGGTCTATGGGGCCCCTGATCAACAGCTTCCAGTGAAGGAGTCCATTACTGCTATTGAGAAGTTTTATTTTTCTATGATGTCTAGAAAGGGCAATGCCCCCTATTATAGGATAACTCTTTTTAATCTCTTTTTATGATATATATGTATACATTTTAAGATGCTTCTATAGTGGTAGGTTTCCCTGTAGCTTTTTCTAGAGGTCTTTGGAGTTATTTATCCTTCTCTGTATCCCTCCTCTGCCCTCCCCTCCTATTCTCCACCCCCATTTAACCCTTCCTTGTCTAATGTTCCCATTTTCCCTTACTATCACTGCATCCTACCACCTCTACAAAGAAGCCTCTCCTCAACCCACCGCTGGCCATTTATTGCTTACTTAACCTCTCTGAATTTTGAAATTGAAACATGCATATCTAAGATTTCAAAGCTACTCTCCAGCTATGAGAGAGAACATGTGATGTTTGTCTTTCTAAGGATTACCTTATTCAGGATGATTGGCTGCAGTTCCATCCATTTAACTGAGAATTTCATAATTTCATTTTTAACAGTTAAATAATATTCTATTGTTTATATGAAGCACATATTTACTATCCGTTCATCACTGAATCTCATTTCTGGGTCTTATGAAAAGGGCAGCATTGAACAGGGATGAACAGGGATTTCTGTAGTATCGTGTCGAGTCTTTTGGGTATATACCCAAGAGTGCTATGGCTAGGTCATATGCTAGATCAATTCTGAGCTTTCTGCAGAATCTTCATGTGATTTCCATAGTGGCTGCACTAGTCTGAATTCCCACCAGCAATGGATAAATGTTCCCCTTTTCCCACATCTTCACCAGCATTTGTTATTGTTTGTTTATTTGTTTGTTTGTTTGTTGGAGCTTTGCCATTCTGAAAGGGGTAAGATGAAATCTCAAAGTGATTTTAATCTGCATTTCCCTGATAACTAAAGATGTTGAACATTTTTACAGTATTTCTCAGTCATTTGGGAGTTTGGGATTCCTTTTTTAATTTTATGTGTATGAGTATTTTGCCTGCATGTATGTAAACATACCCGTGTCCTGCTATGCCCACAGAGGGCAGAAGAGGGTGATGGGCCCTTTAGAACTGGAGTTACAGATGGTTATTAGCAGCCATGTGGGTGCTAGAAACAGAACCTGGGTCCTCTGCAAAAGCAGTCAGTGCTCTTAACCATGAGACATTTCTCCAGCCCCAAATATAGTGTTTTTGTATACACCATCTCATTGGTACATGGTATTATTGAATCAAAGAGATAAGCACATGACTTCTAATTCTAAATTGTCTCTCCTTAGCTACAAAAGGAAAAACCATGAGCCCTTCAGTAAATTAATTCTCACACTACAAGTGCCAACCCCAAAGATTTCACTGGAAAAAATTCACATGTAGGAGAAAGAAAAACCAACATGTGAATTTGGTCAATAAAATAGAAATGCCACCAGGCATGGTGGCGCACGCCTTTAATCCAAGCACTTGGGGGGCAAAGGCAGGTGGAGCTCTGTGAGTTCAAGGCCAACTTGGTCTACAGAGTGAGTTCCAGGACAGCTGGGGCTACAGGGAGACCCTGTCTCAAAATGACAAAAAATAAAATAAAATAGAAATGGCATCAGTCAGCTCTTTTGTCAGGTGACTTGGCAGTTTCAGAAAAAAGAAAATTTTGTAACATTCATCTGGAGTCTGAGGATAAATTTTTTTCAGCAAAGTATGATTAGTTTCTTTGTGATTCAGTTTTTCCTATATCTCATCTGCCATTCCTGTATAAGAAATGGTAAAAAAAAAAAAAGTCTTTAAAAATTGAAGAAGGTGCAAGTAGAAACTCCACTGCTGAGTTCCTATTGGTTCTTTTGACTTGAGTGTCTAGTAAAATCTGTATGCAGAATCTACAGGAAAGGATCAGTGTGTCTAAATGAGTGCATACAGCATAACGAATCTATATCATAGATGGTCTCTGGAGAATTTTATTTGCTCTGAACATTTTTACAAAAGCATCTCATTTTGCCTCTTGTTGCTTGTTAGAGTAGATGCTGAAATACTGATCAGAATCTGGGACTGTGAGTGAGTGGCTCTCCGAGCTAATTAGAACCACAGCACCCCTCATCTCAAAATTAAAGCTCTAGACTATTCCAACATCCCAAACATCCTCAGTGCTGGACACTGTGTGTGGGAAGTCCCACACGTGGCCTCGTGTGACAGGTGGCATTCAACACAGACACACCAAAAATATCGTATGAAATTACCTTCAGGCTATGTGTATACAGTGCCTATGAAGCGTAAGTGAGTTTTGTGTTAGACTTGTGTCTCATCCCAAGATACCTCATTATGAATCTGTAAATATTCCAAATTCTTGCAAAAATCTTAAATTTGAAATACTTCTGGGTCAGGTATTTCAGATACAGGTTCTACTTTATTGTGAAACCCATGTGATTCTCAGAGGTAACTATGCCAGCATCACTGAGGCATGCTAAATTGCAGATTGCTCAGCCCCACCTCCTGAGATTCTTAATAGGTTTAGGACAGAACCTGAGAATTTGCATGTCTGCCTTCTAGATTACTGTTGCTTCTCCTGGGTAAGAGAGCCTCATTATGAGCTAAGAATGCATGTCAGTTGGTAGAGATTTTACCTAGTATGCACAGGGCCCTGGGTGTAGTCCCTAGCACCACATAAACCAAGGTTGTAATACATGCCTGTAATCCCAGCAATCAGGGGTAGAGGCAGGGGAACAGGAGTTCAAGGTCATCCCTGTGTAGCTCTAGCATTCAAGGCCACTGTGGGCTATATGAAATTCTATTATATGAGACACTGCCTAAATCGATGCTGGCTGTTACCTCAGGCAAGTTGTGGATGATTATTTAGGTGAGATATTAAAAACAAGGAAGTTAAAAGGAAAACAAAACTGTCGTGAAGATTGGGATAATCATGGCAAGCAGTTACATGTATTTTATTCTTGGATATTGTATTTTCTGGAGAATTAGTGGCGTCCTCTTACTTAGACTTCGCATCAATAAGCAACTAACATCTCTATACAGAGAGGAGGCAGTCTGGACCACAGAGCAACTCTGTGCTCACTTAAGATGGTCCAGCAGCTGTGTGATATGATCTGCACAGAACAGCAATGATGAATGGCTTCTCTCCTTTTAGTGGGGTAGAAAATAGATACTTCCTGAAGCAGGGATTCAATTTGTATCATACCAGGGCACTTGGCATCCAGATTTTCCGACCATTATTTGAACTTGAGATTCTGCACCAATTCAAGTTAATCTTAGTTACTTTTCTGTTGCTATGATAAAACTCTGTGACCAAGGGAATTTACAAAAAGAAGAGTTTATTTGAGCTTATGGTTGGTTCCAGGTTCCAGAGGGGTTGGAATCTATCATGGCGGATAGACATTGTGAGGTGGTCAGAGCAGGAGCAGAAAGTTAAACATCCACATCTTCGAACAGGCACGGGGAGCAGAGAGCAAATGGAATCCAGCAAGGCTTAAGAACTCTCTAGGCCTCTCCCTTCCCCCAACCCCAGTTGACATGCTTCCTCCAGCATGGCCACATCTTCTAAGATCTCCCCAAACAGCGCCACCAACGGGGGACAAAATGTCCAAATACTTGGAGCCTATGGGGGACATTGTCATTTAAGCCACCACACAAAGTAAGGGAATCTAGTATGAATACAAGATAAAGATGTGTTTAAGAAGGACGACAGATGTGACAGTGTTAGAAGCCTGGCTATGAGACTTTCGGTAAGTGTGATGGAGCTGAGGCTTGGTAAGTACTTGGATGCTGGAGCTTGTCCTCGGGCAGGTTCTCTCTCTCTTGAAAGACATCTGCCCAGAAGCTTAGTAGATCACAGTATGACAAGTAAGCATGTGGAGAAAGATCACAAAGAACAGGAGACTATCCAGCTGCCCCAGCCCCTGGGGTGCAGTCTCTCTGGTTCACTTCCTCTATGGCCAGTGAGCCCTATCAACTTGTCAACCACAGGTTCATGAATAATGGGAAGGTTGTTACAAAGCAATAAGTAACTGAATCAGGAGGACTGCAAAGCAGTGTATTTTAAAATCTAGAAAACAATGATCACATAGCACATGGGAGGTCATTTCTTTTTTGGGGAGGGTGGTTTTTACATTAAAAAATATATATATTTTATCAAATCAAGACCCGTGTCCCCCCATCCCCCCACCCCACCAGAGCTCATGCATTCTGCCAAACATGCTTTTCATCTCTCTTTCTTAGTCTTTCTCAATATTCTATGGGAGGTCATTTATGCTTTTTGTTATGCTTCTCTGTTGAAATATGAGAGAAAGGAAAAACTTACTGTCAATAAATATTCGTTATTTACTTAGCATTCTTCCCTTGACGCTCTGGGAAGAACCAGGTTCTGTGTGATTAGAGAAGATGGAGGAGGGAAAAACTGGCAAATATGATGAGTGCTCTGGAGGACAGGAGAGAGGAATGGAGGGCTGGGCGGAGCTGAGAGAGCTTTCCAGAAGAGGTGAGCCCTAAGAGAGTGGTGCTGCTGCCCGAGGACTGCTACAGAACCCTGACTGGGGCAATTTAACTTCAAGTATCTTTGTGATACTCAACATTTGTAAAGAAAAAGTAACTAGGGAGATGGGCAAGACGGAGAACAGGGTCTCCCGGTTCTTTTACAGTACACTCATAGACATAAAAAATAGAAAAGGCCAAAGAATTTCAAACACAGACCTTTACAGTGTAGAAGCAATCTATTCTGGCTTCTTTATGCACATCCTGGACATGTGGCCAAGAAGCCATTTCCTCCCATCACAGTAACACAGCACCAGGCTGACAAGGCAGCCATCTTCCTCCATCTCCAGACACGTAGACACGTCTCCCCTTCCTGCCCCTGACACAACCTGGGAATGATGAAGGGGGAAGTGTGGCAATGTGTGGAAGACACCCCGAGAGAAACAGGCCTGGAGAGAGGTGCTAACAAGGTGAGGACATATGACTCTGAGCACTATTTCCTAATTCTGAAGGAAGGAGACTCTGGCATGGGGCCAGGAAACAGAAGAGGCATGAAAAGAAGAACTAATTTGGAACTGGCGGGATGAGTGTTTTCTGGCTTATTTAAAAACACAGATATAGAATCTGACTACCAGATGGGACTGCTGAGGAGACAGGGTGTCAACAATGGAGTCAACCATGCCGAAGCATGAAAGGGTAAATTTTGACAGTAGGGAAGCCACAGAAAGAATGGTGCTTGGTGGATCGGGTGCACTAGTCTCATATACAGTATTTTATTTCCATTTAAATCCCTTGGAGGCAGAAGCTAAGGGTACTGGCTTGGCCCTATATTAAAGAAACACCACATGCCAGTTCTTCAAACAACTTCAAGGCCACAAGTGAAAACAACTCAAATAGACAGCTGTTTGGCAGGGATAAGCCTCTTCCAATGTGAATTGGAAGATACTGAGTGTTTCTTGTAGGGTGAGCAGTGGATTAAGGAACAGGACACAGTCCTTACCTTAGTAGAACATCCACTCTAACTACCACTTAAATGGTACACATGGGGAGAAATGTGATAATGCTCCCTCTCTGTTCTTTATGCAAATTCAGTGACAGATGGGGAGAAGCAGAAGGGTGACTGTGGGGTGATGGGGGGCTCATGGGATACTCAGCTTTGTGTGACTTACTAGATCCCTTTCTCTGTGACCTTTGGCAAGTCCCTGAACTTCTCTAGGCATCCTATTTCCAGAGGTCTGCATATAGCACTTACTTTATCATATAATGATGCAGAATCTCTGTGGGAATGTAAGGTAGGAGTTTGCTGGAGGGAGGAAGAAGGCTTTATAGAGTAGAAAATCTTTATGTTGTCAGCCAAACGAAAGCACAGAGTCCCCCCCACCCCCCACCCCGTGTGGTAATTCTCAAGTGACATGGCTGCTTCTTGGAAACAAATGTGGGAATTAAAAACAAGAGAAAAATCTAGTAGGAAATCTAAAAGGAAAGGGTCAAAGAGAACTAGTATGCTGTTGATTCCCAGCACTGTGTCGCAGAGCCTGGAACTCATTCCTACTGCTATTCCCTGGGTCCTCTCTCAACGTAATGTGATGTGCTCTGTGATGTTTACTGTACAACATTCCAGGAATGAAGCATAGAGCCAGGTCCAAGGTCAGAAACTCTGAAGAAAAGTCCTTTGTTTAATTTTAACTCTTTATATAAACAGTGACCTAATTTGAAGAAGGTTCAGTCTAGCCAGTTATCCCCCACAGTTCCCCCTCTTCCTTCTGCCCTGAGTCAAACTGTCTCGACTTTATCTCACATATGGGGTTTGCAAATAAGCATGGGGTGATCTGTGTGCTCAGCTAGCTTGAGAGGAGCTAAAGCATGCCAGCAAAGCAACACACCCCAGCCAAGTCATGATCTTCTGCGGGAGGGAGCTGTCTCCTCAGAAAGAACAACAGGCAGAGGACTCAACTACAGTTGAGGGCACCCAACCATCTGAAAGATAGGGACTGGGGATCTCCAACCCCAGTCCCAGCTCTGGCTGCTATTTTTATTTTCCGTGAGCATTTGGCACATTCTATCTCTGTTCTTTATGCAAATTCAGTGACCTATGAACGCTAAGCAAGGAAGAAGGAGCAAGTTCCTGCTTCATGGCTTTTGGCTTTGTCACTCTGATGTGTCACGATGACAGCAAAGTTGCACTTGGTTTTCTGAGCTAGCCCCTCAGAGAACACAGACAAATGCAAAATGGCATTTCTGATTATTCAAGTGCAAACTTAGAAGCTGAATGTTTCAATGGGAGTCCAAATGTGGGAGATGAATTCTGATTATCGAGACCAGTGATGGGTGGAAATAAGACAGGACAGGGAAGATGAAGAGCTGTGTGGGGTGGCGAGTCCTGGGTTAAAATGTCCTGACATAGAGAAGCATTCACCTAGGTCAAGGGTCAGCCAACTCTTCTGGAAAGGGCCAGGTAGTAAATAATCTGTATTCTGTAGGTCTTTGGCATAGACACTCGCTTCTTCCGTGACAGGGCAAACATACCCATGGACAGCTGGCCATTGAATGAGCATGTCTGTGTTCCAATAAAAGATGCTCCACAGTAACAGGTGCTAGCCTGCACTTGCGTCCTCCGGCCCCATCAAGATCTAGGAGCATGTGTTCCCTTTTGGCTTCTTCTGTGTTCCCGTTTAGCTGTGTCATCCTGGAGAGGACGCCCATCGGCCTCCCCGTTCCTCTGCCTTTACACCCTTTTGTGGTTCTCTGCTCCATTGCTTCCTGCATATAAAGCCCAGCTGCTGGGATTGTCTGTTTATCAGGACATGAGGCTAGCAGGGTTGCTAACTTCAAGTTTCATGACTTCCTTGACAGATTCCTTAGCTACCAGGTTGGGAAAGGTAGACGTGCCAAAGCCCACCCTTCACCAGTTCCTGGTTAAAACAACCTTTTGCCAAGTTACCAGAGGATAAAGACGTTCTGGGTTTAGGATCTCCTAAACGGATTCTCTCATTTTCCATCGTCCCCCTTCCTGTCCCTTAGAATCTGAGTGGTGCTGCCTCTACACCACCTTCCAAAGGTTTTTGCTTTCTTTTTATATTTTCTACCAATTTCTACTGCTCTAAGTACTGCTCATACTTTCAAGGACAGTTCCTCAGTTCAGTAGTCCAACCCTCAAATCCCTCATGTACTATGACCATTTTAGCATGGCCCCTTCCACTGAGATCTTAATCATGTGCAAGAGCTGGTATGTGGCTCAGAGCTGGCCTCAGAGATTAGATTCCTAGTTTAAAATCCACAATTCACCTGTCATTGCAGCCAAGTTCATTAACATCACTGTGCCTTGATTTTTCTCATCTATAAAAGAAACACAACAATGGTACTCCTTCATGTGAAATAAATGGACAACATGTGTGGAGCACTTAGGGGACTGGCATATTAGAATCCATATGAATTTTATATCAAGGGTCTTCATTTTTCAGAATTTCTTTATGTTTTATATGATAATAGCTTCCCTTTCTGCTTTATCCACATTTATCAGAATCTAATTAAATTTCAACTCTTCTAATACAGTTATGTACACATAATGCAATGTTTCCATCAATGAGGGACAGCAATTGTGACAGTGGTTCATAAGACTCTACTGGGAAAGTACATTCCAATGGTCCAGTGACATGGTAGGTATCATGATGTCATAAGACCATGCATTGCTGGTGTGTTTGTGACGATGCTTATATAAACAAATCTATTACATTGCTTACTCTATAAGTATACAATTATGTTCAATGTATAAGTGGTTATGATAGTAAGTTACTGTTACTGGTTTATGTATTTATTTAATCATTGTTTTAGTATATACTTCACATGTATACATATGCGTACACATATGTATATCACATCTCTTGATGGCATCAACAGGCCATGTTGAGCTATTGACAGACATCATTTAAGCTTGTGTGGTACCCTTGGGTGTTCTTTACATACTGACAAAGTCACTGACTTAGCATGTCTCATAATGCAGCTTTTTGTCCAGTACAGCATGACCTTGCTGCCTCAGGGAATGGTGTGCTGCAGTTTGTGCACCTTTTCAGTAGGACTCTCTATCAAGGGTTTGGATATGTTCACATGAGCCAACAGTGCCTGGGAATATCTCCTGTTTCCCAGTCGTACATGATATAGATGGTCACAAGTGTGCCATGGTATTTAACAAAGAGGTCATTGTTCTAGTTTGCTTCTCCATGGCTGTGACAAACCACTCTTACCAATACCAACTTGGGAAGGAAAGGATTTATTTGTCTTACATCTCCCAGGTCACAGGTCATTATTTATGGAGCCCACGGTAGGAATTCAGGGCAAGAACCCCGAGGCAGAAGCTGAAGCACAGGCCATGTAGAAATGCTGCTTACTGGCTTGCTCCTCTGGCTTATGCTCAGCCTGCTTTCTTATATAATACACAACAACCTGCCCAGAGGTGGAACAGCCCACATCGCTCAATAATTGAGAAAACACTCCACAGATGTGGTCACAGGCCAGTTCAATGGAGGCAATTCCCCAGTTGACACTCCCTCAACCCAGGTGTGTCAAGTTGACATTGAAGCTCTCCAGTACAGTCATGAACATCAAGGAGGGAGCCTGACCACCCTCAGACACTGTCCACCACATTGTAGGACACCCTTTGGCTAATTCTAACTTTAAACCTTAAAGTGAATGAGTGTTAGAAGGTGTAGTATCCCAGAAGCTTGTCCACAAGCCTAAGGGGCTACAGGTAGCTACCAGGTCACTGGCCCTTGCATGCTCCTTGAGTCCTTGTAGATAGTCCCAAACCAACCCCCATCCTCTTCACTTTGCCCTCAGTCTCCCTCTTATCATTCTCATGACAGGGAGAGCAGGGCTTGCCTGCCTTCCACCGGTGTCTTCTTGTAGCCCAGCTCCTGTCTCCAGGAGCATAACTTGTCCACCTTGCAGAACTACTAAATCCAGGTGCAACTAAATACTATATATTTCTTTTTGTCTAATTTGCTTTTAAGGTCTCTGTCACAAAAGTAGCTATAAACTTTAATCCCACCTTAATGATGCTCTGTGATGGTTGGAATGTGAACTATCTCCTATAGACTCATATTGAAACTTGGGTCCCCAGCTGGTTATCCTGTTCTGAGAGGTTGTAAAACCTTTGAGGCTATGGCCTAGCTAGCAGAAGTGGTGTGTAGGAGGCAGGCCTTGAAGATGGTATCTTCTGATTAGGGCCAGAACCTTCTGCTTCCTGATTCACCAAGATGTGAAGGGGCTATGCCCCAAGCCCTGAGACTTCAGGAATGTAGCCCTGACTACAGGGAAGTAGCGACCTTAGGCACCATCCCTTTCCATCCTTTAGGGACTGTCCCCTCTAAAATGTGAGGCAGAGTAAACTTCTTTTACGTGCCTCCATCAGATGTTTTGTCACAATGACTACAAAAGTAATGCAGGCTCACATGTGTGGTCATGGCTATTTACAGTATGTCTTTAATGGGGTGCTTCTTTATTCTGTCAGGAAGTCTAATGCCCAAGGGTCTGATCTGTGACCACACGTCCCTCTCAGAGGATATTTAGTCATCCTGTTGAACACCCTGTAACAAATTTATTCCTCTCATTATAATAGCTCTTTAGGAGAGCCCTGACCAAGAAACACATTAGATTTGAATGTATCTGCCAAGTGAGATACAGAGGAAGTAACTCAACAGAACACAAATAATGGAAGTACTCCATTACTCACAGGTCCCAGAGAAAGGAGGCCAGCACATCGTCAGGGCCAGTGGGAAATGACAGCCATCAAGAACATGTGTGCTCAGTCAGTAGGTAGGAAGAACAGAGAAAAAGACCTTCAGGCTAAAGGCTTTGTTGGAGTCCAATGGGATCATGACAAGCCAGTGCACGGTCTATAGAGCCAAGCTTCAACCAAACAGAGGTCACATTGGTATATCTGCAGTGCATGCAGGGTGTGGGATCATAGGGTAAGTCACATAGATTGTACCTAGCTGATTTACAGGAAGATGGTCACTGGCAGGTAGTTGTACAGGCAAATGTCTAGATCATCCACCTCGAGGAATTAGGAGGAAGCAGAGAACTAGAAGCTGTAACAGTATGAGAAAAATCCAATTGAACAGCAAGGTGTTATAAAATTGTATCAACTCACTACATAACGAAGGAGGACATAAGAGTTCAAATAGGTGTCAGGGAAAAGAGTTTCTTGCAAGACCATTACCTGGTTTCAGGCCTATTTTGAATATCAAGAGCTGAATGTCAACTCTTTCTCTTTGCACAGGTGGCACACCCACAGACCTCTGCGCAGAGGATCCTGAAGCCAATTAGGAAGAAAGACCTAGACTTGAAACACCCAAAGAGAAAATCGCATTCATATTTTTTTTCTAAATATAGTTCCAATCACAGAAGGCCTTCTTCACGATGCTCACACAGAATTCTTTTGTCCTGGCTTCCTTTTGGGGAGCAGAGGTTAATAGGGAGAAATGAAGCTATTTCTTATGCTCTGTTTAGAAATGATCATCCCCTCTTCATTTTCACTGCTGAGATATAAAGTCTCTTTTATCTTCTTAGTCCAGGGGATGTATCTTCTAAGAAGGCTCTCCATCCACTTTTCTATTTCTTCCCCATAATTTGAACTCCCCACCTCCACTTGCTTGAATCTTAATGGAAGATGGATCTGTAGCCCTCACTTTTAAGGATTCCTACCTCCCCCTTTATAGTGGATTCTTCAAAGTCTGCATATGCGCACAGATGTGCACACATGTGCCTGCAGTAATGGGCCCTCCATTCCTCCCTTGTCCTGATTCCTCTTACAGATGGCATGTAATAATAATTTTATATATGACGCTGGCTGTTATTTCATTCCTTCCCGTTATAACCCATTATTTTACATTTTCAGAGGCTCATTATGACTCATTGGGCAGCCAAAGAAACATAATGAGTCCGTGATGATTGCGCATGGCAGTTGCTCCACAAATAGATATTAAACAGCTCATGAAATCTATAAATGTCCTTACTATCCTTGGTGCATTATAAAGCTATGAATTGGTAATTCAGGCAAGATTTTATGCTCTCTAAAATTCTAGCTTTTCTACTTTTGCTCCTTGGAGCTGTGAGTTGTATACATATAGGAAAAAGAAGGCTGAAGGAGAAGGAAAGAAAGAAACATGTAGAAAAAATACACACAAAAAGGAAGGCATTTACAAAATGAAATAACCCTTTCTCACAGTTGGCTGACAGTTGTTCACATAAAGAATAACTAACAGTAAACACAAGTCACAAACTTGAAAAGGATTTGTTGAATGAACAAATAAATTTTATGGACACATTTGGGATTAAATATGGCCCCCGGGTTGGGTAATAAATGTCATTCAGTGTTTACTCTGGGCCTGGATCCTATATGTGTATCCTTGTATTATTTCTTAAAAATGAGTAAGGAACTGATATTATCTCATTTGCCAGAAGCCACCAAGCAATGTGTCACTGAACGTTGGCACAGCCTGATGATCAGAGGAGCTCCATGAGTTTTCTTCACTAGTGATGAGTAATTCAACCTCGAACCCTTTTTGGGCTTCCCTTGATAAGGAATAAGTCGACCAACTACCAACTTGCCGACTCCAAATGCCTGGGTGTCATCTAGACTCACCTTCATGCTCAGTCTCCAGCAAATTCTCTCTGCTCCTCTGTTCTCATAACTAATGGTCTCTTTCTGTTCATCACCATTACCAAATTCTAATCGCCATTACCTCGGTCATTGAAAGAACCTGCCAATCAATCTCCTTGCCTCCAATCATGCTCTCTTCCCCACTAAATGCCGGCATAATCATTGAAAACACAATCCTGACATGTTGCTCTAAGCATCTGTCAAGGATTTCCTTTGTCCTGAAGATGGAATCCAAGTTCCTTAATGCGTAGATATTTTATGGACTCCCATGTGCCTCCCCCTTTCCACCAGTCCTTCCAGCCATATTCAGAATTGCATCTTTTATGTCTCTGACCTTCCATAGTTTGGTTCCTAAGAGCATTTTCCCTTTCCATACTGTAAGACTTTCTAACAACCTACCTGGTTTTCTCTGCATATTTTCCCTGTTCTGATCTAACTATTCCTCCTATCACCTTCAATGACATACAAATAACTCAATAGTGAGCTTCATGCTTCTGTCAGCCAGGATCCCAACAGGGAACAGATAGCACTTGCTGATCAGTCTAAATGTGAGGACAGTTTATTTACAAGGGATTAATTTTGAAGTTGTGGAAGTATTTTATTGGAAACATAGTAACTAGAGGCCACTGGGCTCAGCAGAGTTGTCATTGTTCCTAGGACAGAAAGAAGATAGAGAGAGAGTAAATGAGTTTGGAATGAGCAATGAGATTTGACCTAGTTGTTCTCCCAAGGAAAAGAATAAATAGCCATGAGAATATCCCCTCTTTTTTCCTCTGACCTCCTCTACTGCTCTCATTGGTGGAAGCCAACAAGAAGCCAGGGGGTCCAGGAAGCTTGCTGGCTGGTGTTGTCCATGTAGACCAGCCTCTGAAAGAATAAAATGGGTGAGGAAGATGAGGAAGGACTTTCATCATCCCCCTTGAGTTCTGTGAATAGGTCTGAGAATTAAATTGACTAAAGGTAGATGAAGTTGAGACGAGCATGGAAGTTTTATCTGATGATCATTTTTGTAATGCTCGCATAAGAGTCTTCACAGAAAAGAAATGAAAATCCAAAGAAGTGAATAGGACTGAATGTGTATATGCCATCTCAACAAAGAGTCATCATCTGTAGGGTTATGACTACATAAAGGCAAAAGGCCTTTGGGCTATGAGAGCAAAGTTGGAAAAAACTCCCTAATGGAAGATAAGGTCTATATTCATAGTAGTCTTATTGCACGGATTCGTCTTGGCATCAACTGATTGTCTCCTGGGATGGGAATGTTTCCCTCTTCCTTGTATAAAGAAGGCACATTTCTCACCAGAAGGGATAAGTCAGAGAGCCTTACCTGCCATTTCTCAAGTGTCTTTAGCTCAAAATAACCATTAGACCAAAGTAGTGCATTTGAGGGTAGCATGTCCTGATTCAGATGAAAAGAACTGAGAGTGGATCTGGAAGACCCTGTCCTCCTCACAGCTTCTTGTGAACAGCATTGGGGTCACACCTGTCCTACAGAACCTTCACAGTTCAGCTCCTTCACTCCTTAATCTGTCTACTCTTTGGAAGAAAACTGAGCCTTTCGCTTATTTTCCCATCTCTCCCTCAGTGATCAGAACGTAACATATATTCGATAAGTAATTTCTACAGTGAAATAGCAAATATTCAACATACATAGTCTCAGAATAGTTAAGAGACCTCAAAGATAGTCTACTCTTCTTGTTTAAAGGATGAAAATATTAAAGCCTACAGGCAAATAGCTTAGCTGGAGGGTTAAAATGAAATAGCAGCAACTCAGGACCAGAGCTTACTTTTTCTAATTCCTAGTCTTCCTCTGCCATTTAATTTTTATTGTACTATTTCAAGATACTTCTTGGAAGAAAAGTTCCCCATAAAACCAAGAGTCATATGTTTTGGCAATGAGAGAGAGAGAGAGAGAGAGAGAGAGAGAGAGAGAGAGAGAGAGAGAGAAGGGTTGGATCTGCTTGCTTTGATTCCTCTGCCAAAAGCAATTTCTGGGTTCTCTGGATAGCAACACTCACAAATCTAGCAAAGTACCACAAGTTCAAGGCACGAAATGAAGTGCAGAGGCTGGGAATGACACCTTTACAGGAACTCCCTCGGGTGGTAGGTGGTGAGGCTGCTTTTGCTTGAACGTCCTATTAGCATATTATCTTCAGCTTCTGGAGCCTTTCTCGGTTCCAAACCTACAGGTGGTGATGCTGAGTAGGAGGAAGATTGAGTAAGATGTTCTTTAGTCGGGAGGCAAAGCTGTTGGTGCCTCTTCCCTCGGTGAGGTGATTCAGTCGATGGCGGCTGTTACTGCTGCCGTCGTCACTGCTATGTTCTTCTAGGGAAATGAAGCCATTGCTTCTGAGATGAAGGCACAGCAGGAGCAAAGGTCATACAATCCATAGCACTTACCATGATGCACTGGGATCCTCTATTTACCTGTCCTTACCAGCTGCGTGCTCTTAAAATCATTGTTATATGTTGTATGCCCTTTGTCTAGGTAACCTCAGACCTTGTTCAAGGCTGTGATAGAGTTTTGGTGCTATTCCAAAGAATGAGGAAAATGTTGGATGATCTCGAGAACATGGATTTATTGGTCAGGGGTTAGAGGACAAGAGCTGGTATTCTTCTCAGTTCTCATATGTCCCCTCTCTTCACTGAGAGACTGTTCTCTCAGCAGCAAATGTCCAGTGTAATAATCCAGGATCGTGTGCTTGTAACTCAATGTGAATGGCTGGATACAACTCAAATATCCAGGAGCAACTGGCTAATCATAGGATTTTTTTTTTTTTTAGAAAAGACAAACCACCTATGTGTATATTGGTATCCTTGGTGATAAAATAAAATCTGTAACTTATAAGGTCCTCTTGTGCTGAAGCTGTCCAGCACCCCAGCAGGGATAAAGCCAGTCCATGAAGCTCCCATAGAAAGGATCAAGAGGAAACTGTGTGGATTTATGATCACAACCAATTTTGCTTCTGCCAAAAGAAAACTAGCACTGAATATTTTCGTTTCTCAGAGGACATGCAATGTTTGAAAATCATCTTCTAGCTTGTGTTTTCAAAAAAGCAAAAGGAAAATTGGGAGAGCTGTCACATTCTGTGCATAACTTTTCTACTTATAGACAGAATTCTTGATGCTTTTCTTTCTTTCTTTCTGGAAGTGTGAGGGAGAATTCCCACGACTGGGGGTGTGTGCAAGTCAGGGGGCTGTGGGAGAAAGCAAGTGTGATTGTGGGATTGCACTTAATTCATTAAAATGTGTGCTTTATAAAAATCATTTTGCCAAAAATGAGCTTTGTGGGAAGGAAAAGACAGAAGGGATGTGGATGCGTGGGGAAGGGAGGAATGGAAATTTCCAAGAGAGAGGGAGGTCTTATTTGTTGCTAAATGTTGAATTCCACATAAGAATGTGTCATGAGCCAATTCTGGGAAATTGGAATGCAAATTGGGGAGTGCAAATCTATTAGACCCAGATATTATATATAGACATTATTCATGTCCTGTATATAAATTATGAGCATTCACTGATGATTTAAGTAGGTTTAGGGAAACTTGAGTTGTCCTTCTTTCTAGTATGTCATCTTTTCCCAGACACAGTAGCTACAGGAGAATGGTACTTTTATTCCTTTCCTTTTAATTCTGTAACTTGCTTCAGAAATCAACTGCATTGGTGTTGGTAGCACTAGTTACTGTAACAAATAAATGACAAACTCCAGTGACTCAACACAACCAGACCTGACTTCTCATACACAGAACAGTCTTGTACATTCTTGAGCACAGAACTTTCCCCAGTGGGTCAACTTAAGGGTTGAGTCCATGTCACAGTTGGTGGGTGTGGGTTCTTTCACAAATCCATGCGCTACCAATATGCTCTGAAGAACATGGATTCAGTGGTGAGGGGTAGAGGAAAAGAGCTGGTGCTTTAAGCACTCCCAAGACTCATTCTACTAGCAGAGGTCCTTAAGGATCTTAATGAGTGACAAGTTTATAAAGGCTCCTCCCTTCTAACACTCAGTCAGGTGTCCTTATGGACAGGCCAAACAGGAATAGCTCATTGACTTCTGCCAAGGGAGAAAAGAAGAGTTCCTTCCTCTTTAGGACATGGTATCTTGGAAGAAGAGACCTAATTCTCATCAGATAATGAACCTGTTGGCACCTTGACTTTGGACTTTATAGCTTTTAGAATGATGAGAAACAATAGTTTTGTTCTTTACAAATTTCCCAGTCTCAAGTATTCTGTTACACCAGCTGGGATAACGTTACCTACCATAACAACCTCTAAACTTCAGTGACTCAACACAAAAGACATTGATTTTATTTTATTTTATTTATTTATTTATTTATTTATTTATTTATTTATTTATTTATTTGTCTTTTCAAGACAGGGTCTCCTTGTAACCCCAGCTGACCTGGAATTCACTCTGTAGACCAGGCTGGCCTTGAACTCACAAAGATCCGCCTGCCTCTGCCTCCCGAGAGCTAGGATTAAAGGCCTATGCCACCATGCCCAGCCAAAAGACATCGATTTTAAAAGATACCAGAAGGCTCCTTGGGTCCTATGACTTTTTTTAAGTCTTGGAACTGGATGTTCTTACTATCTAGTCCTGGACTTTGAAAAAGAGGGTAGGGAAGCACACTTGCTTCTTAGTAGTCTTGACTCAGAAATCGCAGATATTGCTGGGGGTGGTGGCGCACGCCTTTAATCCTAGCACTAGGGAGGCACTGGCAGGCAGATCTTTGTGAATTCAAAGCCAGCCTGGTCTACAGAGTGAGTTCCAGGACAGCCAGGTCTACTGGGAGACCCTGTCTCAAAAAGACCAAAAAAAAAAAAAAAAAAAATCACAGATATTAATTCTATAAGTGTCTTAAGTGTCTCCATTGACTTAACCAGATGCTGAGGTATTCTGGGTATGGAGTCTGATTGTGCAGCAAAGGGTCAGTGATCAAAACAGACCCTAGCAAGAACATTTTACTAGATGGTGAGGAGCACGAATTTTAAATAATAGGCTTGGCTACACTCTCAACTTATGGTGACCACTCTTGATTGTAAGACAAACTGACCAGACTTCCTTTTTTATTGTCCATAACTTTTTCTAAAAACTTCAAAGCTAAGTCATCACTTCTGTGAAATTTTCTTGACAAGTGCTAGTACGGATGCTCTGGAATTCATTATACTCCTTCCTACTATGTTTCCTCTGCCTCTTCTCCCTCTCCTTTTCCCTCAAGCCAGTAATAAAACCTAAAACTATTATTATAATGTTTCCCCACCTTTCTATGCAAGACTTGACCTTAACGAAATTCTCTGTTTTACCTTATTTGATTGGAGGTCGTAAGATCTTCATTTCAGGATGGGGCCTGCACACACTCAGAACCCTGTAGAGAGGCCAAAGGGAATCTGAACCAGATGGGCCTTCCTGATTCCCCACGTAAGCATTTAGCATTGGGGACCCTTCTTGTACAATCACATTTCCATACTACCGACTATACCAACTATGCTGCATCAAAGCTAAACATGGACAGTTCACTCTGGGTCTTTGGTGGGTTTTCCTCCCCTCCATTGTATGTATGCATGTTTTGATATAGGCATATGCATGTGTGGGTGTGCGTGTATGCATGTTTGTAAGCATGTGCATGTTGAAGCCCAGAGTTAATGTCAGAAATCATTGCCCATCACTTTTCCTCCTTATACGTGGAAACAGGGTCTCTTAATACCAGATATTGCTGGTCTTCTACCTAGTTTTCTCTGAGGATTCTTTGTCTCTCCCTTCTGAGGTGGGAATTACAAGCGGGCTACCACGTCTATATGGGTTTCTGGGGATCTGAGCTCTCGTTCTTTCTCAGCAAGGGTGAAGCACTGAGTCATCTCTCCCCAGGCCCCACACTCTGGGTCTTTGAATATTTAATCTTGAGTCTTCTGTATCATATAAATCTATGATGAAATAAATTCGTTATCCTTTTCCTTTATTAACTGTCTTCTATTATAGGTATGCTGACCATGACCTTTATGATGGGCCAAAAAGTGATCAATCACCTGCCTTTTTACCCCTACAACACCAAGGAAAATAAATGAACTATTAAATGCAAATTAATGGAAATTTCCAAATATAATGCTAAGTGATATTAGATCAAAAGCACTCATAAGGTATGGTTCTAATTATATGGGTCCCAAATGCAAATAAAACTAACATGTGGTGCTTTTGAGGGAGGAGAGTTTCTACCTTTGAGGAGAAGGGAGGTTATAAATTAGAAGGGATTATGCAGTGGGTTTCCTGGGTGCTGGTGATATTCCTTTCTTTGGCATGAGTGATACTTTGTGGTAGCTCCTTGGGTCATATGCCCTTGATGTATGTGGTTTCAATATTGCATAGTACATCACTTAAAATATTTTTTAAATCCATTGAAGTTCCAAGAAAAATCCCACTGCCAATTTCTTCCATCCATGTATTTTAAACCACAGAGCAGGACAGATACAATAGCTGCAGAGACGTTCAGGTAATGCTAGAAAGCAAAGAAACACAGCTTGGAAATATCCACACCATTTCTTTAGAGATTATTGGTTCCAAGATTCAATTGGCCCCAGTATATTTGAAAGGTCCCCTGGCCTAGTGACCACTTCATAGGAGGAATCATTTCTAGACATGCCCAAAGAATGTCACCTCAGAATGTTCGGGTCAAGAAAAGAGGTCATGTATTCAGAAACCTGTAAAGCAATTCTGTTCCTCTCAGTTGTTCTCTACTGGCTGGTTCCCTTCTTTGCAGCCTGTCTTCAGGTAAGTCTTGTAGGAAGTGGTTTTACTCAGGACAGTGGCTCAGACTTCTATCAGGCAGCTCGGACTTTGGTTTACCTATAGACTGGATAGGTTGCTATATATTTCAGGCTCTATTGTTTTTTAACAGTTGATAGCAAAGACTATTTTCAAGCCTTTAAAATTTTAATTTTCAAGAGATAAAGAGAATTTCTGGCACTCCCATCATAATGGAAGAATTCCATTACCTATATAGTTTGATCTTCCTTGAAATCTTTATAGGTCTTTTTTACTTAGTGGCCTCTCCTGTATCTTTCAAGTTCACAGCGAAGAAATACAGAGAACAAAGCTGATTTGGTAAGTTCTGTCATCCTCAACAAGCATATATTAAACATCTCCGGCATATCCAACACTGTGCAAGATGATAGAAAAAAGAGCCGAGTGAGCTCCTTCCCGGTTCACCTACCTCCTTAGACTCCACGTGCAAACACTGGTACTGTGGGCTAGCAATGGACAGTCCTGCCTCTTCTGTTAACATTCAGAGAGATTTATGGGCATCTAGACCCAGTCTAGCCCTGAGTTTTGCCAAGATAGTTTTCTGTACCTTTAATATGCTTTGCTGGTTTATTCCTTGAAACAGCAATAATCTTGGGACACTTTTGCCTGCAATAGCCTCCAACCTTCCAGAAATTGCTTTGCCTTCATAAAGCAGGCTATAATTTTAATCTCCTCTTTTTTGCCATAAGACATTAATTAAAATACCCTTGCAAACACAGAACCCAGACACTTAGATTAGAAAGAACAGAATTCCATTGTTTTCAACTCCTTGGTTGGTAGTGTCCTCAAGGGTGTTGCTGAGATTGGAACTAAAGAAATTCTATTCTCCAACCCAAACTCTCTTCGTGAGTATGTGCTCACCAGACCTCAAACCTGTGGGTCAAGAACAAAGGCAAGGCCTCCTTCTCTGCAACTAGGGGACAGGTAGGAAGAAGGAGAATGGAACAACCAGCCCAGAGCGGTAGAGTCCAAATGACTGCTTTTGTTTGGGTGCATAACTTGTTAGCTTTGCCAACCACCAGATCCTTGTCAACTCCACTTCCCCAGACTAAAAATAATCACTCACATACAAACAAACGTCAAAGTATTTTTAACATGCCTCAGAAAACTAAACTTGCTAGGTTGCAGTATTCTCTCCCTAAGTCAACTGGTAGGAAACAAAAGCAACTTCAACTGCCTGGAACTTTCCACCACAGGCAGGCCACTGTGACCCTAGGTGACATCTGAGTGTGGATGCCAATGTGACTTCGTATTAAGAGATCACAATCTCTAACTGCCTTCTGGTTTCAGAAGGTGAGAGAGGCTGGAAGTTAAGAGACAGTGAGGGCTTAAAAATTCAGAGTGAATAGCTCTGACATTTTGAGAGTCACTTGTGTGGTTTCCTGAAGAAGGTTCTATGAACCAGAGTGAGCTGTGGAAATCTTCAGCAGCGGAAACCAAAGGAGCCTGTGACCCAGCCACACTGACTGGCAGCTTCCAGATGGCCGTGGCATTTTACCTGTGAGGCCAAGAAGGAAGAGAAACTGACCAACTACCATCCACCTAAAAGAATTTGAGGACTGGCAGAATAACAATATTCAAAAAAGTCTTTCTTTTAAACATTTTCACACAGCAGTTTCTGTTTAATACAATAACAATATGTTCTTGCCAAAGTTCTTTTTTTGGAACTTGTCGTGCAGACATTAGACACCACTTACCTCTTCTTTGCACTTATGATCATTCTGTGAAATTAGGAGACGGAGGTGAATACAGATTTGCACCACAAAGAAGACACATTGATTAAAGAGTGCTCCACACCACCCAGAGGCAAGGATGTGGATATTTATAAAACAATGTGTGAAATAAAGAAATGAAGATAGAAGTTAAAATATGTGCCCTAGAGACCAAACAGCTTTCAGCACTGTGCTGGGACCCAAGTTACTTGACTCTTTGGGTGTTGGGACTATATACAGTTCATGCCTCCTATTCTGATTACATGGAAAAGTTCAGTCTGAGGAAACTGGCAACAATCAGGCTCAAGAGGACAGAGATCATAGCCTGGACCCTTACTTCAAACCCCCTCCTGGACTCTAATTTCTGCTATCAGAGCTTTCTTGACTTTGAGCTTCACCCTTGACTGAATCTAATTTTTCTGCTCTTGAGTGAAAAAGGAATTCCTCTCAGCTTGCCAACATCACACACCTTCTTCTTTCCCTGAGGGTAGTTCAGAGATGGGACAAGACGGAGCCATCCAGAGATGGAGTCCTAAGGCCTCAGGTGATGCTGGCTCCCTATCTAAGGCTGAAACCAGGAGTTTGACAGGACCCTTGAGGAAAGGATGCTGGCTTTGAGATCTCTCTTTGTTTGGTCTCGATGTAGTCCAACCTTCAAAGCAAATGTTAATTTCAGCAATGTTATATAACCAGAGTGTGCATGTGTTTATGTTTAAGAGTTAGAGTGGGAGGTGGGAAGTGTCTGCCAGCCTTGAAGTGCAACAAAGCTCAACTACATACACCTTAACTGCAGAAATGAGATTGCCACGATCGACACAAAAAAAGGTGGCTGGTGGCCCTTACTACCCAGGTTCTTGGGTTCCCTTTAAATCAAGGAGCCAGCACACCTGGGTTCCAGTCATTACTTTTTAGGGTCATCCTATTCTGTCTTTTCCCCCCGAAAGGGGTCTTTTCTCTTTCAGGCCCTGTCTCTGTGCTGTGTGTATACATACATACACATATGTGTATATACGGCAGGATATGTTCGCCGAACAGATGAACCATTTTCAAACAATAGCATTTTAACAATGCTTAGAATAAATAGGGAGAAACTTTTCTTCCACAGTGATTCAAGCTGGCTTTCCACTGGTGCTGCAGATAAACTGTGAAAATCTTAGGAGGAGAAAAACTTAAAGGGAAAAACCCTATGGGCAATAATACTTTGACCTTGAGAAAGGCAAAAGAAAATACATATATGCTAGTTTATACACAGAAAATAACTACAGTAACATTTACAGTCAGAAAAACCTTGGTTGCTTACTTACAAATAACTGAGAACAGAATTGTTGATGACTAAGGTTAGCGTTTTTTCCTAAAGTGAAAACACTGTATGTAATTAGATTAAGAAGAGGTGGGGGAAGAAAGGAGAGAGCTGCAGTACAGTCAGCGAAGGCACATTTCGATTTTATTAGTTCGCTACTTGGCATAGTGTGCATGCTACATAGCGGCAGGATGTTGCTGGAGAAAGACATTTGTGACCTCTGTCTGGACTAATTGAGTGACAATAATAAACAATGGGTGATGGAGCTCATAGGTCCCTGCAGGGAGCTTGCGGATGCCTTTCAAAGAAGAACTGGCAGAGCTCAGCTCACAAACCACCGTCATCTGGGAGGAGAGTCAAATTGCTTAAATCAAGTCAGTTGAACACAGTTTTGAAATGGAAATCACCCATCCCAGTGTGGAGCTGCCTGCCTCCTTGTCAATGGGAGACTCCAGGCTCAGGCTGCAGTCTGGTTCTGTCACAAGTCTCGTTCAAAGAAAGTCACCACCACAAGCAGCGAGATGGAGATGGCAGGCTAGGGAGACAAGGGGAGGACACGGATGTTTTCTGCGCTGTGTGGGTGCTGAACAGGCTGATGTGGAAATATGAGAAACCTCAGCTGCCCAGTTTTCTTCCTGCCCATGCTCAAGACAGATGGACCAAGGGCAGGCTCTGAGGAGGGTGCTGCCCTCGCCCAACAGCAAAGGCTTTCTCTCTCATCAAGAGGCCTAAGGCAGACACCACTTTGTCCAGTTCCTCCTCCCTCCTTTCCCCTCCAAGCCCTTTAACAGAAACCACACAGAGAAGTAAGTGAACCTCTTGACTTGCTACTTTGTTGTCAAGACTAGGATGGGGGTTACAGACTGAGAACAGAAAAATACGTGCAAGCTATGAGGAAAACCGTAGATAGAAGCTGGCCAGGCAGGTTTAGGGTAGGGGACCCCAGAGGTAAGCAGTTTTTCCTTGGCTAAAAGCCGGGAATCTCCCTGATTCTGTTGGCAGCCCTGCCCTTGCCAGGGAGTGCTCTTCTAAATGAACACCCTGCCTGGAATCTGTGTGAGGAACACACGGAAACGAAACCTTGTAGTTGGGCCAGCTGTACTGACCCTCCCTATGCCTCACCCCAGTTTCTGCCATAAAAACTAAAAGCCAATAGACCAGGAGCTGGATGCTGCCCCACCTCTGGAGACCTGCTCCTGCTGCGCTCTCTCTCTCTCTCTCTCTCTCTCTCTCTCTCTCTCTCTCTCTCCTCTTTTTTGAGACAGGGTTTCTCTGTAGCCCCAGCTGTCCTGAAACTCTCTATGTAGACCAGGCTGGCCTTGGACTCACAGAGATCCACCTGCCTCTGCCTCCTGAGAGCTCATGGACCACCACGCCTGGTTTTCCATCTTCTACTCTTAAAGCTCCCAATCTATAATAAAACCCCTTTCTAAATTCATCTTCCTGTTGACTGTGAATTTCTACAGATCTGTGAGCAAGAACCATAAGGCCACTGACTCAGGGAGAGCTTTATACAACCATGAGTGGTCTGGTACCCTAACTCCGAATTAAAGCCCATCTGCAAGGTAAGAAAAAAGCCCATTAAGCTCCAGTTTTCCTGAGTTGGCTGGCCTCTTTCCACCCATTCTGTCTTGATATATCCTCCCAGAGGCTTCTGCAGGTCTGTGGATGTTTGGGGGTGAAGCTTTTTCATCTCTCTCTTCAGTGACTAGCCAACCCCACAGTGGCAGTAACAATCAGCAGAGCTAGTGTGGAGTCAGGTGATCATTTGGCAAACAGTCTTGAGTAAGATAGGCTGTGTTCTATGAAGCAATGGCATCCTTTCAACTTAGAAATTGTGCTGTCCCTAAGGAATCTTTCAGAAATCGGGTACAATCTGTCGGCATCCTCCTTCAATACTTTTAGCTTATGACTCCAGCAAGGCAGGTGCTGAGGAGACAACCTTGCAAAAGAGGAGTTTGTGTCCTGGAGAAGGAAAGGCTGACTGTGGCCCTGGTGAGGCGTGCTCACCAGGCTCAGGGTAGCTTGCTCCTCCGGTGTACCCAGCTTGAGATCAGCCACTGTCATCTGTGGCTTGCAGGGAGGAGTCATTGTTTTTCCTTATTACCTTCCCAGGATCTCCAGATGGTGCCCTATAAAAAACACAAATTAATAAGAGAAAAACAAACAGAAGTTTATTAACATGTGCATTGTGCTAACACCTGGAAATACCCAGAGATAAGTTAAGAGCCCCCAAAATGGTAAGAACACGGACCATCTTAGACCAAAACAGGGAGAGGAGGTACAGGGTTTCTGGATGAGAGATGCAAGCTATGGGAAGGGGGCGGAGGCATGGGGGAAAGGGTTGTTTGGTGAGGTTTGTCATACAGAGTGAGGGTTAAGAATCCTCCTATTTCTAGTGTGGAAGATAGAGACGTCTTCACAAATAGAAATTTAATTTATAAATGAACTCCTTTTCTAAAGGAAAAGAAATACTCTATAGTTTGAGCTTTTCTTGTGCTTACTGACTCTCATTGACCTCTAGTTAAAATGTCTATACACTAAAGAGGCATTTGGGGAGATGGCATATGCTAGAACTTCTCAGGAGCCTCCTGGTGCTACTTCAAGATGATTTTCAAGTCCTATTGATCTGCTTCCCTGTAGTAGTCCATTTGAGGTTGTTGTAACAAATTACCCAAGGCTGGATAGTAAATAAAGATGGAGACTTGGAAGTTAAAGTTGATGCCGGAATGGGTTAAGATCGTTATCTCTGGGGTGCAATCCCCTCTGAACTAACACTCATCTTTCTGTACCCTTATATCACAAAAAGGTGACAGGAGGCCAAGCCTTCTGGGGTGTGCCTTCCTGGGCCCCATCACTGGCAAAAGCCTTGGGACATCTGAGTCATAGCCATGTTTTAATTTCTCAGGCTTTGAGTCTTAAAGAACTCTAAAAATTAAGTCCAGTGGCTTAAGAACATTGACATCTGAAATGTGTAGATACCTGCCCACCGGGTTACCTGGATGAGCAGAGCACTGCTAAGCCTCCCGGCAGAAGCTTCCCCCACTCAGGATGCTGTGTTTGGACTCTACAATGGGGTAAATGACAAATGGGGCACCATGGTGCCAGTAGCCAGAGTATTTCCTGTTTTGAGGGGACCTGGATGGGGTGGCAGTTAACTGTGTGTATGCATGTATGTTTGCGTGTATCTTTACATGTGTGTTGTGTTTATGTGTGTCTTTGCATGTGTGCCTGTGTGTATGTATGTGTGTGTTTGCATGTGTGTCTACCAAGAGGACGACTTATCTTCTAATCACTTAGCTTTGAATGGATGTGGTCTTACAAATTAACTGAGGCTAATAGGAGAAAACTCAGGCTGATTTACCTGTGCAATACAGTTAATCATTAGTAACTCACAGAGATGAAGATTCTATGTCAATCCAATGCTGGTGGGAATCTCAATACTGAGTTTGTAGGAATCTCCTTCAGAGGGGAATTAGGAGCAGACTGCATCTGTAGAATGTTCTGCTTCAATTAGATAAGGTAAATTCAGGCAATATTTTAATTGTGTTCACTTAAAATATTTTTAAAGCCCAAATGACAGTCCCTTCAATTACATATATGCATACATATTCACACACACACACACACACACACACACACACACACACACAGAGTCCGATAATCAATTTTTCAGCAGTCAGTCTTGTGCACTCTGGTTCTGGAGAATGTGTTGCTGTTTTCAGGTCCAGAGTGGACCAGTCTCCAAAGGGGATTTTGTATTTACCCCACGTACTATCATTATTCAAAACATTCACCCTCTGTTTCTTCCTTCACTTGCCTCTGCCCTTTCCCAAGACTCTGGGAGGTGCAAGAGCAGTGTATTTCTGCTGGGTGTTTGCCTGAGGTCTTCAGAATCCTTGTCCCCTTGAGAGATTTCCCAAGGAGTCTCAGAAACACCAGCAAGGGAGGACAGGTGTTTCAGACGGCGCGTACTCTTGTGTGAGCAGGTTTTCCCAAGAGCCAGAGGAATCTGGGCCTGATGTCACTTGGATATTGGGAAACATGGGGCTTAACTCCGTGCCATGGTCCCCCAGACAATCTATGAGCCTCTTTACAGACTATGGCCCCTACTGATTCCCCCATGGTGCTGTGCAAGATTGTATGGGGCCTCTTAGCTTCCCTCCTCCTTAGGGAGGGCATGCAGATGGGCTACTCCCTAGAGCTCTACATCTCATCCCAGGCCCAGCTGCAGTTTCCCACAGCACCCACTCCACCCACCCTCCACACCCAGCAGGACTGCCTGCTTTATAGGGATTTCATCAGCAAGGAAACACCGCCTGAAGGTGGATTTGTCAAGAAAAGGTGAAGAAATTTCTGAAGAACGGTTGGATTTAAGAAAGGGAAAAAACCCTCAAAAACCAGCCCTGGTCAAACTTGTGGCCAAGTCCCCCATGAGTGTTTTGGTTCTCTTAGTACTCAGCTTCTGCCACTGTTGATCCAGCGCCGAGGTGCTCTGGTCTTTGCTGACACAGATCCCTTTGCCTTGTGAATAGGGCGATTACCAAACAATGAAGCCATTACACAAGGAGCAAGGGCTGGCTAGAGCCAAGGAATCTGTACTCTAGGTTTACAGAGCTATAATTATCCAAAGTTTTAAAACACAATGATATCTGCTGAAAGGGACATCTGGAAAGGAACGGAGCCATCCCATTAAAGGCACTGTGCACATCCCGCACAGGGTTGGATGACTTCACATTAATGGGGTGGAGATTTCTTCAAATGTCACTCAAGTTAGCAAATGTACTGAAAGGTTGAATCAGAATAAATGGGCAGGGGGGACATATCTAGATCAAGGAAAGAGATCTGTTTTAAAAGATCAACTAGAAATTGCCTGCAGAAAGCATTCCAGGCTGCTGGGATGAATGAGCGCTAATTGAGAGAAATCAATGCTTTATGAGGTTTTTCCCATATGAAAATAAAAGCCCTTTCCAGTTGTCATTTCAAAATAAGCTCTTTGAACCTGCAGAGGACCCTGTGTGAAAGAGCAAGGTGGGATGGGGCAGCTTAGCAGACAGGTCTGATAGAGTCTGAGGTTGGAAGCTGCGATAATCCTGGGTGGGATAGCGCAGCCGTTAAAGGCTGAGGCTGAGAACCGCACCCTAAAATTTGGAAAAATCAATGGCTTTGGGAAATTGGAGTCTCTATAGATTTGGCTCCAATGATGTCTCTGGACTCTGTTTTGAGATTCGAGTTATATCATATTGATATAACTTATAGCTCTCTTCCATATTGATCTTTCCTAAATCAAGGTGGAGTTTTCTAGTTTACCTCACCTGTCTTTCCATTGAGGGCAGTTCCTTCAGGTAAACAACTTGAAGGACAGAACAAAACAATCTGTAGAATCTCAAGTTCATCATCTTCAAAGAGAATGATTGCTTTTTATTAGTTTTCTTTTGTTTTTGTCTTTGAGACAAGGTCTCACTATATAGCCCAAGCTGGTCTGGAACTCTCACTTTGTAGCCCAGGCTGTCCTCAAACTCAAGATCCTCCTGCTTCAGCCTCTTGAGTGCTGAGCTCATAGGCATGGACTTTAGGGAATGATGATTTTAGAGAGGCGAATCTCGAGAGTAAGAGGAGGGCTTGGGGGGGTGTATAATTCCTTTCAGTTGTTGCTCTTCTTCCCCATCTGTTTACAGGGCACAGCGGCAGCTCACATCTGAGGCAGAAGCCTGGAATTATTTAGATTGTCCCGACTTACTCAGCAGGACCAACATGTACAAGGAGGCATGTTTCCATTTTCTCTGGCTGTCTTGTCTGGTCTTTAACAGGCCCTGCTTCTGTGAGTCCCTTCCCCCGTGTCAACACCCTGCCGGTCCCCTCTGTATCTGGACACCAAGACCTGTTGATGGAGTATGAGCTAGCTTGCATTAGCTCTAAGAGTAAACAAGGTAAAGTCAATTGATCAACTGTCCCCTGGATATTTGTATTTGATTGCTGTCTGAGCAATATTACAGCCACATGAATATAAAAGTCACCAATTAACCCTAATATCCTTGGAGAAAGCTCAGAGCCTGCTTCCTTCACTTGCCCCCCCCCTTTTTTTTTTTTTTTTGAGATTGTCTCTCTCTCCAGCCCTAGCATGGATCAACTCTGTGTAGTCCACCTTAGTCTCAAACTCACTGAGATCTGCCTGTCCTGCTTCCTGAGTGCAGGGATAACACGAATGGGCCACCACACCCAGCAAGATATTTGCCTATTTCTAATACTACCAGCAATACACACATTACTTTTACTTCCTGGGAAAAGTCTCTCTGGAAATCCTAGAGTCAGATGCACAGTGCTATGGATTGAGCTTTGTTGCTCTGAGCCAAATTTTATTATTTGTTTATTATGCATTTGTTTGTGTGTATGTGCCTATGCTAAAGCTCAAGCATGTACAAGCCACAATGTACATGTGGAGGTCAGAGAACAACTTTAAGGAGTCAGTTCTCTCCTTCACCCTTGTTGAGCAAAGTCTCTCTTAGTTCTTGGCCCCTGCTGCATACTCTAGGTTAGCTGCCCATGAGCTTCTGGATGGTTCTCCTGTTTCTGTCTATCATCTTGCCATAGCAATGCTGGGATTACAGGTAAGTGCTGCCACGTTTGGCCTTTAAATGGATTCTGAGGATCAAAGCTCAGTCTTCAGGGTTTCTTGGCTAGCACTTTTACTTGCTGAACCACCACCCAAGCCCTTGAAATTCACATTGGAATCTTAACTCTCAATGTGACTATATTTATGGAGAGGGATGTGCCAAGTGTAAGAGCACTTGACACAATCCTGTCTGAATCAACGCAAGAACATGAGTGTTGTCTAAGCCACCAAGTCAATCAAGTCTTCCTGTCCTTGAAAAATGGAAACAGCACCTGCTTCCCGACCAGTTTAGGTTAGGCTTACTCTAATCCTTCCTGTTTCTAGAGATCTAGTCATAGGATCCTCACATCCTAAAAGAATCCAACCCAGAGGTCTTTAATCCTTGATCTGTTGTGTATCCTGGTGGCAGGCAAGGCTGCAGATCTTTGACCAAAATAGGATATTTTTCTAGCTTTTGATAAATATTTAGCAGTGCTTAGCAAATATAGAAATTAGGTATTTGTTGTTGTTGTTGTTTTTCTTTTTTGCTTTCAACAATGTTAGCACAAGCTGGACAGAGATTTCAGTGTTAGAATCTTTTTCAATGAATTCAATGTTGCACAGTGCATCTCACTTACCTATATGTGGACTGGGCTCGTTCGGAGGAGACACAGACAGAAAAGGCCCCATGAAGACAGAGGTAAAGAGTGGAATGATGGAGATTCAAGATCAAGAATGACAAAGACAGGAAGTTTGGAAGGGCCAAGGGAAGATTCTTCCCTCAGCGTCTGAAGAGGGTGTGGATTTTTCTACACCTTGGTTTTTTCACTTTTAGCCCCAGCACTTGGGGAGAAATTTTTTCTTGTATTTTTAAGTGATTGGTTGTGATTTGCTACAGGAGTCATGGGAAACTAATACTGAGTGGGAAGCTGACAAAATATCCATGATGGCTCAACAGGTAAAGACATTTGCATTACATGCTAACACCAGACTTGGAGCTTCAGAATCCATAGTGGAAGTGAAGAAATGACTCCTGAAACTCATCTCCTGACCTCCACCTGTGTGCTGTGTACACACACACACACACACACACACACACACACACACACACACACACAGAGAGAGAGAGAGAGAGAGAGAGAGAGAGAGAGAGAGAGAGAGAGAGAGAATTGCAATCCTTTTTTATAAAGCATTAGGAACTTGGGTTAATTTTGTTCTACCATTGGGTGGAAAATAGAATTTATCATGATGAACTTTGATATTGAGCTGAGATTACCAAACAGTGTGGGAATTGTGCCCTAATTTCCCTTTGCTGTTTAGAATACTATGTCAGAGGGAAGATAAGTCGAAAAGTTCAAGTAAAAGGAACTAGTGCTAATGACAGCAAAAATTCTCAGCAAAATATGAGAAAACAAAATGTGAAAAAACGTTTTTTTTTCTTTTTGGAGACAGGGTCCCATGCAGCCTAGACTTGCCCCTAACTTGCTATAGAGCAGATGATGATCTGTTACATCCGATCCTCCTGCCTCTACCTTCCAAATGCTGACATTATATGTCCTAGCATGCTCAGGTTTATGTGGTGCCTGGGATCAAACTCAGGGCTTTGTGTATGCTAGGGAATCACCTCTCTGCTGACCTACTTAGCCAGGCCCAAAAGAGCATGTTTTACTAGAGTGGATATTCAGAGATACTATTTTGGATAATATTTTGCTATAGAAATTAAGTATGTGAACATGGCTTGAGGATTTGACAAGTCTTTTCAGTAGAAATTGGAAATACAGATGGCTTCACCTGGGGCAGATCTGTGTGGAATCTTCCTATCTGGTAGCTTGGGCCCCTGTGAATTGTGTGGAAGACCAATAAGCTTATTAGGAATGTGATATCTCCTTCAAATGTGACATCTTTAAGCCTAATAAAGAAAAAAATCATAAGTTGAAGATGCTAAAAGTTGTGATATATGTGGCATGCATATATGCATATTTTAGAGTGATACATATTGGAAGAAGCAACAAGAAGAAGAAGCCTGGGTCAAAGAACTGACTGAAACAGTGAACTTCTGCTCGAAACAATAAACTTTTGCATCAAGAATTTTGAGAGAGACTGAGAAAAAGATGAAAAACATGTTTGGCAGAATGCATGAGCTCTGGTGGAGTGGGGGGGGCAGGGAGGGGGCACCGGTCTAGATTTGATTTGAAATTTTGTATGGAATGCACAAAGCTTCATTAAAAGTTGGCTTTGAAAACAATTAATAAAAAAAACTATATTTGTAAAAAAATAAAAGTAGAACTCTGAGACCTTCGGGGAAAAAAAAAAAAGAATGTGATATCTGCAGAGACATGGACATCCTGGGCTAAAAGAGACAGAAACAAGACAAAATGTGATTTTCAGTCTTCCAAAATTCTCTATGGTTGTAAACAAGGGTCATCCTGGTATGGCTGAATTTATGTCTTCAAAATCCCTATGTTGAAAACTCTCAGAATCTGGCTGCATTTGGAGACAAGGCTTTCAATGTAATCAAGGTAAAATCCCTAATCCAAAATGACTTATGTCCTTCCAAGAAGAAGAAATCAGGACACACACATATAGAACAAAGACCATGGGAGTGCACAGGCGGGATCAATCACCTGCAGACCAAGGACAGAGGACTCAGAAGAAAGCACACCTCCCCAAAACCTTGATCTCAGGAAATCGTAGAACTGTGACAAGACAAATGAATAACACAGGTTTCTGCTGTTAAGCCATTCAGTCTGCAGTGTTTTGTTATGGCTGCCCCACAGAGTACTGTAACAGAGGTGACCAAGGCGGTGAACCCCAGAAGATTATCTGGTCTGAACTGCAGTACAATTTTCCCCACTGTGTTTTGAATTTGTTTGGACCAAGTGATCCTCTATTCCATTCATTTTATCCCTTTCAGAATGAAAATGTCTTACCTATATCATCATAGTTAGGAAAGAAACTCTTCTCTAGGATACCCAATTTAAATGATTTAGATAATGAGATAGCTCTTCTTGAGTTGGTAATATTTCCATGAGATTTGAGACTTAGGGTTGATGCCAGACTGAGTTCATCCATTAGACTGACTTAAGAATGCTAAAATGTGGGGCTGGAGAGATGGCTCAAAGCTGTCAGTTAAGAGCACCAATTACTCTTGCAGAGGACCTGGGTTCAATTCCCACTCACATGGCGGCTAACAACCATCTGTAATTCCAGTTCCAGAGGATCTGATGCCTTATGTCCTTTGCAAGCATTGCACAGCACAGGTGCACTTACACTCATGCAGACAATACAGTCATACTCAAAAAATAAAAGTAATAAATAAAAAAAAAATTCCGAGCTATCATGAATGAAGATGCAGGTGTGGGGGGTGAGAAAATGGGCTGGAATTGAAATGGGATCCTCTCACTCCTCAAAGTACCTTCAAGTTTTGATGGTTAGTGACTGTGGATATGACAATCTTTAAACAAGTCGTTAGAGATGTAATCAAGGTATGACAGTCATACTGAATTATAATGAACTCTCAAGCCAAGAACTGAACTGTAAAGTGAAGGGTTTAGATATTGATTAAGATAGGACACAGAAGGAGAGAAGGCTATGGTGAAGATGGAAGCCGATACTTGTGTGATGCTGGGCATATCAAGGATTTCTTAGAGCCACCAGAAGAGAGGAAGACACAGAGATATACTCTTCCCTCAAGCATTTGAAAGGAACATAGGTCTGGCCACGCCTCACCTTCAGACTTTCAGCCTTCAGAACTTCGAGAAACTTAATTTGTTACTTAAAAATAAATAATAAATATATTTAAAAACCTGTGTGGGGGGATATCCAAAGTACAATAATACATATGTATGAAAATATAATCATGAAACCATTATTTTATGTGCTGCCTAAAAAACACTAATTTGTAAATTGGGTCATTTTCCCAGGCATTTTCTACATTCTTTTCTCCTCGTTTCTCATTGGGTTAGTATTCAATTATAAGAAAATATTTTACTTCTCTGTTAATGGAAGTTCAGGGGTGGCCTGGAAGGTAATAGTGGTACTTGAAAAGTTGTGATGATGTAAGACCGGTTTTCACTCCTTCTGCAAGTGATGTACGGTCTAGGATTTAGAGTCATGAAGAAAGAAACAGTACTATGCATACAAGCACATGGACGTCCGCACACCCATGGCAAAAGAAGGGGGAACTATTTCTGCATCTGATTACATGGACACAGCTGAAGTTTATAAGTCCCTTCTTCTACTACCCATTTTGCATTCCCTTTGTCTCCACAAGAACCTAGGCTGATGGTTCTTTACCTGGTACACTAACCCAAACTTTCATTCCTGGAGAGTCTGAGACATTAATAGTCCTGACAAGCTTGAGCGGTCAGTCTCCCATTGGACTTAATCACATGAAAGCTAATACTAAGAGGTACCCTAAGAAATATCTTGTATCCAGACACTCTTCCTTACCTCTGCTGTGAATTAGTGGTGCAGTCTTCCCTTAATTGTTTGGATCATTCACCCTAGAAACATAGTAGCTCCTTTGCCTGCAGATTTAGAAGTATAAGGAGTCCAGAGTGGCTGGGTGGCAGTCTTAGCTTCAAATTCAACACAAAGAATATTATATCTCCTGGTGGAAGTATTCTTCTCTCCAGGACCAAGACTCCTAAACTAGTACAACATAACTCATAGGAAGGCAAGCAAAATTTTGCTAGTGAGTTACTGTCTGTATTAGTCACTTTTCTGTTGCTGTGATAAAACCACCATGACCAAGGGAACTTATAAAAGGAAGAGTTTATTTGAGCTTATGATTGATGGTTCCAGGGAATTAGAGTCCATTGTGGTGGGAGGCATGGTGGCAGAAGCTGAAGCAGAAAGCCAAACCTCACATCTTCAAGTGGGCACAGGAAGCAGAGAGAGAGAGAGCAACTGGAGACTGGCAAGGCTTGTTGAACTCTCTAAGCCCACCCCCAGTGACCTACTTCCTCCAGCATGGCCACACCTTCTAAGATCTCCCAAAACAGCGCCACCAACTGGGGACAAAATGTCTGAATACTTGAAGCCTATGGGGGACACTCATTCAAACCACCATACTGTCCTGGTTTCTGTTGCTATGATAAATACTCTGACCAAAAGCAACCTGGGGAGTAAGAGTCTATTTCATTTTACAGGTTATAGTCATTCATGAAGGGAAGCTGAAGCAGAGACCACTGAGGAACGTGGCTTGCTTGCCTGGCTTGTGGGTAGCCAGCATTTTCATACAACCCAGGTCCACCTACTGAACGGTGGCACTGTACACAGTGGACTAGGTCTTCCCACATCAATAGCAATTAAGGAAATGTCTTACAGATTCCCACAGGTCAGTCTGATTAAGACAATTCTCCACTTGAGGTTCTTTGTTCTCAGGTGACTAGCTATGGATCAAGTTGGGCTAACTCTGACAGTTACAGTGGGTAACACATTAACTATCCCTTGACTCCTGGACCTATGAATCCTGGCCAGGATAGAAATAGTACCACATATGGAAGGCTGATTCAGAACATATATAGCCTTCTGGAGCACCTGGCTCCAGCCCTGTGATGTACTGCTATCTTGCTGATGCTGCAACTGTGTCTTCTCAAGGGTTGGGATTGTGGGGAATGCATTGAAACCCACCAGCATGTGTCCAGTGCTGCATTTTCTTGATAGAAGTAATGCTGTGCAGAGCGCCATATGATAGATAAGGCAGCATATAAGTTCATGGATGATCAATTGAGCAGAAGAATTACATACAAGGTAGGCAAATTCGTGTCCAGATTGAGTCTGTTCCTGCCAGAATAAGATACTGCCCTTTCCCTTTGGAGGTACTCCAGTGCAATTAGCCTGTCACCAGGTCACTGGTTGAACACTACAGGTAATGGTACCACTTCAGGGACTCGTTGTTGACCTCTGGTTCCAATAGATCCTTGGTGGATAGAAATTCATATCTCTGAGCCCAGAAGTAATTACCATCTCTTCCCCCATGACCACTTTATTCATGAGCCCTTTGGGCACTGATCACTGTGGCTGGGGAAGAGGTTGAGTGGTATCTACAGAATGAGTCAGCCTGTGAAATCCCTCCTGTAGTGAGGTCATACTTTGGTGATCATTCCCATTGACAAAAATGTCATGAATTTCGGTTGGTCATTCGGAGAATATATCATGTATGACTTTCTCAAAGTTCCTCCTCACTTGTTTCTAACCACATCTGTGTCCACCCAACGAAACCCTTTGCTATAAACCATACAGTGATCACATGTCTGATCATCTTTCCTTCAAGTAGACTTGAATAGCCAGGGCCATTGCTGTAAGTTCTGCCTTGGGAAGAATTCCCTTTACCACTATCATTGAGGGATGTCTGAGAAAGGGACTGTAGTGCTGGAGCCAAGCGCTTCTAGGCAAGGTCTGTACTTTATGCAAAACCATCTCTATGCCAGACCTGAGTCTTAGCTTTCTCTCAACTGATGATAGGGAACTCCCTCATAGGATCAGAGGCATAGGCTGGAGAAGGAAGGCATGGTGGCAGCCATGGGTGTTTAGATCTACTTCTTCATGCATTTGTTCCTTCAGGGCCTGCTCAGTCCCAATCCTGTATAAACAATTTCCATTGATGATGAAAGGCTCTGCCCATGGCCAGCCTTATGATTTGGTGGATTAGACCACACCTAATTCATGATGGGTATCTAAAGTCATGTGGTGATATGGTGACCCATGGTTAAGCATTCAGTTTTTAGTAAGACCCGGTCACAGACCAAGAGCTGATTCTCAAAAGCATAGTTAACTGTGGAAGCTGTCAGAACTTTCTTCTCAAATCCAAAAGGCCTGTATTCAAATTCTCCTTAGGAGCTTGCCAAAGATTCAGAAAGGCATCTCTATCATTCGCTGTCACCTTAAGTAGAATTAGACGTGCTGGATCATGTGGCCTAAGAGCCAAGAGGGTCTTGAGTAGCAATCTGTACCTATGGCAGAGCCTTCTCTTTTTGTAAGGATCACTCAGAACTAGAAGCCTTCTGGCCTACTCACTAAAAGAGCTGGAGTAACACACTACACATTGCCTTCATAACCCACAGAAGCCTACAAAGCTCTTTTCTCATTGGTAGGAGGAACAACATGCAACAATCATTTATCTTTAGATAGGGTATATCAGCATGCCCTCTACCTAGAAATATCCCTGAGTAAGGTTTTTGAGTTTCTATTAGCCTTATTTCCAATCCATTGATATATAAACATCTTAAGAACAAGCCTAAAGTAATTACTTTTTCTGGCTCTCTAGATCCAATCATAAAAAGGGAACAACATATCTTTTAGAGGAAAAAGACAATTGAGAGTCTTGTGAATGACCTATGAAACAATGCTAAGGGGCTATGAAGCTCTGAGGTAAGACAACAAAGGTACATTCCTGGCCTTGCCAGCAGAAAGCAAACTGCTTTCCATGGTCCTTACTGGTAGATAGGAAGACAAGTGGATTGCCCAAGTTAATCATCACACACTAGATAAGAGAAGATGTGTTATTTGCTCTAGCAACTAAGCTATATCAGGTACACAGCAGTTGCAATTGGACCCCATCTGGCTAAGCTTCTGATAATCCAGTGTCATTCTCTGGGCTTTAGCTGCCTTCAGCATAGACTCCAAAGGCAAGGTGAGTGGGGGGGATCATCACCCCTGCATTTCTTAAGTCCCAGATGGTGGCACTGATCTCTGCTATCCCTGCACAGATGCTGTATTGCTTGTGGTTTCTTTTCTAGTGCAGGGGAAGTTCTAACGACTTTCTCTTGACCTTCCTCATTCTATTAGCCCACATTTTAAGTTCAGCGAATCAATGCAAGGGATGCTGAGTATGTCCATTCCAATTATGCCTTCTAGAAGTGGGAAACTATCACAGGATGGGTACAGAGACCCACTGAGCCACTGTGAGACAGAGCTGAGCTAAAACAACTTTAATCACATTATCACCATAAGCTCCTATTCCAAATGGGTTGTCTGGATTCAGATTTAATTCAGAGCCAGTGTCCATAGTGTCCAAAGGATCAGATTATTTCATTTTTCTCAAAGTATGCGTCCCCTAGTAAAAGGCTGCGTGACCCTTTGGGGAAGGCTGAAAGAAAGATTAACAACATAAATCCTTGACAACGTACCAGGTTCTTTCCTCAAGGGAACCAGCCTCTCTGTCACTTGGAGAGCTCTGAATCTGCAAACTGCTTTGATTCTGGGAACTGAGTGAGGAACCCATGACTCTCTTTTTTTAAACTGAAATTGTATATTTTTTTTTGTAATTCAAAGTGGACCCTCTGAGTCAAGGATGACTAGGTCTAAATGGCAATCCTTGAATACTACATTCTTCCTTGGATTTTAAATCTGTTTTTTAAATTATTCTTTAAGAATTTTCATTGGATGGCATATAGTATATTAGCTATATATATATATATATATATATATATATATTCAGTTCAGGGCATTTTCACACACATCATTGTTACCTACTCTTATCCCCCTCTTCTGTTGAAACCTTTTTTCTTTCTTTTTTTTAGATACAAAATGAACCAACTTTATTTCTACAATTTCTGTAAATCACAAAGACAAAATGCTAAACGACAGCATATAACTTTTCAATATTTAACCAGAATACTTGTAATAAATATACATCCTGAAACAAGATACAAGGCACACTTTCTCAGGCGTTCTACAAAATGTCTCAGGTTTTATACTCTGCAGCATTTCTGTGCACAGGAGAAGTGGCAGAAAAGGGGGCTGTTTTGTAATTCCTTAAGTTCTGTGACAAAAAGTCCTTTTACATTTCTTGGAGCATTTCTCAAAATGCTTAACAACTTAAGAGAAGCAAGAACACCAAGCTAAAGCCATTTTTGTTTTGATGTCATTGGTCCTTGTCCAATATAGGTGAACAGATCCAGTTTAGTCAGGCCTCTGAGCCCAAACAGCCCATGGGCCACGTCAGGGTGGGCTCCACTTCAGGCTACATGATAAAAGTTCTGTATTCTGTGTACCTTCCTCATTATCAAGGCCATAAAAAGAAGATGCAAGTAAGTCAGAAACATTTTTAACCTGGAAAGAAAGTCACAAGAATATTTCCCCCAAAACTTGCTTGGCACTATGTTACCATATCAAGACTTTTTGAAGCAATACAAGTTAGAGAGAACAACAACAACAAAAGAACTGGGGAAAAATAAAAAACCTCTGGAAAGACTCAGAAAAAGATGCAAGACATGTATGGCAGAGTGCAGGGAATCAGGCGGGGTGGGGGGCATGGAAAGGGAACTGACTCTAAATTCGAATGAGAAACAATGTACTTTAATGTTTTCTTCCTCCTCTTCTGCCTCTTCTTCCACCTCTTCTTCCTCCTCCTCTTCCTCCTCTTCCTCCTCCTCTTCTTCTTCTTCTTCTTCTTCTTCTTCTTCTTCTTCTTCTTCTCTCCTTCTCCTTCTTCTGGTCTTTTAAAGCTAGGTCTACCTGTAGCCCCAGCTGCCCTGAAACTCACTATGTAGACCAAGCTGGCCTCAATCTCACAGAGATCTACTTGCCTCTGCCTCTTGAGTGTTGGGATTAAAGGCATGTGCCACGATGCCTGGCTTTCTTTTCTCTTTTTTGACCCACTGGGTTTAATTAGGACTTCTTGCAGGAGCATGAGTTGGGGGTTATTTAATGGACATGACAACTTATCGGTGGCTACAACACTGAAGAAACAGATGCTCCTTCCCCCAGCACATTAACAGCCATGGGGGAGGGGTGGATCCTCATGAGCTCCCCCCCAACACACACATGATGAAATGGTCATGTGCCAGGTCTTGTGCAGGTAACCCCGGCTTCCATGAGCCATATATGCAATGGCAGTCACAACCAGAAGACGCTATCTGCAGCCCTCCTCCCCAACCTCTGGCTCTTACATTCTTCTGACCTCTCTTTCACAATATCCCCTGAGCCTTGGAGGGGTTTATAGATGTCTCGTTTAGGGTCAAGCACTCCATAGTCACTTGTTACCAGTATGTTGACAAGTTCCTACTGTAAAAGGAAGCTTCTCTGATGGAGGCCAAGAACAACACTTAGCTATTGGTATTTAGAAAAGCAGTTTGGGGGGCTGGAGAGATGGCCTAGCGGTTAAGAACACCGACCACTCTTACAGAGGACCCGGGTTCAATCCCCAGCACCCAGAATGGCAGCCGAGAACCGTCTGAAACTCCAATTCCAAGAGAACTCCAGTTCCAGAGGAATCCGACACTCTTCTGACCTCCGCGGCATTGCATGACACGGGTGCACAGACCTGCATGCAGACAGTACATTCCTACACATACAGAAATAAATAAAATTTAAAAAAAAAGAAGGCAGTTTGGTACCATGTCCATTTAACAGCAGTGGTAGATTCTCTTCTAGTTAACTTTTAAGCCTTTTCTTCTATATTCAACTAATTCTAACTCACTCCCTGTGGGCCACTTTCCGGTCCATGTTTCTAAACTTGTTTCCTAGAACATTTCTGCCTATATGGAGAGACTTTGGTACATGCCATGGTGTGGCTGTCCTTTTTCATGTGTGGCAAGGGGAAAGGAGGCAAAATCTTCAATAGGTGGAGCCAATGGGAAGCCATTAGAAGTGACCACTTAGAAAGGATTAATTTATTTTTCATGGGACTCTTGTTTGTTGTTTAAAAAAAGGAAAGGGAGGTAAGAAAGTCTCTCATATTAAAACTTTGCGGCACCTAGAAGATAAGTTTCGTTAGGACTCATTATAAATAGTTGTTATAAGTAGGATCCACAGAGGGGTTTGATGTCTGTAGCAGTCTGAGGCTTTTCTTCCTTTCAATGTTCAGACGGGCCAACCTTTCTGCTGGCACTTCCTGGTACATCCTACACAATGCAAAGCTGTAATCTTTTCTTTCTCAGCTGTTAAGTCAGTGACATTTTGACCTGTTGGAATGTACAAATCTTTTCCCGTAGTCAGTTTTAAGATTTGAATTGCAAAGTTTTTGACAAAAAGGTTTCATATATATCTGTATCCCTCCTTTTTATTTTAGGTTTGTGTTTTTTGACCCATGAGTCTCAAAAAGGCAGTTGTAGTACACATACCTACAGGCAGGAATCAAGGCACAGATTTCATCAAATTCACCCAAGCTGTTTTGGCTGACTGTATGTTGTTAACTTGGGAAGCAAACTTAATTTTTTAAGTTAAATCAATATGATGATGATGAGGTCATTTTCTAACTGTAAATTGGAGCCAACCATTATAGAGGTAATCTCTTATAAAACCAGTAAAACTGCCTTCTTTAATTGACTAATAGACATAGGAACTGTGAAAAGGATTATTCTCTATTCAGAACCAAATATAATACTAAAGTCTCCTTAAGCTGTGCACTTAAGCAAAATATATTAATACAGGAGAGCTCGTATATCAGCAATGGATTATTCTACCAAGGAGATGTTGGCCAGGGGATCCAGCCCCCCCCCAAAAGTAAAGGCTTCTTGACTGCAAACTGGGATACCTGCAAGTAGAGAGGTGGTAAGGCCCTGCTGTCGAAGACCTGATGTAAGCATGGGAAAGATGTATTGAGACCTCACTTGCAAGTGTACAGCTGGTCTCTGGAATACCACAGAGTGTTACCAAAGGCCACTAAACCAATAAAGCAAATATTGGTCTCCTTGAGTCAAGCAAGACTCCTCCATCAGCATCAGCTACACCTCACCTGCCTGGAAATACTGTGCAGCAATGGCAGCCATATGCCTGTATATCCCAAATCTAATTGGCTATTAGCT
Source organism: Rhizomys pruinosus (assembly GCA_009823505.1). Lineage (NCBI taxonomy): Eukaryota > Metazoa > Chordata > Mammalia > Rodentia > Spalacidae > Rhizomys > Rhizomys pruinosus. The sequence goes on from VZQC01000265.1 coordinate 533,067, forward strand.
CTCTCCTTGGAGGAATAACCCACAGCTGATGCCACAAGCTTATATCTTCTAGTGGTTAGGAGATGTTATAAGCCACAGTAAGACCCTGTCATATTTTACAGAAAAAAACATAATTCATGGATTAGCATACCATCCAAACATCTGTGTCTATACCAAAGTAACCTACCATAATAATTAATACTGTTTAAATAACTATATATCTAATTGCTTGTGCTTCATTAGTAGGATTGAAATGTTATTCCTGAACAAACTGTCAGCCCATGAAAAGAAACAGCCAGAACTGGTCAGAGTCCAAAACGACAGTTCCAGAGAAAGCAGACTGTTTTGCTTCTTGTCCACCTGTGCCCTTTTCTAAGCCTAGGGAACAATCTGCAGAAGAGGGGGCATGGTAGAATGTAAGGACTGCGATTGGGGTGAATGGTGAAACCACAGCAATATAGACTGGATGCTTATTTGATCAACTTGATTGTACAAACAAGCCCCTCCAGCTGGATGGTGGGAGCCTTGGGCTGTGTGGGTTTGGGCACAACTGCTTGCAAATTTGTTTTACATGAAGGATGCTTGTACTCATAACTTATTACTTATTGTTAAAAAATTTAAATAAAATAAAGTAAAAAATAATAATTTCTGTTGTATTTAGGTTTCTTATTTTGCTGAACAAGATTCTCACTCTAAGGTCTAGCCTACAAAGAATAATCATCATTGAACTTTTCAAGGCTGCTCACAAATTTATTTCTCAGCTGTGGTCAAACTGCTTTTGGACCCTCTAAGTTGGAGGTGAGTAGATACTAAATAGCAATACCTCTAACACTGCAGTCCTTCTTAGCCCTTGAATCCATTCCTCTACATTAAGTCTAGTATCCCAAACCCACTCATCATGAGTCAGCCTTTGTTCCATGTTTCAATAATTAATCAACCAAGAGAACGGATTCCTTTCTAACTGCCTTAGTTTTAACATTAAATGCTAAGTCTAAGTCTTCATTTAGTGAGCCCATGTCAATAAATCTCTTCAACCATTATCTTACACTCTTCAAATCCATTCCACTACATGTTTCCCAGATTTTGACCCATATAAACTAGAAACTCCAAGTGGCTCTTTTGGTGTAAAGCCTGCTTCCTCATGAGTCACACTTCATGACTTTTTCAGGGGCATGCAGAGACTCAAGTTTAATTATAGGTCTGGAAGCAAAGAGGAGTGAGTGGCAGGGGTGGGTCATGCATAGAACTATCATTGTCTCAGAGAACATCAGTTTCTTTCAGTGTTAGTCTTCTTGAACAGGGTGGTAGTGTTAAGGTTATCACTGGGAGGGAAAAAGGGTTCCCTCAGTGCTGATGAGTAGAGTAGTCTCTCCCACTGGCAAAGACAGCAGAATTCAAACACTCAGAGTCCCTAGCTGCATTATCTTCCAAAGTTCTTATGCTAGCATTCAAATAGATGTTCTTTCTCAATAAATTTTCTTAACTTGATAGCAAGATAGATAGCTCTGCAGCTAAGGGGACTTGCCACCAAGCCTGATGACCTGGGTTTGATCCCCAGATTCCACATTGTAGTAGGAGAGAACTGACTCCTGCAAGTTGTCCTCTGACCTCCACACATGCACCATGGCAAGCGCACACATACAGACACATAACAAATAAGTTTTTGACAATACCTACAATATGAGGCTAGGAGCGCAACTTGTGTGAGAAGCTAGCTAGTTTCAGGATGAGATCCTAGGACTGATTTTCAGCAGTCTCAGCCTTCTGTGGCCACAGAAGATAAGGATTCCTTCGGGGTGACACACAGAAGGTTTTGTGCCATTTATGTGGTACTTGAGCTGGGAATTTGAGTCCCTGAGCTCATCCTATTTTTTCCAATGAAATTTGGATCAGCCAGCCAACCTCTTGATATTCTTTAGTATGTAAACAAATGTTCAAAAGCCTCATACGCAGTTACCTAGTTTTGTTTTCTTATGTGTAAGTTGTTGATTAAATATTAGCCTTTATTAGTGACATTATTCACATCCACTGCCAGATTACACTACAGATCATCTATCATCTCTTTTTACTACTGGAAATAAGATCGTTAAATATCCTAATGGTCAGATGGCACTTGCTGACAAGCTTAGCAACTTGAGTTCAATCCTTGGGATCCACATGATGGAAGAAAAGAACTGACCCTTGCTAGTTATTAGTTATTTTCTGACCTCCTCATGTGTGTGGGGAGTGGCACACATGCCCTTCCTCAAATAAATAAATAAATAAATAAATAAATAAATAAATAAATAAGATAAAAATGTGAATATCTTGACATTTAGTCAAATTGCAGATGCAAGTCTAGAAACTTTAGAACCAAGCCAGAAGACTCTTTCTTAAGTCCTGTTCCTCTGGAACTATTCACAGGACAATGTCTGCACAATACTGTGAGTATACTGCCACGCTGAATTGACACCTACCATCATTAAAATATAAATTTTATATTATGTGTACCTTACCATAGGAATGCAGTGTATATTACCTGATATATATGCATAATATATATGTACGTATATGCAAAGAAATAACCCAGACCTGAATTTAAGGCAAGTACTGAAAAATCCTCTTAATTCAGATTTTAATGATTTATTTTTATTATTTTCAAGTATGTGTATGTGTGTCTGTGTGTGATATGTACTCATGAGCAGGAGCCTGTGATGGCCAGATGTGTCCAATCCTCCTGGAGTTGGAGTTACAGATAGTCACAGACTGCCCAGCATAGGTACTGAGAATTGAATTCGGGTCCTCTGCAAGAGCAGTCTGTGCTCTTAACCACTGAGCCATCCCTCCTGGCCCTTAATTCAGCATTTTAATCAAAAGATGTGTTGTCAGTCTGATGGCTGAATGAGGGTAAAAACAGATTTTTAAGAAATAGAGTGTGGGTTGAAGGCTATTTATTTTGAATTTTGTATCCCCCCCCCACCCTTTCTATTTCCTTTTAGCAGTCAGATCTCTTCCATGACTTGGGGGAGTCTTTTCTAGTATTAAACTTGGGATCCTAGGCTAAATTGTACTCTCCACTTAATATTTGTCCTGCAACCTTCTTAGTAAAATTAAAATAAAGATTTGCATTTAGCCTACTTCAGGTCTCATTGGAAGGCATACCAAACCTGATTTTCAAAGATTCCACTAGCTTGCAGAATCTCCTCTGCAGATTCTAAACTGTAGAGGAATGTGCTTCAACACGTTTCTCCTATAGACTGTGATCTTTGACTCCAACCGCCTGCTCTAAGTGCCTGGAATGGGAAATCCCCTGGAAATCTCCTAATGTGTAGGAATCTGCCAAGTGATTTTGGAGCAAGTGTCCAGTTTTTTCAGCTTAATGTTAGATATGCTTTCTGTCTTAAACACTGTCACTATCAAACGTGGGAGTTGCAATATGATAGTCCCATCATGAAAGTTTAACAAAGGGAAAAAATAAGGAAGAGATCCTTCCTTGTCACCACCCCCCCTTCCAGGCACTGCTGATGGCATTTAACACCCCATAAAGCCCCTCCCAGAAGCAGCCTCAAATTTTGCCTGTACCGCATCAAGACATTCCAAGTCACACACGCTTCAGTAGAGCTGCCGACAGCAAACCTCTGTCTTGAATGGCCAAGTTCAGATTGTGTTTAGAATGTCAGAGCAACTAACCGTCCCTGGCTCGTTTCGGGGCTCAGGCACCTCCAAACTTGAAAGTTGCCTTACTCATGTTTTCTTGGGTTTTGCTTGTCACAACAAGAGCTGGAGCCTGGAACAGAGAACACACTGTCCCTGCAGAGGATGGGAGCTTAGTTCCCAGCACCCAGGGCAGCTCTCAAACACCTGTAACTCCAGCTCCAAGGGATCTGCCCCCTCTGGCCTCCGTGGACACCTATACACACATGTGGACATGCACACACACACATGCAAACATACACAATTAATAATAAAAAGAAACCTTTTTTGAAAAAGGATCTTTTTGTGGATCAACTTTTTAAAACAAAGTGTCAGAAAAAGAGAAATAATCAGTTTCTTTCCCGTGAACTCTTTCCCCTGTAAAAATAAATATTAATGACCCCAAGAGCTTGGGACAACAATGACTATTTAATGAGAACATAAAAATATTAAAAATATAGGTTTTTAATGGTAATTATAGGTGTAGTTGGTACTGTGTAATGGTCAGAAATTAACCCCCTCCTCTTTTCTCCCTTTCTCTTTTGATTGAAGTAAAATTCCCATAACATAAAATGAACCATTTTTACATGAATGACTCAGTATATTTAGCTTTTTTTAATTTTATTTATTTATGTATGTGTATGAATGTACTGTCTGCATGCAGGTTTGTGCACCCGTGTCGTGCAATGCTGCCGAGGTCAGAAGAGGGTGTCGGATTCCCCTGGAACTGGAGTTCTCCTGGAATCGGAGTTTCAGACGGTTCTCGGCCACCATGTGGGTTCTGGGGATCGAACCCAGGTCCTCTGTAAGAGCGGTCGGCGCTCTTAACCGCTAGGCCATCTCTCCAGCCCCCATATTTAGCTTTTTACAATGTTGTGTATATCTATTGTTTCTTTTTATTTGTTTTTGTTCAGTTCTTAAGCATGTATACCTGGATATGGAATTGATGTTCACCATTTCTTTGCTATTTTTCTCTTAATGATCTGATATCCACAGGATCCATGATGAAGTCCATTTTTAAATTCCTGACATTGCTTGTTTGTGCTTTACTTATAGTATAATGGAATGACCCCAATGGCAGCTTCTTAATTTAGTTAGCATTTTAAGGAATAAATCCCTGGTTTTGTAGGTCTTATCTGTTTATACATTTGAATTTGCCTTAATCTTTGCCTTCACTTTTTCCCTGTTTTGCCAGGTCTATACAACTTTTTAAAAGGTCTGCTCTCTGGGTGTGGTGGCACACACCTTTAATCCTAGCACTTGGGAGGCAGAGGCAGGCAGATCTTTGTGAGTTCAAGGCCAGACTGGTCTACAGAGTGAGTTCCAGGACAGCTGGGGCTACAGGGAGACCCTGTCTCGAAAAGACCAAAATAAATAAATAAATAAATAAATAAATAAATAAATAAAAGGTCTGCACAACCAAGACTGTTGGAACTCTGCCCACACGTCCTAAGACTGTCCTCAGTCATACCAGCCAGACTTCCACAGCCTGCATCTGCATCTTTGTCAATGAGCTTCTTCTGTGTGCACAGGAGGCTTGGAGTGTCAGGGAACAACCATATTCTGGGGGAAATAAGACAAAACAGGCTGTCATGGTTTTAAAATCTGAATCCTTGACCAAGTGGAATTATTCTAAAGCAATCTCTGCAGTTTTCTAGTTTTTCTTGATATTCAGTGATAACAGAGCTCCAGTCACCTGCTGTGTTCACTGCTTTATAACACAGCTCTCCTCTCTACCTTTTTCTATCATTCTCTCCATATGATAGGCAGAATTCTGAACCTGCCCAAATTCAACATACGCATGTTTGAAAATTCCTAGGTTGGACTCTTTAACCATCGTACCTCAGCGGGGCTGTACTTAGAGAAGTGGTCTTTAAAAGAGCATTCGAGTTTAAATGAAACAGTGGATGAGCTCCTGTTCTTATAAAGGAGAGAGAGGACACAGACAATCCCAGAGTGAAATGGATGGAGAGAGGACACAGTGGGAAGACAGCCACGTGCAATGTGCAATTGGGAAGAGAAGCTCAGGAGGAGCCAACCCTCCTGACACTTTGATCTCAGCCTCCAGCACCATGAGAACATACATTTCTATTGTTTAATCCATCCAATCTGTGGCATTTTGTTACCTCGGCCTGAGCTAATTAGTTCATGCTAATAAACTACTTGTCCTTGAATCAGTTCAAGGTCTGCTTCTGGGGGCCTCAAACTAAGATTCAAAGTTTATTGATTTTTCTTTTCTTTCTTTTTTTTTTTTTTTTTCTTTTCTTCTTTCCTAACATATGCAATTAATGCTATAATTTCCCTTCTAAGCATAGTTAATGCTCTGGCATGTAGCATTTGATAAGTGTTTGTAAGCTTTGATGTGCAGTGTTATTACTTTGGAATTTCTCTATCTCTCAGAGTAACTTTTTCTCTGACCTACAGTCATAACTTGGAAGTCCCTCACATCAGCCATCTGCAAGCTTCTGCTCACAACCAAGTGACTACAATTAGCCAAAAGGTCCCCAAAGGGCCACACACCACACGCAAATGTAGAGGTCAGAGGGTAACTTAAGGGAATAGATTCTTTTCTTCTTCCATGTGAAGGTCAAACTCAGAGCCTTCCTCAGGCTTGGTGACAAGCACAGGTACCTGCTGAGCTATCTTATTGCTCCCAAATACAGTTTGAATAGGGATTTTTATTTTTTAGAAGATGGTTAGTTCTCTCTATACCACATGACTCATATTCTGGTCAATAAAATTTTACTCCTCATTAAGATGTTCTCTATGAAAGACAGAAAAATTCAATAAAAAATTTACAAACTAAAAAATAAATAAATAATAAATAAATAAGGTAAAAAAAATTTTTATTCCTGAAAGGAATGTTTTAAATTTTTTCTATCTTAATAAAAAGTTGTCTATATTCTATAATTAATGGCCTATTTTCTAATAGATTGCATTACAATTCTCTTTTTTTATGAAAAAATGCCTGTCTAAATTGGACTAAGAAATGTTGTATGAAATACACAGAACATCAATAAAATATTTTATAAAAATTTAAAAAAATTTTCTGTGCATTTTAGTGAAAACTCATGTTTATTTAAGGACCAAGACTGAATTTTAGAACAAACTTGGACTTTCTTAGAAGTTAGAAAACTTTTCTGTAAAGAGCCAAATAGCAAGCATTTTCTTCATTTAGTGGGCTGTGTGGTTCTGTGGCAACTGCTTGACTCTATCAATACAGCTCAAAAGCAACCATACACGGCCTGGTGCAGCAGTGCTTTAACACAATATTATCTGTAGGCATTAAAATATAAACATAAAAACAGTTATGTGGCACAAGATATATATTTTGTTTTTTCCCCAGCCCTTTTATATTTTCTTTATAATTATTATTTTTATTTTATGAGTGAGTATATTGTAAGTGCACCTGTATCATGCATTGCCCTCAGAGTCAGGAGAAGGTATCTGATCCTCTGGAAATGAAGTTACAGATGCTTATTAGCTACCACATGGGTGCTGGGAATTGAACCCAGATCCTATGGAAGAGCAGCCAGTGCTCTTAACCACCTAGCAGTCTCTCCATTACCAGCTCTGTTAAAAATCATTCTTTTTTTTTTCTACAAGGTCAGATTTATTGAAGGAGGAGGCAATAGATGAGTCAGAGCTGAGTCCAGGAGAATACCTGCATGTTAGGTCCATGTGGAATGGGTGGCCTGGCAGACTACAATTCAACTCAACAGCCATAGACCAAGTCAAGCTGAAGCGCCTGTTGGGCTCTTGGTGCACACGCTGGGTGGACAGATGACAGTGGGGTTGTGGCCATTGCCATGCTAGGTGTTCTGTTTATGGGGTCCAGGTGAGGGAGTTGTATCCTGTCCTCGACCTGGGGTGCCCAATAAGTCTTTAGGCATTGCTTTCTTTGTATGATTTTTAAATATATTTTTATCATTATTAAATTTTTTCATATATCATACATCATTTCTCAATCCAATTTAGACTCATTTCCCTTTCCACGCCCCCCCCACCCCACCCGAGTTCATGCATTCTGCCATACATGTCTTGCATCTTTTTCTGAGTTTTTTTTCAAAGCAGAGGATTATCATTTTGGGGAAAATTTCACTGCTTCAGTCGGGTTTGTTTCTTTTTGGTCCCAGTCCTTTTGTTGTTGTTGTTCCCTCCAACTTGTATTGCTTCAACATATGTGTGTGTGTGTGTGTGTGTGTGTGACTTATACTAAAATTATGTGGTCTGAAAACAAACTGTATGCTATTTCCAAATCATATTTCAGGATTCACAATTTTCCATTTTGATTTTATATTACTCTAAAATATGCATACATACCCTTCACCCATATACCAAAATTCCAAAGTCTGAAAATAAATGGTAGATTAATTCCAGAACCTGTTAAGGGATTCACAATATAAGAGCACAGTTGATTTCAGATCACGAGGAATAAAACATTAATGTTGCTCAGTTTGCCTTACAACTAGGTGCTTGGTGCTAGCATCTACAGATGAGGGATACCATTTGTCATTTGTTTTTCTGGGACTGTGTTACTTTTCTTAACTCTGCTTCTTCAGATCATATAAATCTTTCACCTTTTACTAAAAATCATTCTTAAAGGCCATGTGAAATCAGGTGATGAGCTGTGTTGTGGTTTGAAGTTGAAGTATCTTCTGCAGGCTCATGAGTCTGGACACCTGGTCCTCCAAGGCAGTGCTGTTTGGGGGTGTCGTAGAACTTTGGGAGGGGGCTTGGATGGTACGATGGGTCACCGGGGTCAGGCTTGAGTGTCGTAGCCTGGCCCGGCTCCCAATCCTGTTTTCTGCTCCTGGTCCTACTGCCATGTGAGAACCTCCTGCTACCCATGTGCTCCCTCCACCATGGAGCCACTCAGCCATATCTTCTCTACTGACATGAACTCTACCCTCTGAAACCCTGAGCCAAAATAAATCTCTCCTTCTTTAAGTTCACTGTGTCAGTTATTTTGGCATAGCAACAAGATAGTTAATTCATGCTATGTTTGCCTCATGGGTTCTAGCTTTGCAAGCCCTGAACTGTATCAAATTGGGCCTTGGTAATTAAAATATAAAGCTGCTCCTCCTGCCTACAGTGCTCCCATTGCAGAGATCTTAGCTAGGTCTCTCACACATCTCTACTTTCATTTATTAGATCCTTCCCATGAACATAGGTAGGTCCAATGTTCCTCCAGCACCCATTCTACATCTGTCCACACAGCTGCTTCACACACAGATCTTTCAGCTTCTGAATAACCAAACCCGAAGCCCCACTTACCAGTGATCCAGAGAATCTCACTTAATGCTGAAACGCCTCCTAAAATGAGTTGTTCTGGACACTAAATATTACAAGCCATGTTTGGAGGAAGAGATGACTTAATAATGATGATCTCTTTTTTTTTTTTTTGGTAAGGAAAAAGAATTCCAGCAAGACCTAAAAAAGCTATGAAATGCCTCTTTGGAGGTTGTCATATTGGAAGGGACGAGGTGGTTCTAGGACACAAAACAGAGGCTTGGAAACATCTGAGAAGATGGGGGACAAATTCCCAGAGCTGATTTTGAGCACTTGCAAATTATATAAGTGCTATGCAAGCCAGCAAATTTGTTGGTACCCCAGGGATCTGACTTAGCAAGGTTGTCCTTGGATTTGATAGTCTCTGAAATGCGCTGGAAGCACCATGTGTGACTGGGTGCTCCTTTCTGCCTCATTGTGGTAGGTAGGTACCAACCCACGCTCAAGTTTTGTTTTTTTTTTTTGTTTTGTTTTGTTTTTGTTTTTTTAAGAAAGCCTGCTTTCTTCTAAGCCTTCGGTGTACAGTTAAGATGGGTGCTCTTGGGCATCCTTCCTTATCACATTAGCTCTGGCTTTGCTTCTGCTCTATCCTTGTTCAATTTTGTTTGACTGAAACAGTTTACTGATGCTATCAATCCAGATCCTTGCAGAATAAAGAATCGGATTCCATATCCTCTCAGAGGCTCAGCGGCCCTTTCTTCTGGGATCATTTGGAATAGATTAGTTTCAGGGTGAGAAAGTTGGAAATAAAAGCATCAAAACAAATGTTTTCCTTTTTCTTAACTTTAGTTTGTGGAGACATTTCTATCAAGAAGAACATCCCCCTTTCATTTTACCAGACAGAGAGGAGTTCTCATAGCTCCCTTAGCAATTCTTTATTCATCATTTATGATAGTATACAATCTTGATGTAGCCATTTGTTGCCCAAATTCCTGCCCGGAGAAACACGCACACGTGGCACCCTGCCTCCAACTCCTGCAATAGCAAAGGCAAGACTCTCCCCAAACCACAGTTAAAAGATTCTATCCGGTTTATTTCGACTTGCTTACAGAGTGAATGGGTGAGGGGGTCACTCACAGGATTTTTGGCACTCTCCTCCCTCCCTCCCCCCACCGCACCACACCACACCACACCACACACCACACTACACACCACGCCATGCCACACCACACCACACCACACACCACACACCACACCACACCACATACCACACCACACCACATAACACATACCACACCACACACCATGCCACACCACACACCACGCCACACACCATACCACACACCACACCACATACCACCCAACACAACACACCACACACCACACCACACACCACACCACACGCCACACGCCACACCACACTACACACCACGCCATGCCACACCACACCACATACCAGACACACACCACACCACACACCACAGGGTGACACACCACACCACACACCACACACACACCACACACCACACCACATACCACACCACACACCACACACCACACACCACACACCACACCACACACCACACCACACCACACACCACATACCACACACCACACCACACACCACTCCACACGCCACATGCCATGCCACACACCATGCCACACACCACGCCACACCACACACCACACACCACACTACACACCACGCCACACCACACACCACACACCACACCACACACCACAACACACACAACACACCACACCACACACCACGCACCACACCACACACCACACCACACAACAGACCACACCACACACCACACCACACACCACACGCCACACCATACACCACACCACATACCACACCACACACCACACACCACACCACACCACGCACCACACACCACGCACCACACTACACCACACACCACACCACACCATACCACACACTACATCACATGCCACACCACACACCACACACCACACACTCAGCTGCAACATGGTCCTGCTCCTCTGTCTAAAGCTCCTAGTTGTCTTTTTGAGAATATTTCCCCTCCTTTTGTGTCTGAATTATCTTCATGCTCACTGGCCACCAGATGCTAGAGAAAGGGATGAAGAACTCAAAGATGTTCCAAGTATCTCTGGGGTGCTGAGACAGATTAAAAAAAAAACAAAAACCACCTTTTGAGGCTGGAGAGGGAGCTTGGCAGTTAAAAGCACTGGCTGCTCTTACAGAGGACCCAGGTTTGATTTCCAGAGCCCACATGGTGGCTCACAACCACCTGTAGCTCCAATTTCAGGGGATCTGACACCCTCTTCTGGCTTCTCCAAGCATTGCACACATGGGTACACTTACATGCAGGCAAAACACCATACACAGAAAATAAGTAATAAAAACCTTCAATTAAAACTAATCCTCTTTTCATCCCTGCTTGATTGATCCTAATTCATATCTCCTGTTTTTTTTAATTTTTATTTTTATTTATGTGCATGTGTGTGTGTGCGTGTGCATGTGTGTGTGTGTGTGTGTGTGTGTGTGTGTGTGTGTACATGTGTGTTGGTGCCCACTGAGGCCAGAGGAGGATATCAGATCTCCTGGAGTTGGAGTTGGAGTTTCAGGCAGTTAGCCAACATGAGTGCTGAGATCCAAACTCTGGTCCTGTTTGAGAGCAGCAGTGCTTTAACCACTGAGCCATCTTTCTGGCTACCGGCTCATATTTCTTAAAATAAATAATTTAATGCTGTAACACCCCCCTGTAGCATGTCTCTGTTGGTGAATTAGAAGTAATTCCTGCAGTTTTGGGTGTAGTGATGTTTCTGAACACATCAATATCTCTTGAGAGATAAAATCAAACACTTAAAGCCTTGAAGTGACTAGGAAAAGTACATCCATTCGTGGAACATTTAGCGAATGCTTACATTGTAAGCGCTTCGGTTCATCATTTTGGATTGTGAATAGAAAAAGTAGAAGAGTGAAGATGAATATTAAAACATGGTAACTGATTGGTTATGGACTGAAGAGAGGATAAAGATTCTCCCTGGTGCTTCTGAAGAAGTCTAGGAGTTGATTCCAAAAATGTTTGTTCTCCTCACTTCACTTCATCTACCACATACCCTACCTGTAGGGCTCATCTTCACTTAGTTTTCAAGGAGGACAACCAAAAGTGTTTTTCCTGGCAATAAAAATAGGAAGGAACATGTGCTCTATGCTAGTCTGAAAGGTAGCCTCATCTAGGGGAAAGGGCTGGTTTTTTAAGATTGTATATGCTCCATGGGGTTGATTAATACCTCCTGAAAATTGGAAATCAAAGTGTGTGTGTGTGTGTGTGTGTGTGTGTGTGTGTGTGTAAGCCCGTATGTGTGTGCAGTATAGGAGGCTTGTTTCTAAGACTAAATTACCAATTAATTTTTCTCACCTGATAATTTCCAAAGTTGCTAAATTCTGGATGAATTTTGTTTTGCCTAACAGCTTCTTTCCTTCATTTTTATCACTTTTATGCCTTAGAAGATTTGGAAAATGAAGTAGATTAAATTACATTTTGTGTGTGTGTGTGTGTGTGTGTGTGTGTGTGGTCCTGTGCACACACCCATACAATGTTGTGTGTGGAGGTCAGAGAACCTTGTACAAATTGGTTCTGTCCTTCCTTCCACCATGTGGGTCCCAGGAATTAAACTTGGATTTTCAGACCTGTGTTAAGCTCCTTTACCTGCTAAGCTGTCTTACTAGCCTGACACAGTAGGATTTAAACCCAGCTTGCCAACTGCTTAACAATCATCTTTCATGCACCTAACCTCACTTGCTGTGAAGAGCTTTGGCACTGTTTAATGTAGGGCCTTTCCTACCATGTTTTTTGGCCTTCTGCACATGGAGCAACATCTATTATGTATTACTGTCGTAAGATATTCTTTGCCCTTCCCATAGCTGATGAAGCCCAGGACAATCAACAGAATAAGCTTGACTCTCCTTAAACATGAACGTGCTTCACAGGGAATTCTTTGTATCAGCTGGGACCCTCCTATCCCCATGTCCATGGGAAGTTCACATGACCTCATTTCCCTCTGGTAATGTTACTGACTTAAGCACAAGACAGAAATATTCTTAGAAGATATATGGCTTCCTCTTACTCAGAGAGGGCCTAGAGTGGAGAAACAAGGCCCCAGGGTCAAAGCAAGACACTCATGAACTCTGGCCACTGTAACACAAACAATAGAGACCTTATTCTAAATTCGGTTTCTAAGCAAAGGCTTTCCTGCCGATCTCGTTCCTCTGCAGCAATCGCACCACCCCAGTAATGCTGCGCTCTGTTGCCACAGGGTTCCACCCTCATTCTTGTCTCTGTCTTCACAATGCCCTTTTCCATTTGACTTCTGCATAAGAACAAAAAAGTTCCTTTCCCTTACAACCTAATAATCATTAGATCAGAAGGAGACTCAATGACCTGGCCAAGAGAAAAACAGTCTTCATGTGACATTGACTATGGTTTGATTGGCCCTTCTGAAACTCGTGATCAAACATAATACCATAATCCCTATATGGTTGCTATCAGGAGAAGGGACTTTGAGAAGTAACTGGAACTGGACACTCATCAGAGTGAGTCTTCTGTGGTGGGACTGGTGGCTTTATTGGAAAGGGAACAAAGACGTGACCTGGCACACCTTTGCTGTGTTTCACCAAGGGATGACATCTGCCCTGTCATGATGTAGAACAAAGGTCCTCACTCGTGTCGCGTCATGCTGCTGGACTTCCCAACCTCTAGGACTGTGAGCTAAATATTCGTACTTATTGTTTATAGTTCCAACATACACTTTGCACAAAGAGAAGCCACTTGGTGAGGCATTTTCCTAATTGCTAATTGATGCAGGCAACCCAATCCCTAGGCAGGGGTTGCTGGACTGTACAGGAAACAAGCCAGTAAGGTCTCTGCTTCAATTCCCGTCTCGAGCTCCTGTGCAGGCTTCCTCTGATGACAACTGTGAGCCGTAAGCCAACAATCCCTTTCCATTCAAAGTTGGGTTTGGTCAGGATATTTTATTTATCACAGCAACAGAAACCAAACTAGGGCATACAGTCTAGCCTCAAATTCAGGATCTTCCTGCTTCGGTACCCCACGTGTTAGGATTATAGTACTACACCACCACATATGACTTCCCTTCTCATTCTAGACCCCAGGATCGGTGGACTGTTTAAGTGACTTAAGAAGTGCTTTAGTGGGTCTTGTTGTTAGGTAACAGCCAGACACTATGGGAGGTTGTCATAAACTCCTGTAAGCTGGCGGGTGAAGCTAGGTAAAACAGCAACACCTATTGTATCCATTCCGTTTTCAATGTTTGAGCTTTGTTAGCTTTGTTTTGTGTACACATATGTGAGTTTATTTGTTGAAACAGGTCTCAAGGAGCCTGTGCTGGCCCTGAATTCCCGAACCTCCTAGTTCCACTTCCAAGTGCTATGATGTCAGATATCCTCCATCATAATGGCTCAGTGTTTGAGCTTTTAAACCCTCTCTGGTCCAGGATCCAGCTGCCTAGACTACCCCCTGGAAGAACTGTTCTTTGTGCCATTGTTGGACCCTCCTTGCCTCTGGATCCATGCCTTCCCGTTCCCAAGTGAGCCTGGCTGCCAGGATAGTTGGCAGTGGCCAGGTGCGACACCAGGTAGCTTCGTTTCCTCTCCCCATGTGCTCTGTTGGCCTCCCTACGCATAGTGTGCATCCATCTGCTCCTCTCACCCTTCCATGCTGCAGAAGTAGGTGTTGTTTGGTCCCCTGGAGGAAGCCCATATTGTTCCATTCCTCTCACAGAAGAAACAAATCATGAGCAACAAGGAAAAATATGGAGCGTAAGTCTGTGTTTCCAGGTCATCAACATGCAAGCAAACATGCATGAAAATGAGTGTTAATGTGCTGCATGATTCAGTGTTTGCAAGACTATCAATTCGTTTCCCATAGGCCCCCTCACCATCACATGGTAATGAATTCTAATTGTAACCGTGGATGATGAACCAGCCAACTTGTGATCAAAGGCAAGAACAAAATCCCAACAATGGTGATGGCGATAACTACAGTGTCGTAATTAACTGGCAAAGGCATTTACAAGTGGGGTCATTGGGGTAATACAGTTATTTGAAGCAATTATAACAGACCTGATTTTTTTATTGTAACATTGGTAATTGTGGCTGCGTTCATTTAAAAATAATGATAAAAATCCTTAACTAAGAAAGTAGGTCAAAGTCTGGAAAGTCATTGTGGATAGGCAGTTATGTTTTTTGTTTTTATTTTCTTTTGGTTTTGGTTTTTGTTGTCTCACCTTAAGTTTTAAAAGTCCTTTAAAATGGCTATGCACTGTTCTGCAGTAATAGTTTACAAAGCCAGAAAAAGACTCCAATTCTCAAGACTCCATTGAATCATTCATATTCTTCATCACCAATTATTTCGTTCATAGATAAGTACCTTTGGCTTTACTTTCATTATCTGTAAAATCCACAGTGGACTAGTACTTTAAAATGAAACAAATCATCGGAGAACAAGACTGTTTCAAAGACAGACAGTGAAAATTTTATCTTATCCTGTTTTTCTTCTCCTTATTATTCTTCTCTTCTCATTTTTCCTGTCCTGTTTATCACTGAGTGCATTTTAATATCTGGTTGAAAGGAGAAACAATCTGACTTTAACAATGTAAAAATTCACAATGAATTTAAAAGATCCAATAGAGAATTCTGAGCAATGTAAATAGAGTTTAATGTTTACTTAGGTTTTTTCTTGAAAAGGTGTTCAACTCCCGCTCATTCCCATTAATCGAGCATTGTTAGTTACTTTGTTTTAAGTAAATATACTCTAGCAGGTTTCAGCCCAAAACAAATATTTACAGTCAAGCAATAAACCCTACAGTGGCTTTGAACGTGGGCTGGGGGTGGAGGGGGTTACAAAACAAGGCTGACTGTGTCTTGGACTTAGACCCGCACGTGGGGTCGCCTCAATGAATCATTAAAGACTCTCAAACGACATTTATGGGAAGAATGCTGGCCTTGGTTAGGCGGAGGTAGAGGGTTAAAAGGCTCAGGGGGCTGGGATGTCACAGCACTAATGGGCACACTTTTACAGACAGAAGGGCCAAGCCTTCATCATAGTGGTAAATCTGTAGTGACAGACGTTTGTTCTATATTTGTGAATGACCTGATTTGGCATGCATGCAGCTCGTTCTACTGACAATAATGGTAACATGGTGTGAGGGAGAGAGAAGAAAGGAGAAAGGAGGGGGAGGGGGGCGTGGTGGAGGGAGGAGAGGGATCCAGGCCTAGAGAAAGAGGAGGGGAACTCAGGATGTCAAACAGCTGGAGATCACCAGCAGCTGGGATGACCTAAAGCAAAACTGTCCTTAGTGTCTGATTGTCTTAATTTGGAGGGGAGCTTATGTTTATTCTTAATTGATTTGGGGGATGGCCTTTCCTCCCCTCCACTTGCTCCTTCCCTCTCCCTCCCTCTTCCCTAGAGTCTCTGGGGAAGGGATTCATAACAGCTGTCAGACAGACCATGCTAACCCCATGCTTCTGCATTAAGAAATCTCTTATAATTTGGAACACTTGATTAGCCCTCCACCTTCTGCCTTGGGTCTGCAACCCATGGGCACTTCAGGTATGAGAGTAACCAGCCTGGGGAGATGACAGGAATGACGGGCTGTCAGTCACTAGAAGGAAGATCGCACCAGGGTCCTGTTTTCTTCTTCTTCTCTGAAGCCATCTCTTTTTTGAAGTAACAGATGTCACTCGTGGTATGAGTGTAATCCACAAAGAGACCTTCAGAAACAGAGAGGGAGAGAGGGAGGGAGGGAGAGAGAGAGAGAGAGAGAGAGAGAGAGGCTAAGGTGGTGAGCAGAGCAGTTAATGACAAGAACCTAGGACCCTATGTGCTCTTGTACACTGTAGGTGGACCAGTCACCCGTTTCCTCTGATACTGCTCATTTTCTGACCTGCAAAATGCAACCATTTAAAAATTTACTTAAAAATTTTTAAATTTATTTTATGTGTACAATGCCTGCATGTGTGTAAAAGCACCCATGCTGTGCAAAGCCTGCAGAGACCAGAAGAGTGCATCATATCCCCTGGAACTGGAGTTACAGGTAGTTGTTAGTCACTATGTGGGTGCTGGGAATTGAACCCTAGTCCTCTCGAAGAGTAACCAGTGCTCTTAATTGCTGGCCCATTTCTCCATCCCAATATGTAATTTATATATAATATATATAATGTATATATAATATGTCATTTACATTTATATATACATACTTGCCTGTGTGTATGTATGTGCAACATATGCATACAGTGCCCATGGAGGACAGAAGAAGGTGTCAGGTGTCAGATCCCCTGGAATTAGTTACAAGTGTGAACTGCCAGATGAGTGCTGAGAACTGCACTTGGGTGTTGTCGAGAATATCCAGTGCTCAAAGCCGGGCGTGGTGGTGCACACCTTTAATCCTAGCACTTGGGAGGCAGGTGGATCTCTGTGAGTTCAAGGCCAGCCTGGTCTACAGAGCGAGTTCCAGGACAGCTGGGGCTACAGGGAAACCCTGTCTCAAAAAAAAGAAAACAAAAACAAAAACAATGATTTTGAGACCCTGTCTGGAAAAGACCAAAAAAAAAAAAAAAA
>VZQC01000265.1:551497-568789 GCA_009823505.1 Rhizomys pruinosus
TACAATATAGTGATCCAGCTATCATGAGAGCTACCTACTACATAGTGATGCAGCTATCATGAGAGCTACCTGCCTATTAGTGATGCAGCTATCATGAGAGCTACCTACTATATAGTGATGCAGCTATCATGAGAGCTACCTACTACATAGTGATGCAGCTATCATGAGAGCTGCCTACTATATAGTGATGCAGCTCTCATGAGAGCTACCTACTACATAGCGATGCAGCTATCATGAGAGCTACGTACAATATAGTGATCCAGCTATCATGAGAGCTACCTACTACATAGTGATGCAGCTATCATGAGAGCTACATACTATACAGTGATGCAGCTATCATGAGTGATGCATCATAGTGATGCAGCTATCATGAGAGCTACCTACTACATAGCGATGCAGCTATCATGAGAGCTACCTACTGTATAGTGATGCAGCTAGCATGAGAGCTACCTACTACATAGCGATGCAGCTAGCATGATATGCTATATATATAGCTAGATAGTGCTCATGATAGCTGCATCACCATGTAGGTTGGTAGCCCTAATGTTATCTCCTCATGGAGGCAGTCCCAGGCCCGTTTGTTCCCCTGTAATTCTCTATTGCATTTTACCGGTTAATTTTTGTCAGAACCTAACACAAACCCAGTCATACTTGGAAAGAAGGAATCCCAATTGAGGAACTTCCCATCAGCATGGCCTGTGGACAAGTCTGTGAGGCATTTCCTTGATTGTTGAGTGATGTCAGAAGGCCCAGCCCACTGTGGGCGGTGCCACCCAGGTCATATGGGCCTGGGTTGTACAAGAAAGCAGACAGAATAGACCAGAGGAGCAAGCAAGCAAGCAAGCAAACAAGCATCGTTCCTCCATGGTCTCTGCTTCAGTTTCTGCCTCCGGGTTCCTGCCTGAGTTCCTCTTCTCACTTCCCTGTGGTCACAAAGTATAAGCCAGATAGACCTCTTCTTCCCCAAGGATGGTTAAGTGTCCCATCACACAAAAGAACATAGACTAGAACAGGCACTTTTCACCCTCCAAAGTCATGGTCCACATTTCTCAGTGGCTATTTTATTAATGTATATTAATAAAATGGATGCATATTCATGTAAATGAAGACACAGTGTGTCTTATTCACCACTACCTTCTTGGTAAAGAATATATTAGAAATGGGCTGGCAAGAAGACTCACTGGGTAAAGATGTTTGTCACCCAAGCCTGGCAAACTGAGTTTGATGGCTGAAAGCAATGTACAAATGAAAGGAGACACACGCTTTTAATCCCAGCTCTTGGTAGGCAGAGGCAGGTGGATGTTTGTGAGTTCAAGGCCAGCCTGGTCTACAGAGCGAGTTCCAGGACAGCTGGGACTACAGGGAGACCCTGTCTTGAAAGAACAACACCACCAAAAAAAGACAAAAGGAAAGGAAATGGCCAACTCCACAAAGCTGTCTCGAACCTCTACATATTTGAAGTGGCATGTGTGCCCCCCAACAAGAAAAATAAACTTTATAACACTTTTAAAGGTCTGCCCTGGCAAAGTGCTTCTGAAGAACTGGGTGAACGAATCCAGCCATTTCTCTGTCAAGTTTTTTCCCCCCTTCAATTTTAAAGCAATAGACTCAGGCAGCTTGCTCAAGGGAGAGGCAGCTATGAAGGCTACACAGAAAAGGAAGAGTTCAGAAAGCAATCTGTGGAGCCCATGTTCAGGCCCCTTGAGAGCTAAAACATGGCTTCTCACTGTAGGCTACTGCAGATGATCCATCACCTTGTGTCACCTGGGATGACTCAGAGTCCACTTTCTTCTCTATCCACTTCAGATAAAGCACCCCCCCCCATGGCGGGAGGTGCTCGTGCGTGCTTGTGTGCATGCATGCGTGTACATGCAAGTGTAAGCGCACACATGCACAGGTGCACATGGAGGCCACAGGTCAACCTTAGATGTTGTTCCTCAGTATTCATCTACCTTGTTTTTTAAGCCAGGATCTCTCTCTTGGCCAGGAACTTAGGGGTAAAGCTAGGTTAGCAGGACAGTGTGACCCAAGTATTTGCCTGTCTCTGCCTCCCTAGTGCTGGGATTACAGACTCATGGTATCATGCCCAGGTTTTTAAGTGGGGTCTGGGGTTTGAACTTGGGACCACATGCTTCAAGGCAGGTACTGTATAGATGATCTCCCAGCCCTTTGCACTCATTACCAGGTTTTTGGTATCTGCATTGCTCTCGTTTTTTTAGAAAAATCAAATCTCTGGGTGGCCTAAGGTCAATGTCTTCTAGAAAGCAAGTGATTGGCTTACTCAACCACGGCTCAGCACAGGGAACCTCTTCTAGATAAATGTTCCCTTGACACCAGCATGCGTTCCAAACTTGGGAGCCTGTGAGCAATCACACTAGAAGGTTTTCCAAGATGCCCTTTCTGGGGACTCATTGATGTGGAATAAGTCAGAATCTCCACCTGCTATTGAGTTAAGCATCTTGTATTTTGGAAAGTCTCCCTAGGTGAATGGTGCTGTGCATTTGTGGACCACACCCATGGCCACCATTGCCAGCCTTTGGGGTCAGTTGGTCAGTCAGCTCTGCCCAGGGAGATGGACTCACCAGGACAATTGCCAGGACAGAGTGCAGGTAGTGAGCATTGACCTTTTGGAACTACATAGATCCCTTCAAGTAGACCACCCACCCACCCACCATCCATCCATCCATCTATCCATCTTCCCCTCTGCCTATGTATTTCTTTTCTTAAGTAGACTATTTCAAAATTGCATCTGGTATTAATAATTCCCTCCTCCTCCTTCAGAAATACCTCCTAAAAGTTAAGATGAGCTAGCAGTGGAAACATAAATGCTTTAAAACCTTGGAGCGCCTGTGTGGACAAGCTGGGGTTACAGAGAACAAAAATAAATAGCAATCACCCCAAATTCCATTTTAGGATTAGGATTCAGATGCTTAAAATACAAACGTCTTATCCCGTCAGCCTTCCCACTCACAATCCTACCAAAAGTGGGAGTATCTAGAAAGGAATTTTTCTCTTCCCTGGGCCACATACAGGGCATCCCACTGAATTACTTATGAAATTTAGCAGCTGCTCATATACTTTTTAAAAAGAAGGAAGAGGAGGAAAATAACATCAATTCCCATGGCTGACATCAGAAGGTCCTTGGGAGAGAACGGGAATAGTTGACCCAACATAATGTGTACTGAACTTAAATTCACACGAGCTGCAAAAGAAATAGAAAACACAGTCCCTGGCTTCACTGAACTGAGAATCCAGTAAGGCCAGTATGTGAAAGGACTTATAATATTAAAATAGTAATGCATACATAGAACCAAAGTGCCAAGCCTACCACAGGATCCCAATAGATGCTCTTCACCTTCACTTAAAGTGAATTAAACAATGGCTTCTTGTGCCATCTGACTTGCAGTCTTCCTTCTCCCTCACCTACTTCAACTTGATTTTCCAGGCTCCTTTGAAGTTATGGTAAGCATATGACACAGGAGAAGTCACTGAGAGCTGACTCTACTCCTCTGAATTATGTCAAATAGCATCGGGGAACAATCCTCACCCCACCCCACCCCACCCCACCCAAGAGTCTCCATTATGTGAAAAAGTCTTTGCAGAATAAAGTTCTGGTAAGCTCCCCCAATGCGTTAAGGTGAACCCTCAAAACATTATGGATGGTGTCCTTATAAGAAAAGCAACCCTTGGACACAGACACACAGGTACACAGCCACAAAGGGCACTGGGGATGGGGACAAAGGCTGTGGTGGTCCATCCACAAGCCAAGGAGTCCCAAGTACTGCTGGCTTCCACTGGAGGGTGAACAATGACCCTTCTCTAGAGCCAGCAAGGCATGATGACACCTTGGCTTAGTGTTTTTGTCCTGTAGAACTACAAAAGTGCACTTATGTTGTTTAAAGATACCCAGTTCATGCTACCTTTTCAGGTTAGCCTTAAAAACTTATCACGTTCATTCTTCTTTCTTCTTCCCAGAATGAAGTGGGATGCTAAGATGACAGACCAGGAAGGTAGCAGGAACCTGCTTCATCATGACCCATCCCGCAGATCCGAGGTAAATTATTCCTTAAGTTTCAATGATCGTCATCTATGTTTATTGGGGCAATGGCACATTTTCATGTAATGCTCTATAGTGAACCAAATCACTTGGGAGGTACCTGGGAGCTACTGTTTCAGCCGTGCTGCCGTGTAGATGGAGGCCCTGGAAACGGTGACCTTTAAAACTCCATCCGTGCCATTCCATTCATCTTTGTTTTGTTTCATTTGAGGAAGGATCGGGTCTCACTATGTAACCTTGGCTAGCCTGGGATTCCCTGTGTAGACCGAGCTGGCCTCACACTCACAGTGATCCACCTGCATCTGCCATATGGGTGCTAGTGTTTAAGGTGTGGAACACTACACCCAGCTTATTCCTCTTTTAAATAGAAATAGTACTAACTGCCTGAGTTGTAGTTGTGATATTTTATGCAAAAGCCTGGGGTCATCAACCAGGCAAGGGGGAGCCAACACAGATGGCCAGAGCTGCACTCAGAAGGGCTTAGATATTTCCTGGTTTAATATCAACATGAATGCTAAATTAAAGATTCTTTCTTCAACTTCATTCTTGTAAGCTTGGTTTGGATTTCTTTTTCTTTTTTTTAAGAGTAAACCACTCTCAGCAGTCCTAGTAAAAATACTTTGTAGGAGACCATACATACCAATATTGGGCACAGTTAACTATAATTAAATTGCTCTACCACTCCACTTATAAAAAAGAATTACTGAGATGAGATGCTGCAAAGGCCCACATTCAGTGGCAGGAACATGGGTGGTTTTCCTCTAGTTCCTTCTGGAATACTTCTACCCCACAAGCCCTCTGGAACCTCTCTTTCTAGCCCCAAGCACTTCTTGCTTATTTCAGACCCCTTCCTTTGGTTCTGAGCAAAGACAAACCACGAGATGGTAGCTTGCTTGATCCGAAGACAGCTTGGGGGTGGAAGAGGCTTTCTAGAGTGCAGGACGTTCTGGTGTGACTTCAGGGCGTACACTTGGGACTCCTGGTAGCCTGCAGTGCCATCTGGGTTTTCTCAGCAGTCACATTCAACAAAGCGGGTCTTTCATGTCTACTTGTCAAAGACCTCTGAGCCCCAGCAAACCCACTTTTCCAAAGGACTAGAAGGAGCCTCTGAGAGCCCAATGTGTCAAGACTCAGGTCTCTGCTTGGCCTGATAGCCCAACTCCAATGCTGTTCGGTTCCTCTGGACATTCGAATCACCTGTTTGTGACTGCAAGTCACGCAGGCTCTGATCTCTCCCTCCTCTCCCTTCCACCCATTCTCACCAGCTCACCACTTCAGAGCTAAGTGAACTTGGTTTTCCAAATATAGTTTTGCAGCCAATGTGTTAGTGAGGCCTTCTAATGAGCCCGCAGTAATTGCTTCTGTGAGTTTCCCAAATGAAAATCAACCTCCAAAGAGCAGCTGGTTCCTTGTAATGCTCTCCTCCCTCCCACTGTATGGCGCATTCCTTCAAGTCAGTCAAAGCCCAGCCTTGCCTGCTTAGTCTGAGAGCAGGACCTGTGGGAGATGCAGAAGGAATGTGCTGATGGGGAGGAAACAGGCCTCGGTGCTCAAATAAGCTGCCTATTGTACACTTTATTATTTTGAAGGGAATCAGAAAGGAGGAGGCCGAGGAGGGAAAGATCTGGTTTTACTTCTGAATTCTAAGATGCCCTATTATGTGTGGAGTTTATCGATACCTCTGAAAAGAACTGAGTGTTTAGATAACAGAGGGAAGATGTTTCCACCCTCCCCCTTTTTCCAAGAATCACTCT
This sequence comes from Rhizomys pruinosus, assembly GCA_009823505.1. Classification (NCBI taxonomy): domain Eukaryota; kingdom Metazoa; phylum Chordata; class Mammalia; order Rodentia; family Spalacidae; genus Rhizomys; species Rhizomys pruinosus. Next base: position 557,309 of record VZQC01000265.1, read on the forward strand.
GAAGCAACAAACAACAATACAACCCTCCCATTCTGTAGGGGCAGGACATTTCTGTCATCTGGAATCACAGTCTATGGAGATGAGAAACAGATGGAGGGATGGTAAGCCACTCCGTAGATCTGTGGAAAGTCAGACACAAGAGCTCCAGGAGCTGTGTCATTATGAATCAAGCCATTCCTCCTGCAGGAAACAGGGAAATCCAAGTAGATGGCAGGCCCACGTTCTTCAGACGTGAACCTTGAACCAAAGAAGGCCTCTATGATGCCAAGATAGTGAGGGCAGGATTTGGCCTGGTGGGGGCACTCCTGCAGAGGTGGGAGTACATTTAGAAAGTAGAACATTTATGGGGCTGAAAAGATGGCTCAGTGGTTAAGAGCAGTGGCTGCTCTTGCAGAGGACCTGGGTTCTATTCCCAGCACCCACATGTGGCTAATGACTGTCCATAACTCCAGTTCTAGGGAATCCAACACCCACTTTGACCTCCATGGGCACGGCATGACATGGGTGCACTCATATTCATACATGCAATACACTCATACACATAAAATAAAAATAATAAATAAAATATTAATAAAAAGAAAACAGAACATTTAAACTTCCCAACAGGTAAGAGTGTTTAGGGACTGAAAGTGTAACAGACATGCTGTCCTGCATCCGTCAACAGAAAGGATGTCATGGTTTGGATCTTAAATGTTTTCCAAAGGCTCCTATGCTGAAAGTTCCCCTCCTAAAGCATTTAGGCGAGATAGTGGCCCTTTAAGAGGTGGGGACTAACATGTAGAACACAGGAGGCTGAAGACTACTCATCTCTGAATAGGACACCTCTATCAAACTTCTGCCTCCCAAGGCTCAAGGACCATTGTGGAAGAGGAATGGAAAGATTGGGAGACCCAGAGGTGATGGATTACCCAAGGAAGCAGAGCTTTCCAGACAGCTGGGCAATTACCCATAAGAACTCAAGCAATGGTGACAGTTTGCACAAGTCTCACGTAAGCTCAAGCTAGACAAGTTCCTAGCATAGATAAGTGGGTAAGGAACCCCAGCCCTACCTGGGGAAGTATTGGGAACTAATGTCTCCTGGAAAGGGGAAAGTCAATCTCTTTCAAGGATGTGACTCTTGGTAGGTTAACCAGGCTCTATTGGGCAAACCCATACTGAAGGACATTTGGGGGCACACGTTGGTCTCTACAGGTCTTCATATATACATATGTATATGTATATATATAATAGAGTACATTAAAATTGTGGGGAGTAGTAAGGGGAACTCCAGATAGAGATGAGACCAACTATCAGGAAGTTAACTCTTTGAGTGTGCCCTTGAAGGTAATATTAGGATCCTGCCCCCCTTCTGCTCTCCTTCCTAGCCACCATGAGACGAGCAGCTCTCTCCACCCCACATTTCTGCCATGATGTGCAGGCCCAGCAACAAAAGAGTTAATGGGCCGTGGGCTGCAACCTCTGGAGCCCAGAACCAAAATCAGCCTTCCCTCCTTCTGTGTCAAGTATTTTGTCACAACAATGGAAGCCAGAAGCAACTCTGGAAGAAGGATTTGTGTTGGTTTGAGGTTCAAGGTGAAGTGATGTACTGTGTAGTAGCAGGAGCAGGTCCATCAGTAGAAGCTTCCTCACACCTCTGTGAAAAAGAAGCAGAAGGAGAGGACCAGAAGCAGGACTGGGATATCTATTCCAAGATTCTCCAGTGAGAGTCTACTCCCTAAAGGATCCATAACCACTCAAAATAGCACCATCACCTGGAGACCAAATCTTTCAACACAGGAGCTGAGGGAGACATTTTATCTCCAGACTGGAATAGATGTCAAGTGAGCTGCTCAACCCCTTCTACATTCCCGCTCGCCACTGGACATTGCTGTCCTGCAGATGGTCCCATCTTTAACCATGCTTCTTGCTCATGGTCCAGCAATTAGCAACACTTGATGAGACTCTGCTAGGCGCTCTGGAGGTTAGAGACAGCAGGAGCATCGAGTCCGTCCTCAAGAATTCATGACCAGAGAGCTCTGGCCACCGCACCTGAGAAGAGGAAAGAGCCCAGGCTGTGTACAATGAAAAGCCAATGGAAGTCAAATGTGGTGGCTCCAGCCTGGAGCTAGAATGAGGGCCTCCAGCCTCCAGCTCAGGAGGTTGATGGGCTACAGGGCACAGTCCTGCCTCCGACACAAGCCAATGGAGAGGTTTTCTGATCTATGATGAAGTTGTTCTCATGGACTGTTTATATGTTTCATTAAATTATGAACTCATTGAAGGCTTTTGTGGGACACATAACAATGTGTGGGTTTTGTAACAGCTATCTGACAAGCATTTGCCGATGAACAAATAAAATCAACCAATCATCGATAGGTTCAGAAGAGGGGTACTGCAGAATGCCTGGAGCTGGAATGAGGGGCAGGTGTATCCCTTAGGGGAAGTTATCCTCCAGCAAGTCTCTAAAACCAGTGGAAATCTTTTTTTTTTTAATGTAATGCTTTCCAGTTCTTTTCTTTTTTTTGAAAGCCAAATTTTTATTGAAGCTTTGTGCATTTCATACAAAATTTCAATTCAAATCTAGACCCATGCCCCCTCCCTGCCCCCCACCCCACCAGAGCTCATGCATTCTGCCAAACATGTTTTTCATCTTTTTCTCAGTCTCTCTCAAAATTCTTGATGCAGAAGTTTACTGCTTTGAGCAGAAGTTCACCATTTCAGTCAGTTCTTTGACCCAGTCTTTTGTTGTTGTTGTTGTTCCTTCCAATATCCATTACTCCAAAATATGCACATATGCATGCCACATATATCATAGGTTTTATCATCTTCAGCGTATGGGTTTTTTTATTAGGCTGAAAGATGTCATGTTTGAAGTCTCCTCCTTGGCAAGCCCAAACCACCATCAGTTCTGCCCGTGTTTTCCACACTGGGGTCTTCCCTTCCCATGGTCACCAAATGAGGTCCAGTAAGCACTTTGTCCTGTCTTGATCTTCCTGTACTGGTCTTTGTGATACAGCCTGGGTAGTCCAACAATGGCAGTCTATACTCTGAAGAGGCTGAAACCCCAGTAGTAGCTCAGACCACAAGTTGGATGTCTCACTGAAGGTTTGGAGGATTCTTGGAGAGACATGAGTCTTCAGTCCATATTGGAAGGTTGAAAAGCTGTGTCTCGTCTTTGAAGGATGGCAAAAGCAGCGGCAGGCACGGGTAGCTGCACTTGACAGTAAGACAAGCAAAACAACTGTGGTCTTTCTTTTTTAATTTAATTTTATTATTATTAATTTTTTACTTTTTGTCTTTTTACTAAGATCTCAAGTTTTATACTTGAAGTACAATTTCTCAGGCCTTACTATTTATTTATTTCTGGTTATACTTTCCTTTTGGATGTTTAAACCATTTAGATGTTTACAGGACAAGACAGTCTGCCTAAAGAGACTAAACCAGGCTAGACCATGGTATTCCAGCTCCCTGTGATAAGCTCCAGTGAGCCAAATGTCATAGGAACATCAACATAGGCTGTTGCAGGAAGTAAAAAGTTAGTGTCTAGAAATATGGCAGAAAAATATTTGTTTGCTCTAGATGTTGCCACTGACTTAACTGTTGTTTTACAAAGACAGGGCAACTCATAAAATGCACATAGTTTTACCTTGCAAGTCAGTCTATAACTGACTTTAATTCACAGCTCTGGCAGCTGCCAGCAGTCTTGACCTATAGTTGGATGGTGTTCCAAAAAGGAAGAAAGACTTTGCTAGTGATGCATATACACCAAAACCGTGTATTCATCTAGTTGTGATTATAGTTATATCATTTTGGTTTTCTTTTATTGTTACTGTGACCAAATATCTGACAAGAAGAAACTGGGGGGTGGGGGCTTTTCCTGGCTTACAGTTTGAGGGTCAGTCCATCTTGGGGAAAGCAGGGCAGCAGGCAACTCCATGGTGTCAGGACTTGCAGCTGGGACTTCTCCCTTTCTCCCAGAGTAGGAGGCAGAGAGTGGACAAGAAATGAGGTCAGACTATAAAATATTAAGATCTGTGACCTACTTCTTCCTGTGAAGCATCAATTCCTAAAGGCTCTACAACCTCCTATATCAAAGCCAGCAGTTGGGGACCAAGTGTTCACCTTGGGGGGGGGGGACATTTCCCATTCAAACCATAGCACATACAATGTAATTAGTGTGCTACCTTAGCCATGAAAGGAAACAGCTTTGAGAAGCTAGATTCTGCCCATGTTACTGATAAGCAAATTGAACTAGTAGCTGCTTCCTCATTTGCAAATATTCATAAGAAGTCACCATGCAGGTTGGTACTGTCATAGGTAATTGACCAAGAGTAATCATCCATTCAGTAAAGAGTAAACACATGACATTCCACTCTGCGGACTTTGGATTCAAGGATCTGTATTGGCATTCAGTTATTTAACCTCATAATGGTACTTTCTATAGTTTCAGTTACCTGTGGTCAACTGTAGCCAAAGAAATTTAAATGTAAAATTCTAGAAATGAAACAATTCATTAGTTGTAAGTTGAAACATTTCTGAGTAATGTGATGAAATCTTTCACCATTCACTATCCTCCCTGGAATGTGAATCAACCCTTTGCCCAGAGTATCCACACTCTGTATGTTATTGCCAGATAAGCTCCATTATCAGATTTTCCCTCATGATAACCCAGTGTTATGTTCAAGCAACCTTTATTTTACTCAGTGGCCCCAAAGTGTAAGAGTTGTAATGCTGGTAGTTCAGGTGTTCTAAAGAGAAACCATGTAATGTTTCCTGTAAAGTGAAGATGTATAAATGTTCAATAAGTTGAAACTGTTAAGCTCTGTGGTAAGAATGAAAATTTTATGCATAAAACTGGGAAGGAAAAAGAAATCTGGGCCAGTTTTGCTATCCTACCTCAAATTGCAAAAATATGACCATAGTATGTGCTAATTGGTTAGTTATGGAAAATGCATGGAATTGCAGGATTAGCACTATGGGTAGCCTTAGGACTGACATCATAGAAGTCTGGACTACATTCCCTGGTGGTGGGTAAAGGGGAGACTAACATACATTGGTTTATTTTGGGAGACTCTTGGGCATGCCTATAACTGGTTGGAAGATCTAAGTAGTAGAGTTCTTCATCAGTCATTATGTTTTTCTACTCACATAGGAAGGCTCTCCCACTAGAGATTGGTTTAATTTTTCTCAAAGTTCCCAGTTTGATTTTCACCCCAAGAGTTAAGCATTTAATATTTACCTATCACACTTGAAGAGTTTCCTTATGCAGTCTGAAATAAAAACTTGAGGAGACCCATATGGTTCAGTTAGAGGGTCTGTTTAACAATGGCTGCTCAGAATTTGTACTGTAGCCATGGGAGTGTATGTGCATGAGGGTCTCAGAATGAACCAGGTTGTGCCAGCTTGGGTTTAGGCATAGTGGGGCACATTCAGAGAACTACAGTTGATTTGCATGAGGGCTAAGAAGCCCCCTGGGAGAGTATCAAGAGAGAGGCAAGCCATGTATAAAGAATTTCACTCAGTAACAAAAATCATTATTCTAAGAAAGTGTCAGTTCTGTGAAAAATGTAGACTATATCCCTTAAATGTATCGATTGATTCAATACCAACTGGCCACCGGTTTGAGTCAGTAATGTAGTAGAAATGGGAAAGGGAGTTACAAATTAAGACTAAAAAGAGCTATTTCCTATCATATATCAATTATCTATCTATCATCTATCAATCATTTATCACTTATCTATCATCTATCTATGTCTATATATCTATCATCTACCTGTCTGTATGGATCAATCATCTATTATCTATTTATCTTTCTACCATCTATCTATCTTCATCTATCATCTATCTCTATCTCTCACTTTGAGACAGACCAATCTGAAACTGAATATGTATCTCAGGATGAACTTAAGCTTCTGATCGATCCCCTGCCTCTGCCTCCCGAGTGCTGGGATTACAGGCATGTGCTACCACAGCTGATTTCTGTGGTAGTGGAGAATGGAAGGCAGGGCTTTGTGTATGCTAGGCAAGCACTCCATCAGTGGAACTAGTCCCCAGGCCAAGAGCAATTTCTTTAAAATTCTAAAATCTTGAGGCCTGAATAACACTGTTGCCAAACCAAAGTGGGCAAATACTCCTGGAGGAGGGATGCTGTTGCCTAGGTGAGTTCACATACAAAAACACAAAGTGTGAAAACACAGAGAAAAGTTCAATGATTTATCTGAGGTCAAAAAGACAAAAGCAGTGAATTAAGTGCTTAAGTCCAATGTTTTTGTTTGGCTTTTTAATAATCTTATTATGCTATTCAGAGAAGGAATGAACATACATTCAAGTACTATAATCTGCATATTTTGCCAAACTCCTCAATTTTGATGGTTGGAGGTTTGAGAATTGGCTTATTAGATCTTTTTCTAGCTATGATTTTATAGCAAAAGAAATATTAGCTATGGGGGCAGTAATGTGGATTAAATTATACAGTTTCCTATCAAATGACCACAGCTAATAGAATTTCAAATTCAAGCTTAAAGTTGAACTTAGAGTCTCTGAGACATATTGTACTAATTAGAAATATGAACAAGATGAGATCACTGTGTTTTAAAAAGGAACTTGACAAACACTGACCCAAGTTTCGAAGCATAGAAGGAAACAAAAATGATGATTAAAAAGTTCAAGAAGTTCATGTGTAAATGACAGAGAGCCTAATCACTCATCCCAGAGATAAAAAAAAAAAGGAACTAAGAATCATTTCCATAGACCAGAACAGCCTCCTAGCTGAAAGGAACAACTTTCTCATCCACAGGGAAGAAAGAGTAAGGTGAAGCCTTCCAAAACACTGTGAGAGGTCTGAAGAGATCCAGGCCGTGGAAAAGAGAAAGTGATTCCTACCTGAAGCGTTCTCCAGACCTTGCAGTTACTGAGAAAGATTAGAAATGTGCCTATCGGGCTGGAGAGATAGCCTAGCGGTTAAGAGCGCCGACCGCTCTTACAGAGGACCCGGGTTCGATCCCCAGCATCCACATGGCAGGCGAGAAACATCTGAAACTCCAATTCCAGGAGAACTCCAGTTCCAAGGGAATCTGACACCCTCTTCTGACCTCTGCGGAATTGCACAACACGGGTGCACAAACCTGCACACAGACAGTACATCCATACACATACAGAAATAAAATAAAAATAATAATAAAAAAAGAAATGTGCCTATCAAGTGCTCAATCCAGGGAGGACACAGAGTTACTCTTACAGATATAGGGGACGCCTAGTCTCTTATCAGTTTGAGAATATCAAACACCACAAGATGGTAGAAGGTAAACTTCACCAATAACTCAAAGTAAGGAGGATGGAGAAGCCAGGACATTACTTTTTGGACAATGTGCTAGGATGGTCCTTTTGAAAGCCAGCCACTCTGAAAAGCTCTTGCCCAAACCTGGGTTAAAGAACTAATTCTTCTAATGTGAGTTCTGCGGTCTAATCAGAGATGCCCAGCAGCCAGCTGTTCCCACAGAGACCCTCCATGCCTGGATGGAGAGTGGAAACAAGGTGGGACATTTAAAAATAAAACTAACATCCTGATTTCATAATATGCCATAATAAACAAGTGAATAATAGATTTCTGTTACTCATTTATTAGTGATGATCACAAACCTCATTGTTAAGGTAACCCTTGTTGTTATTACAGAATCTGTAGCAGGTGGCAGTGAAAATACGATCTTCTTATAATTGGAGTCAGGGACATCATATTAGAGGGGATTGTGATGAGACAGGACTACATGCAGGATGACTATGATGGTACTTTGGTAGTGTCCTCAACATCAGAGAAAGACACTATCAACTGTTCATGTGTCTGTCTTCCAAAGTCTCTTTTCTTCTTGAGTTCAGATGCAATACTGATACATCATATCTGTCCATAGCTCAAGGTCTCAGTGGTAATAGATAATAGATACTAGCTAAGAACAAAATAAACAAAAAGGACAGCTCCAGAAAGATAGTGGTTGTTCATTTCAGTTGTAACAGACCCAGAGGTATCAAAATCCTATAGACTAAAAGGGTTATTTATGTCTGGGCAAAGATTTTTACTTAATTAGCTTAAAAGTATGACATTATTATAAAGTTACCCCCAGATTCTGGAAGGTCTGTTTGCAAATTGTTAATGACAAAAGCAACCAAACAGGCTGATTCAGCAATAAAATTCCAAATCACTGCTTTGCCAGATGCTTTAAGAGTCTTGGGCGGACTTCAGATCACTCATCACATTCACTTTCTAAAAGAAGGAAATGAACAGCCAAGACCATTCCAATTGGTCAGATCCTAACCAATTCCCTAGCTCTTTGCAACTTTCTTGGTCTGTGCAAAGTTATTAGCTGGAAAGCAGCTGCAGATGATAAGAGGCAAGTTCAAGGATGGAGCCTGGAGTGGGTATTGATCATTTGAAATGTGTAATGGTGACTCAGTTCTCTGGAGGCCAGTTGCTAAGCCTCTGGTCAGCCTACCCTTCTAGGCTTCCATATCTCACTTGAATCCTTGAGGTCTTCATACATGTAGAAGTCTGATACAACAAGGTGACAGCCATGCTGGCCCCTCTCAATGGAAATTTTCCAATCAATCAGCCCACTTTGACAGATTTTTCTCTCAAAAGTCCACTGAAGAAAGCAGCCATGCCCCCAAATAGTCTGGAAAACAACTTTTACTGATTGACTTGAAGAAGTCATTCAAAAAACAAAAATCTATGGGAGTGCACAGAGCTTAGATCAGGGATTTCCCAGGATCACCTGAAGCACAGAGTTGTTGGATAAGTGTCTCATTGGTCTGTCTGTTGGATAATTCAGTCATTGTCTTGGGGGGGTGGAGTCTCCTTGCTAGCTGGTATAAGAGGTGGGCCTGTTGCCACTGTGAGACTTGAGTGCACAGAGCTTAGATCGGGGATTTCCCAGGACCACCTGAAGCAAAGAATACCAGGGCAGGGGCTAAACAGGCATATCCCACCCTTGCCAACTGGAATTGCTGAGGGAGTGTCCAAGTGGATTCTTTGGAAAACATTCAGAACAGAAAGGGAAGGGTGAGTTAGACTTCCAATAGATAGCTTAAAACTTAGACAAGTCAACACTCCATAAGCAAGGAGAAAAACACATCAATCAAACAAACAAACAAACAACGAAGGCATCTGAAGGAGGCAAGCAAAGCAAGCCTTCAACACAGTGAAGAGGAATTTGGGATTCGCATTGGAATACAGGCCAAGAGAAACTGACATGCCAGGGACACCCAAGCTCTACCAACCCTGTGGGAGATTCCTAGAGTGGGATCCCCCTGGGGATGGCCCAGGACATAGATCTTAGAGGAACAATTGCAGACATATTCAAAGAAATCAAAGAATATAAAGAACAAGTCAGAGAACTAAGGAGAGAGAATGAAAAACTCAAGAAGGACCTAGAGAGAGAGAGAATGACAAATGCCAGAAAGAACTAGAGGAAGAAAATGACAAACTCCAGAAAGAAGTGGAAACACTGAAAAGATCCTGTGTTGAAATATAAAAGGAAACCAACCAGTGAAGCAAAGAGCTACAAGAAGAAGTTGAGAATCTCCAAAAGGAAGTAGAAATACTAAAGAAATCACAAGATGAAATGAAAAAGGAAATCAAACATTCATCCAATCAAGAGGAAAGGAATGGAAAAAGCCTCAGAACTAGAATGGGAGAAGCAGAACAAAGAATATCAGACCTGGAAGATAAAAAAACAACTAAAAACCTCAAGTAAAGATTATGAAAAATTTTAAAATACACAAAAGTGGAACAACCAGGAATTGTGGGACACTATGAAAAGATCAAACCTCCACATCATAGGGACAGAGGAAGGAGAAGAATCCCAAGAGAATGGTATTGATCAGATCTTCAACAGATGAAACAGATCTTCAACAGATCTTCAACAGATCTTTCAAAAGATGAAAATTTCCCCAAACTAAAAAAAGATAAACAATACAAATACAAGAAGCACATAGAACTCCAAACAGACAAGATCAGAAAAGAAACTCTCAGCTGGGCGTGGTGGTGCACGCCTTTAATCCTAGCACTCGGGAGGCAGAGGCAAGCAAATCTTTGTGAGTTCAAGGCCAGCCTGGTCTACAGAGCAAGTTCCAGGACAGCTGGGGCTACAGGGAGCTGTCTCAAAAAGACCAAAAAAAAAAAAAGAAAGAAACTCTCCACGTCATATCATAGTTAAAATGCTAGATGCCCAAAACAAAGACAAAATTCTAAAAGCCACAAGAGAAAAACAACAAGTTACATATAAGGGGAAACCCATCAGAATTACAACTGACTTCTCTGTGCAAACTATGAATGCAAGAAGAACATGGAGCAAAGCATTCCCAGTGTTAAAGGACAATACATGCCAGCCCAGGTTACTATACCCAGCAAAAATGTCAATTATAGTTGAAGGAGAGAGAAAAATCTTCCATGACATAAACGAGATGATAGAATACATATCTGGAAAACCAACCCTTCAGAGAATGCTTGAAGTAATTCAAAGGACAGAAGAAAGGAGCAACTATCCCCAGGCACCTAGAAATAGAAATTTATAAAAGCATAACTGCAGAAGTAGAAACCTAGACCAAAAATGCAAATGGATAATAAGGTGAAAGGAAGCAACACACATCTTTCAATTGTAGCCTTAAATATTAAAGGACTAAACTCCCCAATCAAAAGACATAGACTGGGAGATTGGATTAGGAAACAGAACCCATCTATATGCTGTCTACAAGAAACACAGCTTACCTTCAAGGATAGGCACCATCTTAAAGTGAAAGGATGGAAAAAAATATTCCAAGCAAATGGTACCAAAAAGAAAGCAGGTGTTGCTATTTTAATATCAGACAAAATAGACTTCAAAGTAAAAGAAATCAGAAGAGACAAAGAAGGCCATTACATTTTTATCAAAGGAACAATTCACCATGAAGATTTTACAATCATGAATATATATGCACCAAACTCTGGTGCACCAAACTTTATTCTCCAGGACCTTGAGGCACAGATTAACCCCAGTACACTCATAGTAGGGGACTTCAATGCCCCACTGAGCCCTTTGGACAGGTCAACTGGACAAAGAATAAACAGAGAGACATCTGAACTGAATCTACTGAATATTCTACCCTAATACCAGAGAATACACTTTCTACTCAGCACCCCATGAAACATTCTCCAAAATTGACCACATACATACTGGGACACAGAAGAAACCTCCACGAATACAAAAAGATTGAAATAATTTCATGCATTCTATCAAACAACAGTGCAATAAAGCTCAATATCAACATCAGGATAAGCCCTTCTATCTACAAGAACACATGGAGACTAAATCCATTCATGAATAATGAATGAATCAAGGAAGAAATAAAGAAAGAAATAAAAGCATTCCTGGAACTGAATGACAATGAAAATACAACACAACAAAACTTATGGGATACTTTAAAAGCAGTCCTAAGAGGGAAGTTTATAGCCTAGAGTGCCTACATTAAAAAAAA
>VZQC01000265.1:572656-706736 GCA_009823505.1 Rhizomys pruinosus
TGGCCTTGAACTCACAAAGATCCGCCTGCCTCTGCCTCCTGAGTGCTAGGATTAAAGGCGTGTGCCACCACGCCCGACTTCAACTGCTCTTGCAGAGGACCCAAGTTGGATCCCCAGCACCCGCATGGCGGCTGAGAACCGTCTGAAACTTCAATTCCAGGAGAACTCCAGTTCCAGGGGAATCCGAGACCCTCTTCTGACCTCTGCGGCATTGCACGACACAGGTGCACAAACCTACATGCAGACAGTACATTCATACACATACAAAAATAAATAAAAAATTAAAAAAATAATAATAAAAATTGAAATTTCGGACACTGAGTTGAGGGGTTGACCAATGATGACTATTATGGTTTGGGCATAAAATATCCTCCCTCAAAGTTTCATGTTTTGAAGTCTTGGTTCCCTGCAGGTGGCATCACTCCCACAATCCAACAGTCTGAAGAGGGTACAGCACAGCATTACTCTAATAACATCCCGGGGACCATGCTGGAGGGTGCAATCTATTTATTCTTGCAATAAGCAGGTTATGTAGGTCTGGGGTGGGCAGCCTCTATATCATACAGCCCCACCTCCCAGTGACCAATCCTAGACCTCCATACCATCATCCCAGCCCATGGGACATATCCAGAAAGTGGCATGCAAGCAAACAAGTTGGCTCTTTGTGCCAAGTGCTTGCTAGCATCAGGTTACAGGGTGTGCCCTGTACTATAGAGCATTTCTTAGTGTGATAAGCAGATTGGGCTTGCACATGTGCAATGTAGTCCTGAATCCAGGACTGCTGTCGCACAGTCCCTGGCTGGTGATCTAATTATTGAGAAGTGATTGGACCACAAGAGTTTGGCCTCCATGCATGGATTAACCCATGTATGAGGTGGAGGTGATAGTGATTTTTCAGAAGGAAGGTGAGTGTTAACAAGTATTTGGGTGCCGTACACCATCCCAAGCTCCCTGTCTCTCTCTCTTCCTGGCTGCCACGGTGAACAGCTTTCTTCTACCATGTCCTTCCTTCCTGCCGCTCCTGCCATGCCATAGGTCTAACAATAATGGAACCACCTGACCATGAACTGAAACATTTGAAACCATGGGCCAAATATGAAACCTTCCTTTCTTCGAGTTTTTCAGGTATTTGTCACAGCAATGGATTAACACAGTGATAATGATTATTACTATGGAATGAAAAAGGCAGTATATTAAAGATGGAGCCACAATCATGAATTATGACCAAAACAAGTATAGAGCAACAACAACAACAACAAAGTCAAAATAATGGAAGATAGTGGTTAAAGTTCAGTTAAAATTTTGCCTTTTATCCACGTCATTTCATTCCCAGTCTGTTCCTCTTGAGAACCCTTCTCTTACATGCCCTACAGATGTTTGGCTCTGACCTGTCCACATCTTCCCTCTTGTTCTAAACTCCTCATTCAAAGCCCAGCTCACTGCTCAGTCCAACCCTCCACCTCACCTGACTCATTTCCTCGCAGCCTTCCTGCATTCAATTCTACTAGAAACTCTGAGAGCACCATGTTACATCCCAGTTCATCTCTTTCCCTCACTTCGGCCTCTGTCCCAATTCTGCAAAGACTGGAGGAACAGAAGAGCTATACAGAACTCTTTCAGACATGTTATGAAGTGGAAAAAGGAGTTACTTCTGATTTTTTTTTATGAGGGTGAGATGATCATAGAGGCTCTTAGAAGCAACTTGCCTAAAGACCATACATTTGGTGCTAAGATGAAAGCTGAGCCATGTTTTGGTTAAAAAGACACATTCTTTCTATTCTTTTTTTTTTTTTAGATTTTTTTTTATTAATTTTTATTTCTATATGTGTATGAATGTACTGCCTGCATGCAAGTTTGTGCACCCGTGTCGTGCAATGGCCGCGGAGGTCAGAAGAGGGTGTCAGATTCCCCTGGAACTGGAGTTCTCCTGGAATTGGAGTTTCAGACGGTTCTCGGCCGCCATGTGGCTGCTGGGGTTCGAACCCGGGTCCTCTGTAAGAGCGGTCGGCGCTCCTAACCACTAGGCCATCTCTCCAGCCCTCTTTCTATTCTTTGAATGGCCATTTCGGTCATCCTTCCATGACCCGCTTTCAATAGTCCTCTCTATCGTGGCCATCTCCTGTCTGTTTACGGCTTCTTCACTACTTCATCCCCTCATGTCTTTGGTCAGGACTACTTTGAAACTCACTAGGACCCAGGGTGAATGTTCAGCCGGCTTAGCACAATGTGGCCATACTGGTTTGCTTTAGTTGTCATCATCCTAGTGATCACAATTCCTTTCCAATTGACCAATCCTAGTGCCCATGCTGGTTTAACAAACCATCATTTTTCTTATACATTTCATATACGTATTAAGAGGTATCCGACGCTGAGATAAAGGCCAAATTAGTCCTAATTAAAAGTAAACGAAGGGGGCTGGAGAGATAGCCTAGCGGTTAAGAGCGCCGACTGCTCTTGCAGAGGACCCGGGTTTGAGCCCCAGCACCCACATGGTGGCTGAGAACCGTCTGTAACTCCAATTCCAGGAGAACTCCATCCAGTTCCAGGGGAATCCAACACCCTCTTCTGACCTCCGCGGCATTGCACGACACGGGTGCACAAACCTGCATGCAGACAGTACACGGGTGCACAAACCTGCATGCAGACAGTACATTCATACACATAGAAAATAAATAAATAAAAGTAAACAAAGGGGCTGGATGTGGTGGCGCACGCCTTTAATCCTAGCGCTTGGGAGACAGAGGCAGGTGGATCTTTGTGAGTTCAAGTCCAGGCTGGTCTACAGAGTGAGTTCCAGGACAGCTGGGACTAAAGGGAAACCCTGTCAAAAAAAAACAAAAAAAAAAAAAAAAAAAAAACCAGTAAACAAAAGCAGGCATTTAGGCATTTATTCCAGGAAAAAATTCTCTCTCTCTCTCTCTCTCTCTCTCTCTCTCTCTCTCTCTCTTTTTTCAGACCATGAGAAAGCACAAGTCTGAGAGGGGGGAAGGGCCTTTTATCGGTCAGGGGCCGATAAATCTGGCCAATCAGGTCAGGTCAGAGGCCTGAAGGTGGGTCTCAGATCCAGAGGTCTTGTGGGAATTTGGAACTCCATCGGGTGATTTTTGTGGGCAAATGCAAGGTCTAGATCGGAAAAGAAGGGAATGTCCTGGTCTATGCTTCAGCTTTTCGTCCCGGGCCCCTACCTAACACATATTCATATACAACAATAGCAGCATTCTATTTAATTTTAGAATGGACTCGTGAGTACTGTCATCTTCATTATCCAGAGCTGGGAACAGAGGCCCAAAGAGGGTATCATGTCCCTGATCATGAAGAAGGGCTGGTCATCAGCTTAAGTAACACCATGTTGTCCTTCTTGAGCTCTGCTTATAGCCTCCTTAACCTTTCCTCTTGAGTCACCTGCAATTCCAAGAACAACAGAACTGATCCATAAACATCATTTTGACTTGGGACTCAAACTACATCAGAGCAATGGACAAACCTGCAGGACAGACATGTGTCTTCCTCCAGAGTGCTAGATTACAGGTGTGTGGCACCAGGCTCGGTTTATGTGGTACTGGGATCAACCCCAGAGCTTCAAGAATGCTAGGTGAGCACTCTAGGAACTGAGCTACACCCCCGGTATATTGGGACAGGTGGCTGAGCCTAACCTGCTAGAGCTATCAGATCCCAGGCTTTTGGCCTGAAATCTTTAGTTACCACCAAATAGAAAGTTGAGTTGGGACTTTACAGACTAAATTCATATACCACCTTTCAGTCCCTCCACCCAGCTGCCTTCCTCTATGCTTAGAACTTAGAGTTACAAGTGATAGAACTCCCTTTTATATAACCCCTTATGGGTAAACCTCTGAGAACAAGTGGGGGTTTATAGTGTCTTCATTTGGAAATGTATGACAAAAGAGTCACTGGTAATGTTCACACTCCTGGGGGCAGGACTGTGGACCTTAAGTCCACCTTACTGCTCCCAATGATGGCATCATTGGACATCAGGAGACAAGTTCCTTTGCTTCCAGAGAAGCTTCTGGGAAAGGACTGAGACCTTCCACCCTGTGTCTGATGTCAGGCTGTCTGATTGAAGGCTGTCTTGCAAAACGTTTTTCCTTTTTGAGGATGTGATGAAAGAAGATGACACGGTACATGTGCCTGCTGGCAGGCTTCCTCCGCAGCGGAGTCTTTTAATGAGCCTCTCTGTAATGAAGGCTTGATCTGCATTTCTCTCCACACACTAGCCAATGTTTAAAGACATTTCCCCTCTGCACACCCCGTCTCAGCCCTGGCTTTAATTCTCTTAAACAGTAACATTAATTGGCTGTTAAGTAAAACAGGAGAGAGCACAATAGATTTATGATATTTTGAAAAGCTATACCAGTTCTCAAGCATTCAGAGAAACAGGCTTGACTTTTATGAGGTAATTATGATTTAGTGTTTTCTCTCGCCCTGTCGAGTCTGTGGGCTGCCTCTGAAATGGATCTGGGATGAATGTCAAAGGCAAGATTTACGGTCAAACCTTTTCAACATATAAAGCGCAGGAGAAGTTTATTGTTTTGCTGTTGTTGTTTTTTCTAAAGCAATATTTCCTTCTGCCTTTCCGTGCTGTTGGGTTTTGTAGGATTTTTCCCCTCAGGTCTGAAACAGTCTCTATAAATTATTTCTCCTGATAAGGCTACTATATCATCAGAAAGTGACTGTTTGTGCAAGCAATCATGGGAAAGCATGCCAATTTAGATATGGTCTCTCTTTCCCTCTCATTCCCCTCAACAGGAAAACTACCATTTCAATTTTCCACCCTTTCAGAGGTGATCAGGCATTGCATAAGTCTGATGGGCTCTGGAATGATGATTTTATGTTCGTTCTCCCTTTACATACCCCCACCCTACCTCATGGAAATATAAACTGTGTTTAGCTGTTGCCTTCTGGGAAGACAGACCCTGGGGTTCCAGCCCATCTCTGCTTTTAACATGCTGAGATCTTAGTCCTTTTTACTAGGCATGCTTCCCCACCTCTGCCCCAGAATTTCTTAATTTATAAAACTAGATGGTGGGTGTGTGGTCTCTAAGGCCTTTCCAACTCTAACATGCTAATATTATCTATATATGGCCCAATTATAATGTTCTAGGTCAAGCTGGTGTGTGTGTGTGTGTGTGTGTGTGTGTGTGTTGCAAGTAGGTGAGGGCGTGGTGCATGCCTTCTGTACATTCATGCAGAAGCCAGAGGAAGATGTTGAGTATCTTCCCCTATTGCTCTCCGCCCCGTTCCTTTAAAGGAGCATTTCTCATGGACATGGTGCAAGTTTGGAATTTGCTAGAATGCCTAGCTAGCAAGCTTCACTTGTCTCTCTCCCTCAACCCTGGGGTTACACACAAGCAGTCAAGCCCAGTTGTTTGTTTTTTTTAAGATTTTTTAAATATTTTATTATTATTTATTTATTTATTTATGCATATGAATGTACTGTCTGCATGCAGGTCTGTGCACCTGTGTCATGCAATGCTGTGGAGGTCAGAAGAGGGTGTTAGATTCCCCTGGAACTGGAATTCTCCTGGAATTGGAGTTACAGACGGTTCTCAGCCACCATGTGGGTGCTGGGGATCGAACCCGGGTCCTCTGCAAGAGCAGTCGGCGCTCTTATCCGCTAGGCTATCTCTCCAGTCTCAAGTCCAGTTTTTAATGTGGGTGCTCAGAATTCAAACTCATGAGGATGGTTGCACAGCAAGGAGTCTCCATCACCCCCCATTTAATAACTGATCATCTTGTCCTTGCCTCCAACAAGACTCGTTAGGTCAGGTGGGCTCCTTTGATGTATCACCGTTTTCTATCCACACCCTGCTCCACTCCATGCTCTTAATCTGTAAACAAATATCCATTTGTCCTCGTTGTGTTCAGAGCTGAGACTCTCTACCCTGTTGCAGGAACCCATTGCAACAATCACTTCTTGAATAAAATTTCCCTTACTGTTCATGTCAGGCCTCAAAATAATTTTTTAACAGATTCTAGGAATAACACTCTTCTTTAAACAACAATGACAACAAAACTTATGAAAGAGCTTTGTTGTAGAAAAAGGCTCATTCCCCTTGCTTATTCATTTCCACCACAAACCTCTCTGTAGAATCATGTGACTGCAATCATCCTCCCAAGATGAGGAAGCAAACAAGAATTACACTAAGGATGGTGGGGAAGTATGGAAAATGGAGAAAAGAATAACAGCAACTGTCAATCTGAACTTAGACTTGTTGTGCAACTGAAGAATATTTTTAGCTCTCTTTCATTTTGGATTATGTATTGCTGGACAGTTCTTGGTGGTTGTGTCTGGCAAGTTAGAGGAGAAATTTATAGTTCTGGCCTGCCTATTCCCTTGTATTTTCAGGAAACAAACCATTAAGTGACTTGAATTTAAGTCTAGAAATGGTGAATGGACATTTGCCTAGAACACATATAAGCTATGAAGGAATTCAGAACATGCCAGCCCTAAATATGCCTCTTTGGCCTGTTGACTATTTTGAGTAGAAGATACTTGAAAACCAGGCAGGACTGGAGTGGCTGCTCTGTACTCTCTTTTTAAAACTCAGTTGGAGTTTATCAACCAGGGAAGGATACTAGGGGATGTGTTCCCTCCAAGGTATTCATTGTGTAAAGTGTTTAAGAGGGGGCCTGTCAGAGATATTAAGTCATGGGGGATTTTTCTCTCCTCAGATGAATTCAGTGTCTTTATAAAAGAGGCTTCAGAGAGCTCTCCTTCCCCGTCTCTTCTGCCCCTGTGATGACACAGCTTTCATTTCCTCTTACCCTTCTGCATTCTGCCATGTGAAGACACAACCATGAAGTGTCATCTTGGGAGAAGAGTGCTTTTGCCAGACACCAAATCTTCCAGCATCATGACCTTGAACTTCCCAGCCTCCAGAATGGTGAGACACAACTTTCTGTTCTTTATGAATAATCCAGACTATGGTATTTTATTATAGCAACACAAAACAGATGAATGCATCCCCAGACAAACTTTGACACAAACCACATCTCTGATCTGTTTTCCTAAAGGCCCATTCATCTTTTATAAAATTCGCCTTCTCTCCTGTGTGCTACATTATATCTAGTGCCTGTGAAAAAACTATAGAAACTCTTAAATCTCACTGCCTTTTAAGGTATGTACTTTTTTCCCATGATGCCCTGTGCCCATAATAAATTTGCATACCTTTTCTCTATTAATCCACCTGTTTTCAGTGCAGTTCTTAGACTTGGCTGTTAACTCTGGGAGAATAGAAGGAAAGTCTCTCTCTCAATATATGCAATTCATTATGCTTTATATATAGTACCATGGACTCTATAATGCATTTAGGATGTTGCTGTATGTTAAATACAGCAGGATATTTTGACATAGTTTAATATAGCTATAATTTCTTGAATATTAACTATGTGCCAGACATGCTATTAAGTAGTTTTCTTATGTTCTCTCATTTAATTTCAATGAAGTAGTTTACTCAAATAGTAATTCCAAATAACATCTGATATTGGTAGCTCCTTCCCAGTATATTTCCTGTTTTCAGGATAGTTAAGATACGTATAAAAGGACACAACAAGGATGTCCTCCAAAATAAATACAAATAATGAATTAGGGATTGTTATAAATTTTAACTTTGCCTTCTCTCTCATCTTTCTCTGCACTATCCAAACATATGCACAGACCCGGAAAGGTCTAGTGAGAATAATTCAAGGATTTCATTATATTCTAAAACCCTTCCCAGCTGGAATAATTGGCTTTGGAACTTCCCGTTTCTCAGTGACTTTCACCCACAAGCCAATTTCTCTAACACATAGATAATTTATGAAAACAGAGTAGATACTTTTTAATAATTAAGTGATAGATAATAGAAGCTTTTAAAATAAGCTGTAAGTGGTTGGAACGGGGATGAGGAGTGAGATGGTTAGCTCTCCACATATTTATTTGAAATGACACAACAGGCTACACATTTCCTATCTCATTGTCCATGGCCAAAGACCCCCAAAGTCTGCTTGATTTGTTAAGTAGGATTTTTCCCAACAGGTGCATGAGAGCCTCAGCCAGGTACAAGAAGAACTAGAGAGGCAGGTGACCCCTATATCACCCACTCTATTCTCTCCAAATTACAGGGCAAACAATCACACAGGTAAAATCAACCTGGACAGTAATTATGGAGGGCCAATGTGTAATGGATATAGAATGATAAATGGCAAAACCTCTACACGTTGTACCATTGTATTGGTATCATGTAATCTCTCCGGTTGTGTAGTCCAGAAACAAAGGGAGAACTGTGCTCTGTTTGTCTAACATGCTCCATATCACAAATTGAAAATCCTTCCTAATTACGATATTGTTGAATGTCCTTTGTTAGCAGTTTTTAACAATGTTAATTAGGAGGTTAGAGTGATCATTGTTCATCTAGGAAACAATTAGGGTGATTTGCACTGTAGCACTGGAGGAACTTCTGAGCAGATCAGGTGTTTCTTTGCAGGGAGAAATCTGGGAGGGAAGAAGGTAGCAGTACCCTTAACATTCTTGGGCTCCACTCCCTGGCAGAGTGGTGTGAGCCTAGAAGCCTGGAGGTAGCCATATCTCGTTACCTTGTGTAATAACCACATGGCAGATGTGTGCAACTCCGAGAAGGTTGGTTCTTGTCTGGATGACTTTCTGAATATTCTCACAGAAAGCTTTGAACCTTCAAATCATTTTCTGGCTAAGCAAGGTGTCTTCCTGAGAAAAAGAAATCAATCCCATGCCAGATGTATTTCAGAGGTTTCTAAAGTCAGAATTTATAGCACCAGGTAAGGCTGGGCTCCACCTGATATTCCCCCAATGCCTACTACCTCCAAGTTCCCAAACACACACACACACACACACACACACACACACACACATACTCACACACACACACACACACTTGCGATCGAGCACCTCTGTAGAGGCAGGGATGGGAGAATATAATACAGCTGACAAGGTTTTCTTCTTTTTTTCATTTCTTCCTTCTGCCCCTCAACCTCTCTGTCTGATGCTTTTTTGGAGGTGAAATAATTAAAAGGAAAAGAAAGAAGGCAAGGAGAAGGGAGGAGAGGAAAGAAGGAAGATGGTGGGGCCACGACAGGAAAAAGGAAAACAGATGGGAGGACAGGGGGGAGGTAAGTAGGGGGAAGGAAGGGAGAGAGGGGGAGGGAGAAGAGAAAGGGGAGGAAGAAGGGCAAAAGGACAGGGCAGAGGGAAGCCGGAAGAAGGTAGAGGGAAGCCAGCTTTGGGGTTTTTTTTCTACCTCCCAGTTGGGAAGTGTATTTTGGGATGAAGTGGAGTGGCCTTTGAAAATTACCAGAGCACTGAAATCCCTCTGAGAGCCTCGTCCTCACTAACTGAAAGTTCCTGCAGAGGGGGAAGCAAGTATCTCGTTGAGGGGAGGTATTGGATTGGAAATTGAACACAAAGACTCTCAGTTCTATTTTGGATGTCGCCAATGATTTCCCGTACAAACTCGGGGCAAACGACTTCACTGAAAGTCAAACCAGTTTGGAAATGTCACTGGGCTCCTGTGTCCATCCAACACCAAGGGGAATATCCCTCACAGATACCCCAGAAGTCCCTCCACACCAGGCTCCATGCAAGGTGCTTTACATAAATTCAATCACAACTAGCATTTAGCTTCAATTGCCAAGGACTCTGAGGCCGATTTAAGTGGCTCTCAAGTCTCTTTTATCCCTAGGGTGGGGGACATCTGCTGGGAGAATAAGAAGCCTTTTTATATTTCAGTAACCTCACAGACCACCCACCCCAGCTTGTGCTTTGTGACAAAAAATCCACCATCTAATTAACAGGGCTTGAATTTGAAGAAATATTGGTGAAATAAATTATTCATGCATGTCAGAAATCAAATATAGATGGAGTCGTCTTGTAAACTGTTACGATGTCTGTAATTTGCTTTAAAGTACTTTAGCATAGATAATGTTATGCCATGAACATATTACTTAGTTAAGCCCAGAAGAGAAGTCTCTCTAATAGGAAATCAACCAACTCTCAGGTCCCCACCCTGAGGTGGTGTTCTCATGGCCAACATCAGAATAGGAGTACCTCAGGGGCATTCATTGCTGAAACGTAATCTGAAAGTTGTCTTATAAGTTTAGAAATACAGTAGATACTGTTAAGTTATAAAAAGGCCGTGCTCCCCCAGCCCCCAGATAAAAAGGCACATGAGACTTAAGTCATGCCAGGAACATGCTTTGCTTCCATGTGGGGCTGCCAGTGCGGGCCACCTGCAGACATGTGGTGGAACCGGACAGCATGGCAGGGGGCAAAGGCAGGGGTGGGACAGGGGCAACGGCAGGGGGTAAAAGGGCAGAAAGGGGGCAGGGGGGCAGAGGGGCAGAGGCAAAGGCAGGGGGCAGGGGCAGAGAGAGAGATGGCAGCTGGGGTCCACCCATTTATAGCCATGGGGCAGGACCTCAGGTACAGGGGAAGGGGTCAGAAGATTGATAGCCTCTGGAGGAAGTGGGCACCTGTGTGCCCCTCCGGATTCTGGGAATCCCAGGCCTAACAGATCCAACAATCGATCTAGCACCCATTCCAGACCACAGCACAACGACTGTTGTCTGTAGAAGTGTAGGAGAGTTTTCAAAGCGTCTAGAGGAGCCCAAAAGTTACCAGCACTTAAGAATTGGAGATAAATATTCGAGGCTGTTGTACTTTGAATGAGCAATGTCCCCCACTGGTTCAGGGATGTGAATACATGGTCTCCAGATGGTGGCTGCTGTTTGGGGAGGGTTCGGAGATATGACCTTGCAGAAGGAAGTATGCTTTTGACTGAAGATGGGATCTCTCACCTTCCTGCCTCACTGCCCTGAGCATGGACTAGCATGGACTAAGACCAAAAGAATCCAGGACACATATATTATAATAAAATCTAATCTTATTAATTCCCACACTGGTTAATTCTATAATTCTAATTCTGTCCTGTCCTAGCCTATCTCCCCAAGGCTGCTCACAGACATAGCATTCTCTCAGCCTCTTGGAAGCTGCAGAGGGGGTCCACACCAGGGAGTTCCAAGAAGCCGTGTGATTGGCTGAAGTGGATCTTTCTCAGACCAGGGGCTGTGGCAGCTCAGGCAGGCCTGTCCAGGCAGCATCAGTGGCCAGCAAGGTCAGCATGCACTTCAGGTAAACTGTTCCCCTATTCTTCTTGGGTACAAGACCACAAATCTGGAAGCCACTGGGGGGCTTTGGTGCCCATTGGTCATAAGCTCAAGACTCAAGAAAAGTCATTCAAAAAGCCCTCATCAGAGATCTAAACCCAGTTTCCTTGTTCCTTTGTGTTAACATAAGGATCTACCCAGGTGGCCCTTGTTGCCTGGCAATGTCTACCTGTACCTCTTAGCATAACTAATGCCAAGTACAAAGTGACACTCAACATACATCCACTTGCTAGATAATGAAAACCTCTATGTCACACCTGGGGGAATTTCCCATGGCCCAGGAAACTCCCACCTTCTGGAAAAGCTGACAGACCAAGTTGGAAATATGTATTTTATTTTTCAGATTCCCAGACAGTGGCCTTTGCTGTATTTGGTCTGAACCCTTCAAAACCAGGAAAGCCATTTATTTCCATTGAGAATTCTGGGCCTCTTAAGGCAAGGAAGGAGGTGTCCACTTTTCTAGCTGTCTTTATCCAGGGACAGCAGGAGCAGGCAGGGAAGGGGGCCATAAACTCATCAGAATTTAGGCACAGGATATATTGCACAGTGGAGAGAATATTCAGGCGATGAAATGCTGACAGTTCATTACCATGACAAAGGCTGTAACAACTTGGACAGAAAGCTGAACAAAAGACATCCAGTGCTCTATTTGCAATTCTGGGATTGTGTTTGTAATCTCTCTTTGCAGGAGAAAGAGATCACCAGTGAAAGGCTAACACACAATAGGAAGTGGAATCCATAATGCTGAGACACAGGAGGGATCAGCTTAGGAAACACACACACACACACACACACACACACACACACACACGCAGAGGCGCACACGCACGCACACTGATGTGTATATCTTCTCTCTGTGTGTACACAGTCCACAAGAGTAATCATTGTCATGGGCAGGGGTTTAACATTCTTGACCTATAGGATGACTTTTTAAAAAATACAAGCAACACGTTTGGACTCCTGATGGGAAACAGGGAAGCGCGGTGCCAGCAAACGAGTAGCGTGTGCATCAGTATTTTCTCTGAACAGAGCAAGCCTCTTTAATGTGTTCACTGTGGAGTCTGAGAGTAGAACTAACATTGCAACCTGCTAAGTAAGGCTCCAGGAGCATGATTAATAATGCAGAGGAGGAAGGCTTAAGAGTTCTGTGCTGCGTGGGTTCTGGGGTAAGGAAGCAGTAATTGTTGTAAAAGTCACTGAAGATTTTGATTAAGCAGAAATAGAAATGGGACCGGGTCAGTCTGCAGTTCTTTGGGGCCCTCTCTCACCCACGGTGGCTGAACTCTGAACTTCGGGACTCACCATCATTCCCTTCTCCTTTGTTACCTGTGTGACGGGGCGCTCTGCGGCTGGGAAGTGTGCGGGAACGAGAGCCCTGGCGCTCTGCGGCTGGGAAGTGTGCGGTAAAGGATGCCATTGCTTTTTGTGCAGCTACAAAAAAAAAAAAAAAAAAAAATGAAACTAGTGTTCTCTTCTATTGTCACACTACAAGGTAGGCTCTTAATTGGTGTGTTGGTGTCAGTATTCAAAGAGGGCTCAGATGTGAGGCATCGTGGGGGCAGTAGTGACTTCATATCCAAGTTATTCCTGCCTCGGAATGATTTTCTGTGCTGTTGCTCTTCCTTACGCAGAGGAAGCACGAGGTCGCTGTTAATGGAGGGACACAGAAAGCTGTTCCTCCAGTGTGGGTGGCAGTTCATATCTTGCATTAACTGTGTGCCTTGATGCATTGATATCTTTTCCTCTGCCTCCTTGAACCCTGATGAACATTAACAACCTTGGCATCTAACCACATTTTTCCTGTTTCTTCCGGCTCCTGTCTTGTTAGGTACACATGAATAAAAATTGTCACTTTGTCAATCGCATTTGTGCTGAGGAAGGACGCCTCGTGTGAACATCTGAGGATGGCAGAGATCTCATCCCTGAGTCATTCAAAGTAACATTTATTGAGCAACTTGGTGTAACAATGAAGTAATTCAATGTAATGGACATTACCTGAACCTCTGACTGCAGCCGATCAAGGTCTGAGTTGTTAACAAAACTGCTTTGTGACTTTCACGATAAGTCAAGGTGATCCAGTTATCAGGAAGGTGTGTGGTTATGCCCACTGATGGTGTCTAGAAAGTTTGGTGTTGGTGAGCATGTCTGATATAGGAGACCAGAATATGCCTCCCCAAAATATGGTTGGTCCTTTGCATATGGGACTTCTGCAGCCAGGATCTCAGTCAATCTTCCAAATATTTGGGGGAAGAAGAGAATTCAATCTGTACTGATTACATCTAGGCTTTTCTTCTTTGTTTATTCCCTAAACAAGATAATATGATAGGTATTTAGATATCATCTACATTGCATTAGGCCCTTATAATCATCCATTGATCATTTAAAGTTTACAACATATACGTGAGCTATAAGCAAGTACTATGCTATTGTCAAGGTGAAATAAACAAACAAACAAATACATAGCTCTCACCTGAAAGAAGGGTGTTTATTCTGGCCAAATATGATTGACCATGGGATGGGGACATGGGTTTAAGTTACTGGAAATATCACATTCCAAAGTGGTAACAGTTTCATGAAGTCTTTATAGTAACAGAACACAGTCATAAATCAACACACTTTTCAAACACACTGGTGGGACATCAGACAGGAAGTTTCAGTAAGAGGAGAATTCTCTACTGCAGGGGTCAGAGGCTGTCTCACACTCTCAGCTTTTGGGTTGGTGGAAGCTAGCAGTCTGTTCATACATTCCAAAATGATTTACCACTAGTTACAAGGATGTTGTGTCACATACAGAGGTGCCAATAAGTGGTTATTTTGAGAAACCTTAGGTAGAAGAGAAACTCTAAAAAACAACAACAGAAAAGACTGCATCAAAGAACTGACTGATACAGTGAACTTCTGCTCGAAACAGTCAACTTCTGCATCAAGAATTTTGAGAAAGACTGAGAAAAAGATGAAAAACATGTTTGGCAGAATGCATGAGCTCTGGTGGGGTGGGGGGTAGGGAGGAGGACATGGGTCTAGATTTGATTTGTAATGTAATCTTGTACAAAAATTATATATAAAATAAATAGAAAAAATAAAACAAAATATTTAAAAATTGAGTAAATATTACACAAATGAAAGAAAAAGTTACATTGTAAAGGAAATCTCCCTTTGTAATCTCCACCCCTCTTGGTACCAGGAAAAGAATGACTCTAGACAGTGGAGTAACCTGTCAATGAGGACGGTGTAACCCAAGTCTATATAACAATCCCACTCCTAGACACCTTCCCTTCATTTTATTTCATTATTAGAAGATATGTAAATTGGTTCTGAGAGCTTTCCTTATTTTCTCTGGTTACCTTTGTCTGCATGTAAGCATGACATCTGCATGTTATTAAACTTCAGTTTGCTTTTTACCTGTTAATCCATCTTTTGTTACAGGGGTCCCTCCCAACTCAGAACTAGGAAGGATAGCGAAAGCCACTGTTTCTTCCCCACAGTACTTATGAGGCCCAGAAGTTCTGTAGTTCACATCAAAAGCACCTACCTGCCATCTCCAAAGTTGTATTAAAACTGTTTCCTGAGCTGCTCTGATCTGACTTGATGGAAGGGTGGCTGTGGGAGTGTATCTCTCCTACAAAAGCCTTGAATTGATAAATTATAGAGCTAAGAAATCTACTTACTCCACCACTAGCTCTTACTGCTCCCAGCCCACCGAACCACAACCACAAAGCTCTGTTTAAATATGTGCTTGCATTCTTTTAAAACTCATCTGCCCCATGTCATTTTTCTTTCAAGTGACACAGTATATGTTTTAAAATTTATCTACTTATTTATTTATTTGTGTGTGTGTGTGTGTGTGTGTGTGTGTGTGTGATACGAAGGTGGGAGTGTGTGCCACAGCATGACTGTTTATAGGTCAGGTGACAGCTTTGTGGAGTTGGTTCTCTCCTTTTATATAGGTTCTGGGAGTTGAACTTGGGTCATCAAGCTGTGTGACAACCACCTTTACCTGCTGAGCCATCCCGCCACCACCACAATATACACATCTTAAAGGAAATGTTACATGTGTGGAAGGAAATATACTTAATTTAAGAAATCCTGGGCTGGAGAGATGGCCTAGCGGTTAAGAGCGCCGACTGCTCTTACAGAGGACCCGGGTTCAATCCCCAGCACCCACATGGTGGCCGAGGACCGTCTGAAACTCCAATTCCAGGAGAACTCCAGTTCCAGGGGAATCCAACACCCTCTTCTGACCTCCGCGGCATTGCACGACACGGGTGCACAGACCTGCATGCAGACAGTACATTCATACACATACAGAAATAAATAAAATTAAAAAAAAAAAAAGAAATCCTATAAAGGGACTTTCCTTCAAAGCTGGAGTTAAGATTGAGTTGTTTTGTATTCCTGCTTCTCATGCCCCAAGATTAACAGTTTTTTCAAACTTAATTCTGGTGACAGAAAATGTATAGATATTAATTAGTATATGATACCAATAGCTAGTAAATAGATATTATTAAAATAATAGCAATTTTCTGAAGCACAGCTTGCTAATAAGCATCAAAATTCCTCTAAACAATATGCCCACCATTAGGGTGGAGATGTAGCTCAGTAATAGAGTGCTTGTGTAATACATACTAGGACTTAGATTTGGGCCCTAGAACTACAAATTTAGACATATCTATTAGTATAATAATAACCCACTTTTTAGGAACTTACCAGGTGACAGTAATTGGGTGAGTAGACAAAGATGTATGATCAGTGTAGATTTGTTTATAATGGGAACAAATTAGATATTCTTAATGTCTAGTCACAATTTATTAAAGGATGATAGATTCATACAGTGGAGTATATTATGATAGTGAATGCTGATATAATAGAACAATGTATGTTATCTTGAAATAATCCCATAGCATATGATCAACAACAAAAATCAAGCTGCAAAATAGTTTCTACAGTATATGTGACATGTGCCTTTGGCATGGAAATTATTTTGAGCCCCTGTTCCCGCTTTTCAGGCTCATCTTCCTGTAACTTTGCTACTCCTGCTGGAAGCCCCAAGCCCTATTCCCTTTGTTTAACCTAGATAGCATCCAAACTCAAGTTCTAAGCACTGTCTTCTCTGTTTCTCATGTGTGTGCTCCTAAGCACAATGCACGTGTTAATAAACTGTTTACTTTTTTCTACCGATCTATCTTTTTGTTAATCCCATTCATAATGGTGCAGTTTAAGAACATAACATAGCTAGAGGAAGAGATTTTTCTCCCCCATATATGATTCCATTTTTGTAACAAGAAGTTAAAATGCTGCACATAAAACATTAAAAGCAATTACTTTGAGATTGTGTCATTCATTGTAAATGAACTTTATTCTTTTTTTAATCAGTGAGCCCCATATTTTTTTGCATGTATTCCTATATTTTAATCATGTATTCCTCATTTAATTTCTTGAAAAATAATGAAAACTGCCAAAAAGAAAATAGGAAGACCTGCCCTCTCTTTCCTTGCCTCTCTCCTGAAAACACATTCATATATTACTGCATGCAGGCACACATGCATGTGTCAGGTTGTGAGATCCAGAAGCCAATTGGAATGCAGAGACACCTAAGACCGGAGGTCCTAGAACCTGCTCTACCAGGCATAGCCTTTGGCTATGCTAAAGCAGGCCACCACAGATTACTCAGGAATCTTCCGCCTCGCCCTTCGCCCTTCTGGAAGCCAGATTCCAGATTCCGACCCACCCCACTCTCACTGAATCCCACTCCCACCTTCTTCCTTAAATTCCCAAGCTGGATGCCATTCTGTGCTTGGCTCTACCTCTCCCCTGAGCCTAGCCCCGGCTACCCTGAATTAAACTTTGCTCAGAAGAACTTAGACCTCTTGGCCTTTCATTCCGGGGGGAGCGCGCCATAACCTTACAGCATGCACCCACACTTAGCCTCTGTTAGTTTCTTTTTCTCATAAGCCTAACCACTATAACCAGGCTAGTGCAAAGTCACTTGCAGGGGAAATCACAGTATGCAAGGAACAGCACATGAGAAGCAGCATCCTCTCCACCACCATGGTGATGTCCCTTCAAGAGAAGACAGGCTGCTTCTCTGTGCTTAAGGCTCTGGCTCCCACACTGAGTTAATGTGGCCAAACAAGAGGTGAGCCCAGGGGGCTGATGCTAACTACTCTCCTACAATGGAGACTTTGTCTGCAGGGTCTGGCCTGCATTCCCTCCTCTGGAGGGCAAGGTACTCAGTGTGCCCTCTTCTCTTCCCTCCTCTCCTCTCCCCTCCCCTCCCCTCCCTTCCTCTCCTCTTCTCTTCTTTCCTTTTCTTCTTGTTTGTCATTTGTTTAGAGATAGGGTCTTACTATGTACACGAGGTCGGTCTGGAGCATTACAAGGAATCTAAGGCTTCATTATGTAGCCCAGGCTAGTCTTAAACTTGAGATCCTCTTCATTCTACTTCCCATGTGTTGGGATTACAGATTGTGCTGGAATTGGAGCAGTGCCAGCAACCTCCATGTGCTTGCTTTTCCTTCTGGTAGCCATACCCCAGCCCCGGGAAAGAACACAGGGGTTTCCAAGAGACCAGTACTCTAAAATGTGGTGCTTAGGTACAGGGATTACCTTAAGTCAAAGACCTGTGAGAACTCTCCTCATCTGCTTAAAGACTGGACTCTCCATGAGGCACTCCATGACATGAAACCCTCCCCAGATACCTCTTAACTTATGGGAGATACACACCTCACAAGGGACAGACTCCAAAGTTCAAATAGTTTACTTGAGAAGTGCCTCGGTATCCATTTTTCTCCCCCGGGCCATTAACTTGGGGATGTTACCAGCACAGCAAGACAACATTTATCCATCACACATATCTTCAAGCACTTGCTCTTCCACTGTTGAGGTTATCTGGAGCCAGTAACTACAAGGATCTTCAGGTCTACAAATTAGAACCTGTATCCTGGGGCCTGACATCTCTAATAAAAGTTATCCCCATGTGCCTGTGCTGTTCAATGATCCAGTGATCACAGAAGAACATCAATAGCTCTGTGTGGCTTCACTTAAAGCTGGATTACTTGGTATGCTCTGCCCTATGGGTTATGACATTTCTTTTTCCTCCAGGATTAAATGTCTATATACTTTATAAGGTAATGCTGCTCCTACCCAAACACCATTTGGACAACAATGAAAATTACCTCACCAAGTCTAACCCCGTTCCTTCCTGGAGCATCTGGTAACTGTGACTCTGGTCCTCATGTTTGGGTCTTGTTTTTGCTTGTTTGTTTGTTTGCTTGTTTGTAGGAGATAGGGTCTCTCGTGGAGCCTAAATTAGTCTCAAGATCAGAAAGTATGTAGCTAAAGATGACTTTGAATTCAGGATCTTCCTGTCTCTACTTCTTAAATGCTGGTATTACAAGTATGTACTCCTGCACCTGGCTCATAGTCTTTACGTTTTAAACCTTATAAAACTTCTATTTGCTAGACCTCAACATTTCTGTGCTAAAATGATGGTCCTGTGAGGTTTTTAGCCCATCTGAACTTCACAGTCATTGTCAATTCCTCTATCTCTGATAGAACAAACAGCCAGAGCTTTCTACTACTTCAAGAGGCAGGGTTAACACTCCAGTGTCAGCTATAAGAAGTTATGGAAGATGATCTTCCCCATCTTAAGATTAAAGGATGGTGACATAGCTGTTACTTTGACACAAACTTAGAGTCATCTGGATAAAGCAAACCTCAACTGAAGAATTGACCAGAACAGATTGGCCTGTGGGCATTGACTTGTAAGGTGTTCCCTTTATTGCTAGTTGATGAAGGATGGCCCAGCCCACAGTAAGCAGTTCCATCTCCAGGCAGATGACCCTGCATTGTTCAAGAAAGGTAGCTGAGCAAGCCACTAAGCTGCATTCTTCCACCCTCTCTGCTTCAGTTCCTGCCTCCAGGTTCCTGTCTTGGATTCCCTCAATGATGGACTGTAATTTGTAAGCCAATGAAACCCTTTCTGTCCCCGAGTTGGTTTTGATCAGTGTTTTATTACAGCAACCAAAAAGCAAACTGAAATATGTGGAAATCTGAAGGAAGAAATAAGTAGGGTAGACAGGCACGGGAGAGGGCAGGGGCAGCCTGCGTGGTCACCAGAGGCTGAGGCATCACAGAGCTGCAGGACACTCATGTAACTGCTCAAACTGTAAAGGACCACCCCCCACTGGCTGGGACCAACATGGCTGTCAGATGACCTTTAAATTTCCTCTCCTTCGTTGTAGTGGCAGCTTCATGTGATTAGCCTCTATTACACACCCAACAAGGACACCTTTGAAAGCCCTACATGAAGACAGAAAAGGGAAATAAACCCTAGTCCAGAGCAGCCCCAAACGATTCCTGGAAGTCCTCACCTTTATTTACCTCATTCTAACCCAAGAATAATCCTCTCCCATTAAAATTTTCCCCAAAGACAAAATATCCCAAATCTCTCCACAAACCAACAGGCCCTCCACCCCTTGAGTGAAGACTCTGCAATAAAACTTCCTCCCAATTCCTCACTGTATCTTATGTGAACCTTCTTCTGATGGTGACTGGAAACTGGGAACACTGGGGTCTCAACCTGAATTCTCTTCTCCAACGCCTCCCCAACTCTTTATCATTGGCAACATCATCACTTGTTGCCTCCCCCCAACCCAAGAACTCCTTGCTTCTTTCTGTAGCTGAGGTTGTTTTATAAATGTCAATCATCTGGCTCTTCTGTGAGTCTCATACATTGCCGGACTCCTTTGCATCTTCATACAATTAAAATGGAATTTTCTCTTGTTAATCTGTCTACTGTCCATTTGTTCTAGAGACCAGAAGCACTGAAGTCTCAGAAAATAGATCAAAAGTTTAAAACTGGCGTGTGGTTTTGGAGACTCAGGGAGCAGTCCAAACCACACTGCTCATTGCAGAAGGTGTAACTTTGCAATTGAGGACTAACAAAACCAACAAATTGCAACGCACCTGCAAGGCATTGAGTCAACGACTGTTAAATGGATGGATGGATGGTGGCTTTTGGAATTTTGGAGAAGTGAAATCGAACTTTGAGAACTGCTGGGTGAGTCAGGCTAGGGTACATGGGGCCCCACCACGTTCTTCCCAGCCACCTGCAGTGGCCGCATGGGTGAGCTTGTTCTCACATCATCACTGGAGCATGTAGATCGCCTTCAATGCTCCCAGTCACTCTCCACAGAAACCACAAGCAGAGAAACCAGGCCCACACTTCCATACACTCTACTTCTATTTTATTAAAAAGCCAGGCACGGGAATCTATAAAATTTGGGGATAAAATGGGAGCACGTGCAAGGTATATGGTTTTTGTGTGTGTTCTAAAGTAAGGTCATTTCGGGGCTGGCAAGCAGTGAAGGGGAAATATACATTTTTAATGGGCTCACCAGCACACAAAAGCAAATATGAGACAAACCAGGGTGCCTTAGTCTGCTTCCTGCTTTCCTCCCTTCCCATTCCACTATTTGCAAAAACCCCTGGGGATGTAATCTACTAGAACATTCAAATCTGACACTGCCACACATTTATATAAAGTCAATTTCCTTTATGCTTCTCCTAGCTATGAGTCCATATTTCTCTTGGTCTCCAACCTTTTTGTTGTTTCTCTTTGGACCTGTATTTCTTCTATTCCTCTCGCTCAACGATATAAGACCCTGAGACTATTAACAAGCCATGTTTTAAGGGCAGAGTCTGGAAGTGTGAAGGAAGATACAGAATCATGTGATTGTCTCCCTTCAAAAGCAGGCAGGAAGGAGTTAGAAGGACAAGAGATTTAATGGGAGTAGTGTCATGAAAGAGAAGGGGAGAGGAAGCAGGTAGCTCTATAAGATCCTGTGGGCTGGTGCCCATGTGTTACCTGGGAGACATGAGCATCCTCTGCAGAAACAGAACTGACTGTTGATGAGATTTGTTGTAAGGAATTGGTACATGGAATTATGGATACTGAACCCTGTAGTGCAGGCTGGAAACCCAGGCAGGATTTGATGCTAACGTCTTGAAATAGACTTCCTTCTGCTGTATCTCACACTTTCAGAGCTTTGAACTGACTGGATGAGGCCTGTTTCCATTACTTTTCTCATTATGGTGACAAAATACTTGACAAAATCAACTTAAGGAAGGGAGAGTTTACTTTGGCTCACAGTTCAACGGTGCAATCCGTCATGGTGATGAAGGCGTGGTGGCGGGAACATGAGGCAGCTGGTCACATTGTGTTTGTGGTCAGGAATAATAATGAGAGATACTTATGGGGGCACACTCACTTTCTCCTTGTTTAGTCCAGCACCCTAGACCACGAAATGGTGCCACCCAATCTTCCCTCTTCAGTTAAACTTCTCTGGAAACACCCTCATCGGCACACCCAGAGACAGTTCTCCTCAGTGATAAATTCTGTCAAGCTGACCATCAAGATTAATCATCATTAACACCCACATTACTAAGGGTCATCTCTTTACTAAAACTCAACTAATTGATTATAGATACTAATCACATGTACAAAGTACCTTCACAGGAAAGCTTAGATTAGTGTTTGGTTATATAACTGGGCACTGTCACTTCGCCAGTCTGGTATATAAAGCTCAGGCTAAGAGGGAGGGGAAGACTATAGAACAGGAAAAGTTTCTACCTAAAGAGAAGTTCTGAGGGTCTCGGCAGTGCTATAGGAAACTCTGGGGCAGATTCCCATGTAAGGCAAAGGACAGTTTCCTACCGGGCTCAGCCACTGCCTGACTGCCAATCCCAGCACAGCCTGAGCTCAGACTCAGTGGCAGATCCTGAACAAGAGCCGACAACTTCCTCATCCCTGACCGAGACAGAGGAGGTCAAGGACTCTGGGTTAATGCACGTATCCCATCCTCTCCTCGTCCCGTGTTCTCCCTTTTTCCTTCTCCACAGAGCATTAACAGTCACGACCCTCCATCCTTCCTCCCCTAATTCCACCTGAATGTTTTCCTTGTCACCCTTTGCACTCGCTCTTCCTTGTTCCTCCAGTTCCCTGTCAGCTCCTCTAGGTCCTTCATATAGCCTACTGTCCTACCTCTCTCTGCTCCATTAGAGGAGCAGGCTTTTAAAGAGCTCCAGATCTGCTGGTCTGAGCTGGAAGAATCTCTCCCATACCCCACTCTTAGCTGTGGTTGCTGAGGTTCGGAATGCTGGCACCAATCCAAATGCACGCTTAAGGAACGGGTATGCCAGGGCCAGAAAATTAAAACACAGCATGGATTTCTGAATTCATAATTTTATTGTCAGTGATTGCCTGGTGGCTCTGCATATTGAGAAAATCGTCACAGCTTCTTCCATTTTCCATGGCTTGGTTAATGTCAAGATAATACTAGGGTAAACTTCGTATCCTTACTATAAAGCAATTCTACCTCTCCTTTCCAACCAAGCCTATAAAATCACAACTGTGAATAATGATGTTTTATAGGAAGGTGATTGGAAATATTCTATTCCAACCACATTCACACTATACAGATGAGGGAAGTGAGGGAAGAGATGGTCACGGGACATGTTAACGGTCACAGAAGGGAGCTGTGGGGAAATAGACTTGAGGGACGGGGAAATCCCTGAGTCCGGCCCAGTGGACTCACATGTTTCCCTTTTGAAGGGTCAGTCAGGAAACAGGACAGATGAGGCTGGAGACCTGGCTCAGCTGGTAGAGAGCTTTACAATCCTCAGCATCCACATAAAGAGCCAGTTGCACTAGCCCGTGCCTGGAATCCTAGTCTTGCGGAGGCGGAGACAGGAGCATCACGTGGCTCACCAGCTAGCTGGTTTGGCCAAGTCAGTGAGCTCTCGGTTCAGAGACCCTGTCTCAAAAAACAAAGTAGAGGATAACTGAGGAAGAACCTGACATCAACCTCCAGTCTCCATATACATGTACATCCCCACACCCACACCCATAAACACACACGAGAAATAGGGCAGATACCTTTATGTTCCTTTGATAGATGAAATAACAATCACAGGGCTTCTTAGGGAGTCAGAGGCATAACCAGGTCTCTTTTCATCACAAAAACTGCATCTTTCGCTAAGCATGAGTAGTTGCTTCTTTGTTCAAATTTCAAATAGAACCAAATCTTGTCCCTGGTGATTACTTCCACTGGTGGAATCCATCTGTTCTGAGATAATGATTCTTAAGGAATAACTGTCACATGACTGGTGCTTTCCATGGTTATAGTTATATCGTTATGGTCCTCGTGTTCAATCACTTGCCCAAAGCCCTACCTCTGAATGTTGCACTAGGAACTAAGAATCCAGCATGTGAGCTTTCAGGGAGGACACTGTATCTAACCCACAGCAGACACTCACGGCTGTTTCATCCTTAGCCTCTTCCTTCCGTCTTCAGTGTTTTAGTTCTGTCAGCATCACAAACTTCACCTGGCCTCCTGACCTCCACCACTCTGTGCTCCAATTCACATTCTAAGCTTCTTTAGGGGACAGCCAGAGAGACCTTTGTGTGTGTGTGTGTGTGTGTGTGTGTGTGTGTGTGTGAAGTATATTTACATATGTGCAGGACAGAGGACAACCTTGGATGTTGTTCCTCAGGACATACCCGCCTTCTTTCTTTTTTCTTTTTTCTTTTCTTTCTTTTTTTTTTTTTTTTTTTTTTGTCTTTTTGAGGACACGGTCTCCCTGTAGCCTCAGCTGTCCTGGAACTCACTATGTAGACCAGGCTGGTCTTAAACTCACAGAGATCCACCAGCCTCTACCTCCTGAGTCCTGGGATTACAGGCGAGTGCTACTATACCCTGTTCCACCTTATTTCTTGAGAGGATCTCCCACCGACTGGCTAGGCTGGCATGTCCCAGGAATCCACCTGTGTCCACCTCCCAGCACTGGGCTGCAGATACACTGACACCACACCAGGCTTCTCACATGGATGCTGTAAAATTCTCGTGTCTGTTCAATCGGTTTACTGACTGAGCTATCTCTTCAGCCCCCAGAGAGACCTATCTAGAGCAATCAGCCTTCTACAACCAAAAGTATTTATAAATTGCACGCACGTATGCTGCTTCCCATATTAACTCCATGCGAAAAATCTATTAGAAAATTTTAAAGGCTGCGTTTTAAACAATGTGATTAAAGGGCCTAATATTTTCTTATTCTTTCCCTGCTTTAGAGAAAATTATTCAGTAGTACAAAACTGATCCTTTCCTTAATAAAAAATCAACACTGTCTTCAGATTAAGATCCAAATGGAAATTAATTTCTAAGGCCCATCAAGACCTGATCTTGCTTATCTTTCAGTCCTAACTTCTTGCTATTTCTAATTCCAGCTTCCCAGTCTCTAAGTCATTTTCTTTTCTAGTTCCTCTCCTTCATATTCCAGGAGCCCATCGGCTCCTTGAGGGCAAAGCATGGAGTTTGCTGACCAGTGAGGCCCCAGGGCCATCAAAGCACCAAATACATCAGCAGCCATTTGGTAAAGGAAAGTGCCAGTCTCTGAACTCAGCCCAGGGGTTTCTGTTGAAAAGAAAATAGTGACTGTGACCAGCACATGATAATGCAGTGCTCATGGGGGGGGGGGAGTATTTTTTGACACCTACTTTCCTTTTTTTTTTTTGTTTTTGTTTTTTCGAGACAGGGTCTCCCTGTAGCCCCAGCTGTCCTGGAATTCACTCTGTAGACCAGGTTGGCCTTGAACTCACAGAGATCCGTCTGCCTCTGCCTCCCAAGTGCTAGGATTAAAGGCGTGCGCCACCATGCCCGGCTAACTTTCTTTTTTAAATTCCAAACAAGGACTCTTTCTCTTGAGTGTGAATAAAAATTTGGACACTTCTCAATCTTTCTTGTTCACTCTCAAGAAAGACATACAGTTCTTTCAAGTCTAAAACACATCTTAATTTAGTAATCAATAGTGTCTACTCCAGTAACCTTAGTGAGAACTTCAGTATTCATAAGGAGACTGCTTTATGACTTTTCCCAAAGGATCTATTTCTTTCTAGTCACCACAGACAAAGATGGCAACTGCAGACCAAAGAAACAATCCCGCTCAAGAACAGCTTGGTGAGCCAATGTGGTTTTGGGGGGTTATGTTTTCAGAGAGAGGCCTCATAGGACTTTTACCTTCCTTCAAATGTGACTGTTAATAGACCTAATCAAGTAGACTTCCTAATTCTAACACAGGTGAATGCAGCAGCTGTTCTGATTCAATTCGACCTCTCCAAACAGGACCACTGACTGGGGGTCAAGTGTTCAAATACTTGAGCCTCTGGTGGAATTCATTCAACACACCACATCCACCTTCAGGGGAGTGTGTCTGTTGGCTTTCCCCCTTTCTTGGTTAGTCTTCTTATATCTATCAACTCCAGTTTTCAACAACATAAGATAAAATGGTGAGTACACAGGAATGAGGAGAGGGTGATGAGGTTCATGACTCC
This sequence comes from Rhizomys pruinosus, assembly GCA_009823505.1. Classification (NCBI taxonomy): domain Eukaryota; kingdom Metazoa; phylum Chordata; class Mammalia; order Rodentia; family Spalacidae; genus Rhizomys; species Rhizomys pruinosus. The sequence continues at coordinate 598,242 of VZQC01000265.1, forward strand.
AAAATACACCTGTCATAGGCCAGAATAAATCATGCCCCAATACAGCCATAGGACACTAGAATGCCCTACCCCCAATACGCCGCTTTGACATGAGGATTATGCTGAGCTATTATTTTGGAGAAACTGCTACAGACAAAAGAGAAGCTCTGAGAAGCTGCCTTTCTGGGGAGGGAACACCCCTCCTATAAGGCTAGGTCCTTTTCTGCTAAATCAGTAGAGGCTTTGACCCTATGGAGAAGACTCTGATTTAAATCTCCATAGGTAACCTGCCCTGCCCATCTCTCAACTATGACCTTCCCCTACCTTTCTTCTTTCTTTCAGAGATGAATTTAAGTCCAAAGTCTAAACATTGTTTAAAGATCTAGAGTTTTACACATTTCTCTGGGTTTCCTTCATGTATACTAGAGGTATGAATGTCACTTAACTTCTCTTTGTGTCCTGTTAATCTGTCTTTGGTTACAGAGAGTCACAGCTAAGAGTTAAAGAGAATAGAGAGAAAATGATTTTTCTTCCCCTACAGGGAACTGGTGGGGTGGTTTTATAAAAAAATTATCTTAATTGACACATAATAGTTATATGTGTTTGTGGAGCCAAGTATGATAAGTTGATACATCTGTACAATGTGTAATGATTTCAAACCAGGCTACCTAGAATTTCCATTTCCTTAAATATTTATTATTGCTTTGTAATAAATTTCTTAATTGGTTGTTGTCTACATCCAATGTCACTGTGACTTCTGAACCTTAGAGACATTTCAAATCATCCAGGTCACCACTTACCTATTCAAAGGGAAATGTTGCCAAAGAGGAAATCAGTTATGGCTTCCTCTAGATGCTAGAATGTGTTCTTTCTTCTTACCTCTTAAAAGTTTGCTGGATGCTTTCTGTAGCAACTGGGGTCAATATTCTCAAGGTGGCTGTACTGAAGTCCCTAAGCTTCATGCAAGTTAGACCTGGCATTGGAGCAGAACAGTCACACAGTGTGGTGTTACCATGCCAACGTTACAGTTATACCTGAATAAACAGCCTGAGTCTTAACTTTAGTTTTATAGCCAAGAGTAAACCCAAATCCCAAGAGTTTCTTTCTTTAGAACTCTCACACAAGTGTGCTGCTGAACCAGGCCTCATCCATATCTTTATTCAAAACCATTTCTCTAGCATCAATTTAGGGAGCTACGTAAGCTTGAATCCATCTTTAACTTATCAGACAATCTTGCCTTTTCATCCCCAGGCCTAAAACATCTCATACACACAATGTCAAACATTCTTCTCAGTTTTCACGATTTCCAGTGAGAATATGAATATGAATACATTGTGTTGAGTACTTTAATTTGCCAATTCTCAAGCACACCCATATTCACTTACTATCTTGGTGCAGGGCAAAATGAGGATCCAAGGTCAGATGCCCAGGCCAGAAGAGCGCATGGTTCAGTGATCTTGTTTGCAATAGCTTTTTATTTACAAGATTAATTAAAAGTTGTTAGTCCAATTTCCATCCGTTTTGTAAAAGCCGTTCCTACAGTACAGTCCTCTCTGTGCCAAACGTAGGTTGGTGAAACTATCAAGGGCGAACCCGGGGCAAATGTTTCACACTTCCCAATTTGAGAGAGCATGGCCCAGTGCTCTCAGTGGTATGCCGAAGGAAGGTTCAGATGTCTTGTCACTGACTTGGTTACAGTTCGTCCTAAGGTTTGGCGGGGAGGACAAGGCTGCAGCTTTGACTTTCTGGTTGCTCTATGGGGTACAGTCACTAAAGCAACCTAGCATATATCATAACCAAATATGACACCATCCTGACGTGCTTATTGGTGTAAATCAAAGATTTCTGAAAACCAGAAGGCCCTGAGAAAGGCTTTGATAGTGCCTTGTCTGTCTGAAAGAAAACCAGAGACTGGAAAAAAGGGCAGCGGTTAAGAGCATTTGCTGCTCTTGCAGAGGAGTGGAGCTCAGTTTCCAGCACTCAGGTTGCCTGTCTAACAACCATCTGTTACCTCTGGTTCCAGGGGATTTGCTGCCCTCTTCTGGCCTCTTTGAGAACTTTCCCCACAAGGCCACACAAACAGAAGACGCACACACACAAGCTTATACAAATAACTTTTGGGGGAATTTAGAAAAAAATAGAATAAAAGAAGCTCTTCTGCTGCTGACAGTGCTTAAAAACACTCAGAATCGTCCAGTGTTTGGCATACCATTGTGGGCTTTCCTACAATTTAGTCTCTAACAAAACTAGGCTGTCCTGAACCACTTGCAATAGGATTATTTACCTTAATACCAAGAATGTTGGGGGGTGGGGAATACCAGAATTCACTTGTGCTGTATACCCAGGCATATTTCAAGGATTCATGGTATAAGACCTCAAAGCACATGAACAGGTTTGATGGGGCTTCTGCATGTGCTAACTCCATCTCTGACAGGATTAAGCGTGCTTTCCTTACTGAGGAGCAGATAATCATTGTGAGCTTGTTGAATGTACAAGCACAGAGTCAGAAAGTTGGGTAAATGTGAAGCTTTTTAAAAAGTAATCAACTCGGGGCTGGAGAGATGGCCTAGTGGTTAAGAGTGCCGACCGCTCTCGCAGAGGACCCGGGTTCGATCCCCAGCACCCACATGGCGACTGAGAACCGTCTGTAGCTCCAATTCCAGGAGAACTCCAGTTCCAGGGGAATCCGAGACCCTTTTCTGACTTCCGCGGCATTGCACGACATGGGTGCACAAACCTACATGCAGACAGTACATTCATACACATACAAAATAAATAAATAAATAAAATTAAAAAAAAATAAAAAAGTAATCAACTCAAGGCTTGTTCTAAAAATAAATAAACGAATACATACATTAAAATAAAATAGAAAAGAAAATCAGTTGCTTTTAATTCTCCTCCTGAGGTTTCTTTAACTAAACATATCACAGGTACAAATGAGGAATCACCTTGTCTACACGGACTTTGTCATAAGCTGTTATTTACCTCCTCGATGTAGATGTGAGCGAACTTTCATCACAGAGGGTGTAGAAATAAAAACCAAGACATGGAGGCTGAATACTAGACAAAAGTTTTAATTAGAAGGGAGAGAGAGCTAAGAAAAAGGACAGAGCAGGGAAGGGGGTTCAGGAAAAGGGAAGCACTAGCTGTGGGAAAGTCCTGCTACCAGTGAGCAGAAGGAAAGAGCGGGCCTCTTACTGGGCTATTAGAGTGGTCTGAGGACTTGTCTTTTTTTTTTTTTTTTTTTTTCTTTTCAAGACGGGGTCTCCCTGTCCTGGAACTCAGAAGATAGTGTTTTTAAGGAATTTCTTCCTTTTAGTTTGAGGAGAGTTTCTTAGGTAAGACACGGCTGGCCACTTACCTCTGGAGACTTTGTGGTGGCTGGCTGCTCACCTCTGGAGACTTCATGGCATCATCTTCCACCTGCTGGGATTTTTGTTTTCCTATGAGAAGGGAATAAGGGACAGACACATTCCTACATTTTGACAAGGGAGGAGAGGAACTACTATTGGTAGTGATATACTAACCCATAGGCCTCCTCTTTCCAAAGGTCCCTTGGTAGTGATATACTAACCCATAGGCCTCCTCTTCCCAAAGGTCCCTTTTCTATGTCATTGGGAACCTTCTACATGAAGTAATTTGCAAACTATTGTCTGTCCACTCATCCATTCATTTCCCTAACAATCTCCGAGGACCACTCAAAATTCACTTACCTTCCCTGCCTCCTCTACTAAGAAGGAGCCTAGTAGTCTCTGGAATTCACTAGGTCATTAAATATTTGCCGTTCCGAAATGCTTCCTTATATGTTAACTATCTGTTTTCTCCTCTCATGAATCCATCACTGGTCAATTCATCCCAGCTTTCTGATGGGGCAGGGAAACATTTTCCTCTTCAGGCCCACAATACAATCAACCTGGACTGATTCAGGTGCTGGGGCACGAAGAAGAAAGCAAGGAGTTCAGATCTCAGGGACTCACCATCCAAGGGTCCAGATAGGTGTCTACGTCACTCCCTACCCCTCAAAAATGGAGGACTATGCAGCCAGAAAGCTTAAGCTCTGATCTGGATTCTCTTTGCTGCTGGCTGTAAGCAGAGGGTTCAGGAGCTAAGAAAGCTGAATACAGATCTTTCCCATCAGCTCTTCCCTAAAAGTAGCATTTCCAGGTAGCAGACAGCTCCTCTGAATGTCTAAGTGGGCTTATGAGAGGAGCGGCTGTGGGTTTCGGTAAGCCACTAGCCGATGGGTGCAACTTTCCCACAATGATCAGAAGGTCGTTTAAAAATCCACAGCAGCTGGGAGATGGCTCAGCAGCTAGGAGCATCTTCCAGAAGAAGATGAACTTAGAAAGTTCAGTTCTGGGCACCCACATCAGGTGGCTCACAACTACCTGTAACTCCAATTCCAGGGGGTCTGACATCCTCTTATGGTTTCCATGGCATCCACAGACATGTGGCATACCTTTCATCTAGACAGACAGATGGACACACACATACATGAATAAAAAAATCTTTTCTCCAAAATTAATTAAATATTCATTAAATTTAAAATTCATCTAATAATTTTTTAAACACAAGTCATCTAAAATTAACTCGATGCTAACATTTATTACTCTAGCTTCAAATGTGTTGAAAGATAGCAATTTAGGACTGGAGAGATGGCTCAATCAATAAGTGCTTGCCATGCAAGAATAAGACCCTAAGATCAGATTCCCAGCCCTCACTAAAAAGCTGGGTATGGCAGCATGTGCTGGGAGCACTGGGGAGGCAGACAGGAGAATTCTAAAATCTCACCGGCCAGTTGGTCTAGCCATAGTGGGCTCCAGGTTTACTGAGAGATTCTATTTCAAAAACTAAGGTGGAAATGATACAGGGGAGAAACAGCATCCCCTAGAGGGCCCTTAGTCTCATTCATAAATGAATTTAAGAATGGACTTAAAAGGAAACTTTAGGATAATTTTATTCGAATTTAAGGGAAAATCCTCAGAGCAGGCAAGGTGTAATCTCTGCAGCTGTCCTGAGGAGGGGAAGAGGAGGGAGAAGGAAAAAAGCCATGAAGCCATGCTAGTTTAGAGCTGGAAGGAAGGGCAGACATGTGGCAGACAAGCGGCCATACAGTGGGGAGGAGAAGGGGTTGTAGAGAAAAAGGTAGAGAAACCCATAATGTTGGGGCAGCCCAAAGCTTAGGGAAATCATGCTTAGAAAAGAGGCTCAAAGAAGAAAAGGAAAGATTATGCTTTTCTGGACTCTTCAGAAAAATGGGCAAGCCTTAGAGGGACCTCATCCCTAAGTGGGTCTATAAGTACTGCACTAGGAGATAGGGATTCCAGGTAGGACAAGTTCACCATCTCACTAACACGCTAGGTATTCTGTAGCATGACTTAAGGTGAATCTGCCTTTCAAGGGGTAGCCCTGTGATTGACCACCAAAACTGCAAAGTTGAGTCTTTATCTAGACCGGAGATACTAGATATGGTTACTCTCTTGACTATTTAATCTCATGGGGCTTTCTATTACCTTATTGGAGAGAGATTGAGGAAGACACGCAATGTCAACCTCCGGCCTCCACATGCATTTATACACACAGGCAGGCACAGGCAGATAAAAGACAATAGCTCTAATATGGAATTCCTCTAAGGCAACTCTAGCCAAGTAATGCTTCCTGGAGCCTTTTATTTAAGTTTTAAAAATAATTTTTACATGCGTGTATCTGTGTCTCTGTCTGTGTGAGTATACTCTGCATATGTGCAGGTGCCCACGGAACCCAAAAGAGGGCATTGGATTCCCTGCAGCTGGAGTTAAAGGTAGATATAAGCCACATGACACGGGTGTTAGGGACTGAACTTGAGTCCTTTGGAAGAACAGCAAGTACTCTTAATCTCTAAGCTATCTCTCCAGCTTAAGGGCACTATTTAGTTGGAGTTAAAAGAGCCAAATGAAATCATAAAATTCATGCACATTTCTAAGGAGTGCGCATGAGTGTAGGCGGCAGTGCAGCAGGAAGCTTAGCTCAGAGCTAAGGAATCAGAGGTAGCAATCTAAGGAATTCTTTTAATTTTTAGGAACTTCCACTAAGGTGAAACCAGACTCAAAGCTGCTCTGCAGGAGAGAATTTCAGGACCAGTCCTTCAATATGAAATAGATCTGGATTTTACATTCTTTTGTTGTTGATGTTGTTGTTATGACTGGGTCCCTCTATACAGCCCTGGCTGGGACTGGCTATGTAGACAAAGTTGGCTTCAAAGTCAGAGAAATACACCTGCTTCTGCCTCGTGAGTGCTGGGATTAAAGGTGTGCATTACCATACCCAGCAAAGATTTATTTATTTTCATTTTATGTGTATGAGTGTTTTTCCACATGTATGTACACCATGTGCATGCGGTGCCCACAGAAGCCAGAAGAGGGCATTGGATCCCTGAGGTGCCATGTGGATGCATTTTTAGCAGATTTAAGAGAAGAATGCTTGGGGGCTGGAGAGATAGCCTAGTGGTTAAGAGCACTGACTGCTCTTGCAGAGGACCCGGGTTCGATTCCCAGCACCCACATGGCGGCTGAGAACCATCTGTGACTCCAATTCCAGGAGAACTCCAGTTCCAGGGGAATCCGAGACCCTCTTCTGACCTCTGAGGCATTGCACAACATGGGTGCAGAAACCTACATGCAGACAGTACATTCATACACATGCAAAAATAAATAAAATTTTTGAGTTTATTTTTTTTAAATTAATTTTATTTATTTCTGTATGTGTATGAATGTGCTGTCTGCATGCAAGTCTGTGCACCCGTGTCGTGCAATGCCGCGGAGTTCAGAAGAGGGTCTCGGATTCCCCTGGAACTGGAGTTCTCCTGGAATTGGAGCTTCAGACGATTCTCAGCCGCCATGTGGGTGCTGGGGATCGAACCCGGGTCCTCTGTAAGAGCGGTCGGCGCTCTTAAAAAAGGAGAAGAATGCTTGGGGACAGAGAAAGCCACCCTTCTGTGTGTGGGTTCTCAAGGGAGAGTCATACTTAGGTGACCCAGTGGTGACTGTATAGGATTTGAAGCTTTTGAGTTTTCATCATTCAATGTGTTTCTGAGGGACCTCCCTTCCTTTGTCTCTATTTCCCTTTTCAATAATTGAGATTGTAGGGTGGATCCCTAGGTGCTTGGATGGAATCACAATTAAAGTGGAACCAGGAGCCACTAGGCTTGCGCAGAGCACAGAGCGTTAGGACATGTCCTTTGTACTGTAAATGGCACTCCTGCTGAAGGTCCTAGAAAACTGCAGGTTCGCATCTGGGAAAGGGAGAAAGGCCTTAAACAAATGTTGATTGTGTTAGAATTCTTGGTCAGCTGGTGAGAGGCTTTACCCAGACTCCTGGGTTGTTGCAGGAAAGATGAGGCAAGACACGGGGATGATTCAGTAAGCATGTTTTATTTAGGCTGTAGTCCGGCCCAGACTTAAGAGAATTTAAGTTTCAAAGTCTGGATCCCAAAAAGGAAAAAGCATTCGTCTTTTATACCTTAGGAAGTCAGTTACGGTGAAAGGAAGCTTACACACTGATCAATAGCAAAATCTTGAAAGCGGTCAGATTATTGTAAATGTAGAAAAGAAAACAAATTCCCTGAACCTCTGCAGAAGTACAAGTCTCCACCTCAGGAAGGAGAAAGAGGAACCATAGGCTAACACTGGGCGACCACCAGCGATTCAGCCACAAAGCCTGTAAGCAAACATCCTGCTGATGCATGAAGAGAGAGGTAATAAGGATTCAAGTCCTTCATTTCCTTGAATATTCCATCAGGCTGTACATCAGCGTGAGGGGCTTCTTCCCCTTCCTATGTCCCCCTATTCCCCCTGTATTTCTATCCCACCTCGAAGAGAACATTACCATAAACAGTTCATGAAAATACAGTCCTGAAGTGGGGGATAGAGGCATTTTCCTCTTTGAAAACAGCAGAGGATCCTTTGTTTCTCAATTGAATGGAATTTGAATATAAAACAAAATAATGATTTAATTTAAATAACAATGTCAGATATGAAAAAAAATCACAATACAAGGAAACCAATCTCTACAGTTGAAAACTCAGCCCAGATACGCTGTCTTCAGCCCATGTGTTGACCCAACACATTAAAAGGAAAGAAGGCTCCAGATAGATAGAGCACAAAATGATGTCACAGTGGCTTTTTGAACACAAGTTAGAACTCCTGGCTCTGATAGCAATTCTAATCTTTACTCCCTTAAGGGAATGTTTTGGAGTTCAAATGCAATTCTTTTGTTTTCTTTGAGGAAATGGGTATGAGCTGTGGATGTATTTAAGACTAAATGGCATCTGAAGGCTTGGGTCCATGAAAAGTGAATATACCATATGGTCTATCCTAGAATAAGTAATTATAGACTTATTAAAAGTACATGACTTCCTCAGGGTCTAGTCCAGTCTGTTGATTATACTTAACTATTTCCGGCATGAGAACTTCTTGTCTTGAACAAATGACTTGAAGAAAATGCAAATTGATCAATCTCTGGGGCTCACGTGACCTGGTGAAAGATGAAATCACAGCCTTTTGGTGATGTCCACATTCAAGATCATTTTCCCAGTTCCTCTCATTTGTTTTAATATTTTATTTATTATTTTTAAATTTTTATATAGTTTTGCCTTTATGTATATAAGTGCACCTATGTCATACAGTGCCCACAGAGGTCAGAAAAGGGTGTTGAATTACCCTGGACCTGGAGCAGCTCTCAGGCCACACTGACACGAAGAGTCTGGGAACCATCCAACTTACTGTCTTTGTCTAGCAAGGACTTTGTTCATAAGACTGTCTGAGGCTGGCACACAAACACTCAAATTGTGAACATACCAAATAGGCAGCATTAGAGTCCTGTTAATGGATTGCTTTTGCTATTGTTGTTGTTTTGACCACTTGTTTTATTTTAAAGACAGAATCTTACTATAGAGTTCTGGGCAGCCTTGAACTTCCAGCTATCCTCCTGTCTCTACCCCTTGAAGACTTTAATACAGGGGAAATCAGGGTCCCATTTTGGGACTCAGTCTTACTAATAAAAGAATTTAAGAATGGACTCAAACAGAAGCTTAAGAACAATTTTATTGGAGTTTAAAAGAAAAAAACCTCTGGGGCAGGCAGGCTGCATTTCTCAGCAACTTCCTGGAGGACATGCCATTTTAGGCCAGCATAGAGGTCAGACACATGGTGAACTAGCAGCCACATTTGGAGAGGAGAGCTTTAGAGAAAAAGTACAGAAACCCAGAACGTTGGGCAAGCCAAATGTTAGGGAAAACATGCTAAGAAAAGAGACAGAAGAAAAAGAGAGATTTATTCTTTTCTGAAGTCTTCCCTCTTTAGCCTGGCTTAAGGGATGGTCCCTGTATTAGTCACTTTTCTGTTGTTGTGATAAAACATCATGACCAAAGGAACTTATAAACAGAAGAGTTTATTTGAGCTTACAATTGACGGTTCCAGGGAATTAGAGTCCATTGTGGTGGGAGGCATGGCGGCTGGAGCTGGAGCAGCAAGCCAAGGGTCACATCTCGAAATGAGCACAGGAAGCAGAGAGAGAGAGAGCACGCGACTGGAGACCACAAGGCTTGTTAAACTCACTAAGCCTGCCCCCAGTGACATACTTCCTCTAGCACGGCCACACCTTCTAAGACCTCCAAGAACAGTGCCACCAACTGGAGACAAATGTCTGAATACTTAAAGACTATGGGGGACTCTCATTCAAACCACCACAGTCCCTTAACCAAATGATGGGCCCAGCAAAACTGGAATGTCAGGTCTCCACCCAGACCAAAGATTTTATTCTTGTGAATAGAAATTTTTTCCTAAGGGACAGTTCTTGTTACCTTTTTTTTCTTTATTTTTTCTTTATTTTTATTGAGTGCATTTAATACATTTCTTAATCAAATCTAGACTCTTTCCGCTATCCATGCCCACCCCTTACGTCCCCCTGCTACCCCCACCAGAGCTCATGGATTCTGTCATCCATGTTAAGTCCTGTCTTGCATCTTTTTCTCAGTCTTTTATAACCTTTTTATGTACAAGTTTACTGTTTTGGTCAGTTTTTTGAATATGTTTTTCTCTCTCTTTTTTCATTCCCTTTAATTTTATATTATTCCAAAATATGCATATATACACTCCACAAATAAATCAAAATTACAAATTCTGAAAATAAACTATAGGGTAATTCCTAAACATATTTATAGATTCACATTTTAACAGTAAAGTTTCATTCAGGTAAAAAGAATATGAATACATATCTTCCATTCATATATGGTAATTACAATGCATGAATACAAGTGGTAGGACAATTCTAGAGCCCATTAAGAGATTCACATTGGAATAGTACAGTTTTCTTTCAGATGCAATGAAATATAATAATAAAGTTGCTCAGTTTGCCTGCCAACTGGGGGTTTAGTGTTAGCATTCACAAATGAAGGAAACCATTCACCTTTTTCCCCCCCTGGGACTGTATTACTTCACTTAGCATAACAGCTTTGAGTTCCATCCATTTATCAGCAAAGTTCATGATGTCATCTTTCTTTATGGCTGCATAGAACTCCATTGTGTAGATGTACCACATTTTTGTTATCCAGTCATCAGTTGAGGGACATCTGGGTTGGTTCCAGCTCTTTGCTATTGTGAAGAGGGCTGCAATAAATATAGCTATGCATGTAGGATGCATCTTGTGGGTATATACCCAAGAGTGGTATGGCTGGGTCAGGTGGTAGGCTCATTTTGAGTTTTTAAGGGCTCTTCACATTGCTTTCCACAGTGGTTGTACATTCCCACCAGCAATGGATGAGTGTTCCCCTTTCCCCACAATCTCTCCAGCATTTGGTGTCTTTTGTTTTCTTTTTTTTTTAATTTTTATTTACTTCTGTATGTGTATGAATGTACTGTCTGCATGCAAGTTTGTGCACCCGTGTCCTGCAATGCCGCGGAGGTCAGAAGAGGATGTTGGATTCCCCTGGAACTGGAGTTCTCCTGGAATTGGAGTTTCAGACTGTTCTCGGCTGCCATGTGGGTGCTGGGGATCGAACCCAGGTCCTCTGTAAGAGCGGTTGGTGCTCTTAACCGCTAGGCCATCTCTCTTTTGTTTTCTTGATCTGTAAGGACAACAGCTGACAAGTGGGACCTCATCAAACTCAAAAGCTTTTGTACAGCTAAAGAAACAATCAAGGAAGTGAAGAGAAAACCCACAGAGTGGAAGGAAACCTTCACCACTGATATGTCTGACTGATCATTAATATCCAGAATATATAAACTACTTAAAAAACAAAGAAGTAAGAAAACAAATGACCTACTCAAAAGATGGAGTAAAGAGATGAACAGAGACTTCACCAGTATGGAAGTAAAGATGGCTGAGAAACATCTTAAAAAGTGTTCAACATCATTAATAATTAAGGAAATGCAAATTAAAACCACCCTAAGGTATCATCTCACTCAAATAAGACTAGCCAAGTTCTTGTTTCCTTTAACAGGATTACAGGCATAAGCTACCACACCTGATTTACACTCTGTTTCCTTAGACTTTCTCTTTAGTTTCAATCAGTTCTTCTATAAGATCTTGACTATCCATTGGGTACTACTCTTGAGTGTAATCCTGAAATGTTTTTGAAATCAATAAATCACTAAGGTTTTGTTGTCTCTGACTATATTTAATTCCAACTGAAACCATCTTTCTGTTTTTTTTAATGGAAATATAGTTACTATTTTTAATAATAATAATAATGTATACTCTTTTAAAAACAAATAATACCGTGTTTATTCTTCCAAAGGCAATTTAAAAATATTTATTTCTTTATTTGCTATGAATTTACTTTGAGACAGGACCTTGAAAGGTAGCCCAGACCAGCCTCCAACTTTTTGGAGACAATCTCTTTGTCTTATCCTCCCAGGCACTGTGGTTACAGGCCTGAATCACCACACACAGCACAAAGGCTTTGTATCTCAGCAAAATAATATATATCAGGGATACCTGAATCATTGAAATGTCAAATGTGAAGTTTGAAGTTCCAAGGACAATCACAAATCCTGGAATGCAATTTGGCTTGCAATGGCTGTTAGGTTCATTTTGAGAAGAGACTTGGCGCAGAGGGAGAAAGAGTCAGGACTCTGATGAGAAGGCAGTTGGGTTAATTTCAGGCATGGCAGCTGGCCTGCCTATGTAGGGATTAGGATGACCAGTGATAGAATGTACCCCAAATGGCAGTTTTATACCCAGGCACACAAGGAAGTGAGTTTTCAAGGAAGTGGGGGGCAAGGAGATTGGGGAATGGGCACAGGCGGGTCTGCCGCTGGATCAGCAGGAGCATCTCGAGGCCTGGCTCTGGTCTCCAGTGAGCCATGATTGCAGGATGTTGCAGCAACATTTGTTGGGGTGCAGAATGAAGTCCAGGATAATTGTTTCTTGGAACTTCTTCAGTTGACCTCCTGAAGTCCCTGACTTAGGTGGGCTACAACCTTACAATGGTGATGCTGAGGGCTTGCTCTCAGGAGCATCCTCCTAAGGGTTTTGGCTCTTCACATACTGTAATTGGTGGAGTCCAGGATATGGTACCCCAAGATGTGGCACTTCGGCATTTGAGAAATCTGCAGAAGTGGGAAATCCTGAAGTTCTAAACTTTTCTTGCCTTTCCTCCCTGACGCAGACTATTAAAACCTTTCCCTTGACTTTCCTCTGAAGCACGTGACTGGTGCCCTTCCTGAACCCAAAGCAAAGGAATATTCTTATCTTTGAAGGCATTGGGATCCAGAGAAGCATCTGAACAAGCGGGTTCTGCCAAGTCCCCTCAGTGCATTCCCTTACTTCACATGCTTCTGTCCTCTCCCCAAATCCACCAGGTCCTGTCATTAAACCTAATAACAGGTTTCCCTGTATCTTTGGAACTTCATCTCCAAAGGCTCCCATGTCATAAACTTACATTTAGAGGCATTTCTATTATTCTTGTTGACATGTCTGTCATTAGGTAGCTCAGCCATAAATTTGGGAAATGAAAACATACTACTTTTGTGCTTTTATGTTAGAGAAAAAGTTCCTGGATTCCAGAAGAACACATCAAGGGCTGGAGAGATAGTTCTATGGAAAAAAAAAAACACTCGGAGCACTAGCCCAAGGACCTGAGTTTGGATCCCTAGAGCCCACATACCAGTGCAACAAAGAAGCACTATTATTCATATCACAATCCTAGAGCACCCCTATGGGAAGATGGGAAGAGACAAGAGAAAGCTCACCACCTAGCTACCCTGGTGTACACAGCATGAAGAGATCCTGTCTCCAACAAGGTGGAAAGGGTTAGAATCCACACCCAAAGGTAGTCTCTGACATCCTTGCCTGTACCCTTCCACACAAACATGAACAGCGCTGGGATTAAAGGTGTGCACCAACACACCTGGCTGGCACAAGGTTTCTTAAACTTGTTCTACTCTTTACCTCTTTTTACCTAAGAAATTTTTACAGAAGTGCAGTTATGTAGGTACATACAATCAATATTCAAATAAAACCTTTGCTGATAATAAATCATAAAGAAATTTAGTTTGAAATAAATATTTGGACAGGATGTGGTGGCACATGCCTTTAATCCCAGCATCAAGAGGAACAGGCAGACAGATCTCTGTGAGTTCAAGGCCAGCCTGGTCTATATAGCGAGTTGCAGGCCAGCTATGGCTACAGGGAGACCCTGTCTCAAAATACTACTACTACTACTACCACTACTACTACTACTACTAGTAGTTACTATTTGGTATACATAATACAATTTTAGCAGTTATTAAAGATGAAAGCAATTTGCCTACTATTGAGAATGTTATGTTATTTTTACATAACAAATTAAATCTTGACTGAGTATTTGATACTGCAGAAGTTGATTGATATTTTGATTTTTTAAATTATTTATTTATTATTTTTTATGTGTATGAATGTACTGTCTGCATGTAGGTTGGTGCACCCATGTCAGGCAATGCTGGGGAGGTCAGAAGAGGGTGTTGGATTCCCCTGGAACTGGAGTTAAAGATGGTTCTTAGCCACCATGTGGGTGCTGGGAATCGAACCCGGGTCCTCTGCAAGAGTACTCGGTGCTCTTAACCTCTGAGCCATCTCTCTAGCCCCAATATTTTGATTTTATAATCACTGTGCTGATGGTATCCCTTCACGTAAATATGGAGAATAGAATGGTGGAAGAATTTGGAGCCATTTTAGAAGTTGTTGGAAATTCTGTCTTAATCTCAAGCCAGAATTTAATGACTTTTTTTTTTTTTGGTCTTTTTATTGAGACAGGGTTTCCCTATAGCCCCAGCTGTCCTAGAGGTCACTATGTAGACCAGGCTGGCTTTGAACTCACAGAGATCTGTCTGCCATTGCCTCCCGAGTGCTGGGAGCATGCACCACCATGCTTGGCTTTAATGATTTTTTTTTTATGAATCTCAAATCAGCAACAATTCAAACTATAATGTTTAAAATAAAATATCTTAACACAGTAAAATCCAAAGGTATACTAATTCAATACTTCCATACTTAAAAATGACTAAGAAAATATGAAAAGACCTTGCTTTTCATGAGGAAACTATGGTGACTTGAATGAGAAATGTCCCTTATAAGCTCCAAGTATTTGAATACTTTGTCCCAGTTTGTGATGCTGTTGTGGAGATTTAGGAGGTATGGCCTTACTGGAAGAAGTAGGTCACTGGGGGCGGGTTTTGTGAGTTCATAGGCTTGTCCTCCTCCCAGTTTCCGTTTCTGCTTCCTGTATAAAGAATGAGTGCTCAGCCTTCTTCTCCAGTAGTCTCTGCCACCGTGACTCCTCTCCATTATGGATACTCATCCTTTTGGAATTATAAGCAAATCAAACTCTTCCTTCTATAAGTTGTCTTGGTCATGACATTTTAGCACAGCAACAGAAAAGTAATAAAGATGTCATTATGTTTCTGTAAGAGCGGAAAACTTGGCATAAACAGTTAAAGCTCTGCAATTCGTGACATGCAATAATCTCTAATCTGAATGGTGGTGTTTGGAGCAGTTTGTTGACGTGGTGGGGTGTGATGGTATGGACAGTGTAAAAGCGCACACTCTGTGTGTTCAAAACCAAGGCTGCAGTGAACTCAGGAGGCACAACACAGGTGAACACTGCCAGCAGCATTTCAGATTCATTACACACCTGGTTTTGAATTAGTCTTTGGTAGTTGAATGTTCAGAGACCTTTTAACGTTGGTAAAGTTTTCAGAACCCCCACATTCTGTTATGCCACCCATATGGGTCACAGCTCTAGAATTTTGGCAGTAGAAGAGTGTAAGTGACTTCCAGACCCAGCTACCAGGTAGAAAATCTTGCTGTGCTTGCTGTGCTTGCTGTGTTTGCTGTGTTTTCATGATCGCCTTCTCATGACTGGCCTCACCCCAGGCCCTCCTTCCTTTTTTCAGCAAAAGGTTGTGTTATAAGCTAAAGTTACAGCCACATCTTAGAGATATACCCTTGAAATCCATTCTTTCTGAGGGCTGGAGAGATAGATGGCTGAGTGGTTAAGAGCACTGGCTGCTCTTGCAGAGGACCCTGATTTAATTCCCACAGCCTACGTGGCAGTTAAGATCTGTCTATAACTCCAGTTCCAGGGGAATCCACACCCTCTTCTGACCTCCGTGGGTACTGCATACAGAGGTGCACTTGCATGCATGCATGCAGGAAATACACTCGTATACATAAAATTAAAATAATGAAATATTTTTTAAAAATTAAAGAAAAAGAAATCCACTTTCTCTGGATATCTTTTTTTTTTTTTTTTTTTTTTTGGGTCTTTTGCAGGGAAAAGGGTCTCCCTGTAGCCCCAGCTGTCCTGGAACTCCCTCTGTAGACCAGGCTGGCCTTGAACTCACAAAGATTCGCCTGCCTCTGCCTCCCAAGTGCTAGGATTAAAGGCGCGTGCCACCACGCCCACCTCTCTCTGGATATCTTCTATGTGTGTGTGGTGGCATGCAAGTTAATGTTGATGGAGAATAACAGCTCTCACCTCGAAAGGAATAAGAGATAACTTTTTCTAGAGCCAAATATGAGTGACCTGGTTACCCCAAATTCCATGTTCCAGTGTGGTAACTGTTTTACAAAGTTTTACGGAAACAGAAAAAAGAAAATGATAGTCAAGTTACTTTTCAACTACTTTGATGGAAATATCAGACAGTTGGGTTACAGCAAAGCCAGGAAATCTCTGCTACAGCCCTCAGATGCTGTCCCCGACATTCTTACCTTTTGGTTAGTGGAAGCTAGTGGTATGCTTAGTTAATACATTTCTGAACGCTTCACCTGAAGTCACAAAGATCACAGAAGTGGGAAAGGAATGGCCAGTAAAGAGGCCAAAGATAGTGCAAGGGAAACTGTAGCAGGCTTTGGATCTGCAACATTCCAACCTCCCTGCAACCACTGAGATTCCGATTAGTTAATCAGCTTTGCAGTTTTATGTAAGGTAAGATCGCTTTCTTGGAACTTTCTGTCACATTAATACACTTCTGCTTTTCTCTTGCTAATCTGTCTTTTTTTGGCTGTTTACACAAGAGACTTACTCAACTAAGAGCCAAAAAAGAAGGAACTTTTTTCTTCTTTTCTTCCTCTGCACTAAGATGTAATGTGGCACAGCCAACCTTACAGCTTCAGTCATGACTCTGGAAAGGGGTGCTTCATTGTAATGGAACTTTTAATCCAGGCTTTACTTTGTTATAAGAAGGTCATAAAACCAGGATTGAGCGGAATGCTGAAGGCAAACTATTAATAAGTCCATGGCTATGGGCCAGCCAGCACACTCCATTAAGATGTCTTAGTGAGCTTGGACAAAGAAAATACTTCATATATTTCCTAAAGTGTGGAAATGAAATTTTTTCCTCATTACCTTCATAGTGGTCTAGATTTCACTTTCTTTCCCAGACCTAGTCCCATTTTTGGTAGGAAAAATGCTTAGATCAGCAAAAAGATTAAGACATCAGCAATTCTGTTATTTTATGTATTGATTCTCAAGGGACCGGAACAGAACCTCAAAGGTGAGGGTCCGTGGGAAACACACATAGGTAATATCACACTGAGCATATTTATGAGCCGTTTGGAGTGTCCCAGGAGGACTGCATTTTAGAATCTATCAAAACTTTGGGATTTTTCTTTTCTTTCCAAGAAGATGCCAACAGTTATTTATTTTGCAAGTTTCTGTAGGTCTAAATGTTTCCTTTAAATGGCAACAAGAAGGAAAATGGTGATTGTCCTTCCTATGAACAAGAAAGATCCAGGGGTCAAACGAGAGAAGATCCGATACATTTCTCTAATTCTCAGGAGGTGACACGTCAAGCCATGTTATAGCCAATTGCCCTTTTTCTTATGATAGTTTTTAGGATTATCTATGGGCGGTCTACATTTTAAGGACCAAAATACCTAATCTAATTTAGTTTGTTTTATTGCATTTACTCATTTATTTGTTCTCTCTCTTTATCTTTCTCTCTCTCCTCTCCTCTCCTCTTCTCTCCTCTCCTCGCCAACTATCGGGAGTCAGTTCTCTTTGTCTCTGTCCATCATGTGGTCCCAGGGATCAAACTCATGACAGCAAGCTTGGCAGCAAGCAGGCTTCCTTGCCCCTAATTGCTTTAAATTATCTCCCTTAGCTGTTTTCTGATTTCTTCATTGTTTATAATGGTCTCTAATTTCCATTAAGCCCCAAGAAACAAATGTGCTGCCCATCTAGGCTACTTTAAAAAGTCTCTAGTAATTCCTATTGGTTTGTTGATCAATTCATTCAAAGAATTATGTAATACCTAGCTTGTGTCAGATTTTGCTTTAAAATCCCTGAGATAGTTCTCTAAACAGCTCAGTTTCCCAGGGAGATGAGAGTTAAGCAATCATGATCATATCATAGAAAGTGGTGCTTTTCTAATGTTGCACGTTAGTGTGCCTTATCCCCAATCCCTCCAAGACTGTACAATGTTTTGTTATTCCATTTGGAGTGAAAGAGACTGAGAGATGTTCTGAATTTTGTTTAAGGCTGTAATATTACAACTATTACGACTGGTCCCCAAAGCTTAGATGTAGGCTATGAAACTCCCATCCTTTTATTGTTCCTTTACTGATGAGAAAAGGTGCAGCCTAGAGCCAGGGTGGCTCCAGGGACAAGCAGGAGAAGGACATCCGGAGGGAGGGGCTGTGCCTTGTCTTTAACCAGGTCCCACAGTGTAGCGGGGGGAAAAGGAGCTGTTGAGCTTAGTTTTCTCTGATTGTAATAGGAAAAGGAATAACCAACTCCAGCAGAAACAAAAATGGTAGCTGGCAGGCAAGATGCTAGCTAGTACAGTCTCCAGAGGCAGCTGTGGGAGGTGGAGATGGTAAAGTAACGGTTGGCTGCTCATCATGGGTCTGAAAAGAAGAGATTGTCTACAGCAATGGCCTCCACAGAGCAGCTTCTTGGCTTCAACTCTGCAACCTTTAACAAACATATCTTCCTGAGGTAGCAGGAGCGAACTTATTTATCACATGGCTAAAAAAGGTTCCTGAGGGACTGGAGAGGTGCTTCAGTGGCTAGAAGCACTAGCTGTTCTTGAAGAAGACCCAGGTTCAAATCCTAACACCCACACCACAGCTAACAACTGTCTATAACACCAGTTCCAGGGGGATTTGACACCTTCTTCTGTCTTCTGAGGGGATTACATGACAAGGTGCACTTACATACATGCAAGCAATACACACATACATGTAAAATTAAAATAATACATATTTTTTGGTCTTTTCAAGACAGGGTCTCCCTGTAGTCCCAGCTGTCCTGGAAATCACTCTGTAGAATATAACACATATTTTTAAAAATTTTTTTTAATATATCTTTTTTTTTAATTTTATTTATTTATGTATGTGTATGAATGTACTGTCTGCATGCAGGTCTGTGCACCCGTGTCGTGCAATGCCACGAAGATCAGAAGAGGGTGTTGGATTCCCCTGGAACTGGAGTTCTCCTGGAATTGGAGTTACAGACAGTTCTTAGCCGCCATGTGGGTGCT
The DNA here is from genome assembly GCA_009823505.1 of Rhizomys pruinosus. Taxonomy (NCBI): domain Eukaryota; kingdom Metazoa; phylum Chordata; class Mammalia; order Rodentia; family Spalacidae; genus Rhizomys; species Rhizomys pruinosus. The sequence continues at coordinate 617,222 of VZQC01000265.1, forward strand.
GGGGATCGAAACTGGGTCCTCTGTAAGAGTGGTCAGCCATCTCTCCAGCCCTTTTTTTTAAAAAAAAAACAACCATATTTTTTAAAATTAAAAAAGTTCCTGAGCACCCAAAATAAATACAGTCAAGCAGTCTTGAAGACAGGAGCTTGCGTCTTCACTTGAATTGTGTGTGTGTGTGTGTGTGGTGCTGGGGGGTGCACATGGGCATGCACATGGATGAGTGGCTGCATAGAGGCCAGAGATCAACACTGGGTGACTGATTTTTCTAATCAGGGTCTCTCACTGAACATGGAACTTGTCAGTTTGACTAAGCCAGCTGGCCAATGAGCTCCAGGGATCCACCTGTCTCCCCTTCCCCCACCCCCTGCCGGGACTGGGATCAGAGACATGTGCCTCCATGCCATCTTGACATAGGTACTAGGGACCCTAATCAAGCACTTTACTGACTGAGCCATCTCCCTAACCCCTTGAATTAATTTTTATAAAACATTCTAACTGTAGGATTTGTTAAAAAGAAATCCTGATAATTATGTTACATACTCGGATGCTATAAACTCAGAGATGAATGAGGCCCTAATAAGGAAAATTGGCTAAATGAAGATGGGATTATGATTTATAAAAACATCCTGTTATGTGTGTGCCACACTCAGAAAAGTGCAGAATTCTAAATTACATCTCTCTATTCAAACTGTTTACCCAACAAGACCACTGTGTTATAATTAGTACAAACTCCAAAACACAGAGCCCTAAATGGGCAAATTTTAGTGCAGCAAAGAATTAGATGAGTTGTTATTACACTGCGCATATATAAAGAATGAACTCTCCGGGGCTGGAGAGATGGCACAGAGGTTAAGAGCACTGACTGCTCTTGCAGAAGACCTGGGTTCAATTCCCAGCACATACATGGCAGCTAACAACCATCTATAACTCCAGTTTCAGGTGAGCTGACATATTGCACAACATGAGTTCACTTACATACATGCAGACAACACACTCGTAAATAAAAATAAATACAATTTAAAAAGAATTAACTGGAGATCTCCTGAGACCAGCTGAAGCACAGGTAAAGAGGGGGCTAAAGAGCACCCCCACCCCCCCACCCCCCACCAACTATGAAGGCATCTGAAGGAGGCAAGCAAAACAGAGACTTCAACACAGTGAAGAGGCATTTAGGACTGTCTAGTTTGTCTTCCATTGCGTGACAAAACCACTCTGGACCGACGAAACCAACTTGGGAGGAAAGGGTTTATTCAGCTTACACTCCTGGGTTCACAGTTCATCACTCAGGTAGCACACAGGCAGGAACTCAGGGCAGGAACCTGGAGGCAGGAGCTGAAGCCACAGACCATAGAGGAATGCTGTCACTGGCTTGCTCCCTGGCTCATGCCCTAGCCCGCCTTCTTATACAGTAACACACAACCTGCCCAGGGTGCACCACCTTGGTGGCTGGCCCTCCCACACTGCTCGACATCAAGACAATACTCCAAGATGTGTCCAAGAGCCAATCCAATGGAGCCAATTCCCCAATTGAGGCTCGCTCAACCAGGTATGTCAAGTTGACAACATAACTATCCAGCACAAGGACTCACATTGGATACAGGCAAGGAGAAGCCCATATGCCAGGAACACAAAGAAGAGACAATACGAGAAAGGAGGCAGGATAATCCCACACCAAGCTCTACCAACCCTATGGAAGATCCCACAGTGGGATCCCTCTGGGGATGCCCCAGGACACAGTATATCAGAAACACAATTGGGAACATATTAAAGAACTACAAGATTATAAAGAGCAAATCAAAGATCTGAGAAAGAGAAATGAAGAACTCAAGAAGGACTAGAGAGAGAGATGACAAATTCAGGAAAGAAGTAGAAACACTGAAAAGATCCCTGCTGAAAAAAGATAAGGAAGCACCAGCGAAGCAAAGAGCTACAGGAAGAGATTGAGAAGCTCCAAAAAAAGAAGTAACAAATACTAAAGAAATCAGAAGAGGAAATGAAAAAGGGAATCGAACACTCATCCAATCAAGAGGAAAAGGAATGGAAAAAGCCTCAGAAGCAGAATGGAGGAAGCAAACAAAGACTATCAGACCTGAAAGATAACAAAGAACAACTAAAAACCTCAAGTAAAGATTATGAAAAATTTAAAAGACACAAAAGTGGAACAACCTGGAACTGTGGGGACACTATGAAAAGATCAAACACTCTGCCATCATAGGAAGTGATCAGATCTTCGACAGAATAATAGATGAAAACTTCCCCAAACTAAAAAAAAAACAAACCAATACAAATACAAGAACACATAGAACTCCAAACAGACAAGATCAGAAAAAAATTCTCCACACCACCACATCATAGTTAAAATGCTAGACATCCAAAACAAGACAAAATCTCTTAAAGCCACAAAGAGAAAAACAGTGACCTATAAGAGGAAACCTATCAGAATTACAATGACTTCTCAACGCAAAAGATGTTGTCCAGGGGATCCAAGCCCCCACAAAAGGTAAAGGCTCCTTGCCTCCAAACTGGGATACTGCAGGAAGAGAGGTGATAGGCCCTGTGTTGAAGACCTGATTAAACATGGGAAAGATGTATGGAGACCGCACTTGCAAGTATACAGATGATGGCTCTGGAATGCCAGAGAGTGTTACCAAAGGCCACAAACCAATAAAACAAATATAGGTCTCCTTGAGTCAAGCAAGACTTCGCTGTCAGCACCAGCTACACCTCACTCGCTGGAAATACTGTGCAGCAGTGGCAGCCATATGTCTGTATATCCCAAATCTAATTGGCTATTAGCTCTCTCCTTGGAGGAATAACCCACACGGCTGATGCCACAAGCTTACATCCTCTAATGGTTAGGAGACGTTATAAGCCACACGAAGACCCTGTCATACTTAACAGAAGAAAATGTAATTCATGGATTAAACATACCATCCAAACATCTGTTTTATACCAAAGTAACCTACCATAACAATTAGTACTGTTTAAATACCTATAATTCTAATTGCGTGGTGTTTCATTTGTAGGATCGAAAGGTTATGCCTGGACAAGCTGGCAGCCCATGAAAGAAAACAGCCAGAATTGACTAGAGACCAAGACAACAGCTCCAGAGAAAGTAGACTGTTTTGCTTCTCATCCACCTGTGCCCCTTTTCTAAGCCTAGGGAACAATCTGCGGAAGAGGGGGCATGTACCCTCTATGGAATTCTGCCTTATCACTGGCCCAATGGCAAGTAGAGCCCATCAACCACAGATGAAACCTTTGAAACCATGAGCCAAAATAATGATTGGTACATTGATAACGGCAGGTAGTTTGTTGGTGAGAGAAAGTGAACACAGATGGGAAACGAGGCCTTTTGTATCCTGTAAAACTTTCTCTTGTTGTTGTTGTTGTTGTTGTTGTTGTTGTCGAGGGAGAGGGGTGCATGGAAGGGATGTTAAAAATCCAAAGTTAATTTTGTTTTATTTTCAATTTTGCAAACTTGAAGTACGCCTGGTGAGCTTAACTGCTTTTGCTGGTAAACCCACTTTGTTTGTTTTTCTCAATGCATTAGAAAGGGTCATAGGGCAGAGGACTACAAAACCTAGTTCTTTGTTCTTTTTTTTCTGATTATTAAAGCACGTTTTGATGAGCTAGCTGATTGAACTTTATACCCTGATGCTTACGTTTGTCTGATCTGATGTGTCTTTCTCAGGGCTTTCCTGGGAATGTCTTACCCTTGCCACCAGTATCTGGGCAGGCCCAGTGCTCCTGAATCACAGTACTGTCCTGTGTATGACAGGTAATATGAGAGCAAATTTCCGTTTTCCATCTTGACCTACAGGAGTGCTTGCTAGAGGAGCTGAGAACTCCCTTCTTAAAGAGGGGCCGGGAGCTCCTGAATCCATCCAAGGAGCCCTTATGCACTTACATAGAGGATCCCCTCCCCTCCTTTCATCTAATGTCTCCTTCTTTTTTTTTTTTTTTGTCTTTCTGAGATAGGATTTCCCTGTAGCTCCAGCCAGCCTGGAACTTTCTATGTAGACCAGGCTGCCTTGAATTCAGAGAGATCCTCCTCCTGCCTCTGCCTCCTGAGTACTGGGATTAAAGGCATGTACCACCATGCCCAGCCTTTTTTAATGCCCATTTTCTTTTTCTGATCTTTTTGAGACAGGGTCTCCATGTAGCCCCAACTGGTCTGGAACTCACACTCTGTAGACCAGGCTGGCCTTGAACTCACAAAGATCTGCCTGCCTCTGCCTCCCAAGTGCTAGGATCAAAGGTATGCACCACCACTCCTGTCTGCCCATTTTCTAATTAAGCATTAGTCATGCTAGATGGTGTTGTAGGCTAATTAATAGATACTTGGGTGTATACTGCAGCATCTGGGGTGTAGGTTCATCAGGGAGTGTTCTAGTTTGTGTGGAAATAACATGCTAGGATCCAAAAATGGAATAAAAGGGATACACAGAACAATGGAGGCATGGGCAGGAAAAGAGAGAAGGGAAAGAAGAGAGAGACAGAGCTTGGAACCAGTAGGAACCAATAGATCATGGGGTGCTCATATTTTAAATAAGGGAGTTGTTCTTTCTTTATGGCATCACTCATGTTAAACTCTCATGTTGTATTTGGTGTAAAAAATCCTTTTGTTTAGTGTGTCTGTACTGTATATGCTATCTCCATTGCTGCAGTTCTGAGAGAGACAGAGAGAACACATTCATATAATGTCAATTATGGTATATGTTTTAAATTGTTCTAGTCTACTGGCAAACAATATTAATTCTCACTGTGCCCGATTCATAAGTTGAAGCTTATTGTAGCATGTATAAATATGAAAATGTGGCATTTACAAGGAGTAGGCTAGATTATTATTGTCAGTTTCGGTCATCCAATGGGGATTTTGGAATACATCCATCCCAGGTGGATTAATGTGTATTACTATATCTTACTTTATCATTATATGAACTTAAAAACCAGCCCCAATGCAGTTTAATGGTACAGAAACCTGGATCCTTATCTGTCGACCCCCAGCCATCGCCTCTCATCAGTTTACTAGCTCGTCAATCTTGACCCATTTTCCTTGTTACAGTTTGTCTCAGGAGTGTCCCCACATGCTAAGGGCTTGATCTTTGATCCTCAGTCTGTGTTGCTATTGGGAAGTGAAGGAACCTTTAGAAGGTTACGCCCAGGAAAAGAAAGGAGTCAGACACTAAGAGCACCCCCTTGAAGGGGCATCTTCTCCTTCTTGCTTTCTTGTCACCATTTTGGGAGCAGCTTTGTTCCACCATGCTCCTCTTCCCTAGGAGGCAAGGCCACTCTTCTAATGGGCAGCAGAAGGGAAGGAACTGGTCAGCTAGCACCCTCCAAACTCCTTGTAGGTATGTCTAACAGTGATCAGAACTCTGACACCATTTCAGTAGTAATTTTGACTGATGGCCTTGGAAGGCTTTCCCATGAATCCCACTTCAAGGACAAAAGTTGCCAGTGAATTTCCTTCTCTTACTGGTAAGAGACAGGCAGAGCTGACTCTGTGAGTCCTCTCCCACCATCCTTCTCCTGCTGGAGTACAAGGGCCTTCCTCATGTTTACAATGACATTTTTTCATACATAACTTACTTTCCCCTTTATTAAACAAATACTTATAAAATAACTATCTATGGCAAATTATGGAGTAGGTCCTGACCCTAAGTTATGGAAAGCTCCATATGTGGTAGGACGGCCTTGTCATCAGCTGGAGTTCTAGGAAGGCTGACTGCTGACTCCCACGCCTGTCTAGTTAGGCACAAAGACTCACGGGGCTCCTCTCCTCACTGGGCTGGGAACCAGAACACTTGAGCATGAACCTGGCTGCTGGGCAATGTTGAACAAGCTATTTAACCTCTCCAGCCTCAGTTTAGTACTCTGTAAAATGAGAGCCTGCTGACACATGAGGGGCGAGGATAATCTTTGTAGGGAATGAGGTGGTGTGTGACAAATTTAAAATCTACACAAATGAACTTCAAAGTTTTTTCCATTTGTGAAAACGATTTTTTTCTCTCATTCTTTTCCTTCATCTCCCTTGAAAAAAAATCTATATTACCTTAGTGTACATGTATTAATTGCTGTTTTATTTTTTGAGGAGGTTGGCCTTGAAGGTACTATGTAGCCACAGATGACCTTGAACTTTTTTTAAAAAAAATTATTTATTTTTTTATGCGTATGAATGTACTGTCTGCATGTAGGTTTGTGCACCCATGTCGTGGAATGCTGCAGAGGTCAGACGAGGGTATCGGATTCCCCTGGAACTGGAGTTGAAGACAGTTCTTAGCCGCCATGTGGGTGCTGGGGATCGAACCCGGGTCCTCTGCAAGAGCAGTCGGCACTCTTAACTGCTAGGCCATCTCTTCAGCCTGACCTTGAACTTCTGATCCTCCTGTTTCTACCTCCAGACTGCTGGAATTACGGGCATATGCCACTATGAACATTCATGTAACTAACGTTGGAGATCAAACCCAGAGATAGGCAAACACCTACCAACCAAGTCACATAGCCAGTCCATATTAGTTACTCTTTTCATTGCTGGGACTATATACCTGAAAGACAATTTAAGAGAGGAGGGACTTATTTGGGCTCATGGTTTGAGGGGATACAGTCTTTCACAGCAGCAAAGGCAGGATGACAGGAACAGAAGTGGCTGGTTACATTGTGTCCACACTCAAGAGAAACAATGCATATTAGTCTGGGACCCCGGCTGCTGATTTAGAGAGAGTGTTCCATCCTTGAATCCTTTCTGGAAACACTCTGGAAGGCACACCCAGAGTGTGTCTCATAAGTCCTTCTAAATCCAACTATGTTGATAATGAAGATTAACTATCACATTATCCTAAGCCCAAACATCACAGATCAATGACAACTGAGGCGGAAATCAAGGAAGAAAAAAAAAAAAGAGGAGCGGAAGAGGTGAATTAACAGCGTGTATGGCAGTTGCCAGTACAGGGTACCAATCAGATGGGCAGCCAAGTCATTAGACGTGACTATCTTTAGGATAAGTCAGCTTGAACTTTCTTTGGGACAACATTGTCACGAGAATGATGAATGACTTCTTTCCTGGCTTTAGGCCAGCTCAGCGCTGGGAAATGTGGTCAGTCTCTCTAACTGAACTTGGCATCCAGAAAGAAAGCTAAACCTCTTCAGTAGGAAGAAGAGTTCCCCTCTGCCCACTAAACTGTTTGCAAAAGAAAAGAAAGAAATGTAAATATTTGAAGATCATAAAATAAATAACGGTCATAAATAATGCAGTTCTCTTCTGGTCTTTGCCGGCAGTCACAGTCAGGCGGCCATGTGAAGTTTGTTCCTGACACCAGCATCCTCATCCCCACAGCTGGAGAAGAGGTGCCTGCTCAGCCCTCTCCACACTCAACAGGACGTCTGCATGCTGGTCTACGCCTACCCAGAGGGAATTACTTCTAATGCTCCTGGGGCATCAGCTGCTCTGAGCCTATTCTTCTATGTTTATGAAGTAAATAGAAGCCATACTTAGCTTATTGCTGGCATACTTTATGCCATCTGAATTATCTGTCTGCTTTCCCCTTTCCAGGCAGTGTACGGGGTAGGAAAAGCATAACCATTTAGAGTTAGCTTGAACTCAAATGACCATCAAGTTCCTGTCCAGATGACCTTGTATAAATGATATACTTCCCCTGAGCTCCAGCTTCCCATTCATAAAAAGGGGCATGACGATAGTTATGCTTAAAGGACTGTTGAACAATTATACACAATATAATTCTCATCCTTGGAACAGAATGAGCATAGCCATTTGCATTCACCAAATTACAAAGAAGAAAATGCCTTTTTAGGCAGTTTCTAGGAAAATGAATAGACAAAAACAAAAACTTTTGTACCTGGCCCACCTCTAAAACAAACCATACTAACTGGAGCATGTTTTTCTTGTATCCACTTTTTCTTTACCTTTTGATAAAAATACAAGCAGTGCTTCTACATTCAGAGAATTCAATTTACAGTTTCTTGATTTGTGTGTTGTCTTCTGAGGGAAACATATAGCTCATAATTAAGCATACCTCTAGATCTGGGGATGCGTGGCCATGCTTCTTGCAGAACTAATCATCACTAACAAAGCAGAGCATCTGAAATGATGAATCAGTCACCAGCACATGAGCAGAAAGAATTGATTAGATACCACATGGTAAGGGAGTCAGGGTTTGGCAAGAGTACAGAGGCTGACATCTCATTTTTCTGGAGAGGGGATTGAATGGAGTTGAGCTGATCAAATGCCAGAAATGAGAAGGTGTTAGAGATGATATGGTCCCCTGCTCAGGTGGGTGGAGGAGCAGGATCTAGAGCATCACACAGCTTACAGAGCTACTCCTGCGACCAGGTCCTCTGATGTCTTGGCTGCTGACAGCCATGTCAGGTGTTCTCCTGAGTTCCATCGTGACTCTGATGTACAAGAGAGGAGTGTAGACCTAGATTCTCCTGACTTAACCTTATTCAGATGACCCTTTAAAAAGGGTGTCCCTACCTGAGAGGTGATCTGTGTAACAGAAGGATATTACCAGACTTTCTGCCCCTCTGGCTTTCTGTTTGTGTCTATGCTCGCATGCCAGCATGGTGCCTGGCATACTGTAGGAACTCAGTGAGTCTTAACTGAATGAACAAATTTCAAGTGTACATTGTCACGTCTTATTAGTTTAAACAATGCAGTGAACACGACCTTTGGCTGGGCTCGAGAGAGAGAGAGAGAGAGAGAGAGAGAGAGAGAGAGAGACCGAGTAGATAAATAGCAAGGGGCTCAGCAAGCTGGTAGAATGAATTTCCGCTCCTGTCCTTATGGCTTGCCTGCCCAATGACCCCAAATTATTTGCCCTTTCTCAACTTTGTTTCTTTCAACTGTAAAATGAAATAAAATGACTCAGGGAATTTTATGGAGACAACAGAGCAATGTTTACTAAATGCTTGCCCTTGTACTTTGCACACACTAGGAGCTCAGTAAACAAAAACCAAGGTGAAAAGAAAGGACTGTGTGGAGGTCTGTTGGTTTTAAAAGCATGGGCTGGAATTCAGGACCACTGACTTTCCTCAAATTCCAGTGAGCCACGGATGTCTCCCCACGTGCAATCTAAGGCTGCTCTGGTATCATGGGACTTAACAGGATGTAGTCTTCATTTCTGTCAAATCTCACTTCCTCTTGCTTCCTCTCATATTGCTTTGCAGGTCTGATCCCTCCAACTGCTCAGGCCTCTGGACATGTATGCACTGGAAGTGAAGTGAGGTCTTAGTGCTCGGGGCCAGTCTTCCTGCCCTAAGGAACAGTTGCGTCCATCCTCTGGCCAGGTCTTTGTCTGAGACGAAGGCCCTCAAGTTACTTGTCTCCCCTCAGGAGGAACCAGAGCAGGGAAGCTCTAGAGAGTATTCTTAGGATGCTAGTGTTTGCTCAGAGAACGGGTCTGCTGTGCACACCTCGCAGCATCTTGGTGCTCCTTTCTGAGAGTGTTTCGTCTGACAGCCCAGCCACCAAACCCACCACACCCCATCCCACCCACATTTTCAGGTGTCACCTTCTGCACAAGTTTCAAGGTTTCCTCTGTTGGAAAACGTGGGTTTAAGCAAGCCAAAGCTGGGATCAGTCTGCAGCAGCCACTGAGCCCACAGGGAAAGCCATTCTGAAGAGCTGTGCCTGTGTAGCTGAAGCTACCTGTTCCAACTGGGCAGGCTGAGAATAGGTGCAAGCTAGCACTGGCAAGGGTCTGTCCTGACACACTCTGTTGCCTATATACTCCCATACTGCCTTGGTGCTTCATAGTTTATAAAACGCAAGTGCAGACTTGGCCCTGTTTGTACCTTAAGAAAGTATAAAGCTTTCTGTGGTATTGGTTCCATTTTATCATGAAAAAAGAGCAGGTGCTCAGAGAGGTAAAGTGATTGGTCTTAGAGAACAGAATGAAAGGCAGAGCTAGATTTGGAACCAAGTTTGCTGACTGGTCCAAGGCTTTTGACTCTACCTTGGCCAATGCATATGCACCCCCCCCCCAGAACTCACTACCAGGAGTCAAAGAGGAGCACAGACATTGCCAGAGTGTTTCCTCATAAAGAAGCCTCAAAGTTGCCCACAAGTCAGCTTCTTCTGAATCTCATCCGGGCCTGTTAGCACGCCTCGAGCTCCTTAGCTGGTTTCTCTTGTCTCTACCCATCCTGGGAAAGAGACAGAAGTGGAACATGGCATTTGGTGGTCTTCTCTGAGCAGCTTGAGGAGACTCCTTTCTTCCCAACAGAACAGACAACCATTTCTAGGGTCTGAATGTTTTTGTACCCTTTCTGCCATTTATATGTTGAAACCTAATCACCAATGTGATAATATCTGGAGGCCTTCGTAGCCATTAGGAATTGACCGTGTGAGGGTGAAGCTCCACAAATGGGATGAATGACTTTATAAAAGAGGCCCCAGAGATGCCCTGTCCCTTCCACCATGTGAGGATGCAGCACCTAGGCACCATCTATGCACTAGAAAGCATCCTCACCAGATACCGTATCCATTCCCTTCATCTACAACTCTCCGGCTTCCAGAACCCAAAGAAACCAATCTCTGTTGCTTGTAAATGCCCCCAATTAAGATATTTTCTTATTGCAACCTCAATGAACTAAAACAGCTGGTTCTTCACAGTGACTCTTGACAGTAATAGTGGGATGTGGTTAATGGTGTATCTCTACAACATACTATCAGAGTATTTAAGACTGAGAAGACCCTTAGAAGTCAAGGGATTCAACCTTCTCTTCTCGTGGTTGTGACACATGGTGATATGAAAGGGCTTCTGAAAAATAACGGAAGTTTTTCAACTTTCCCCATTTGGATGTGTTTTCCTCGCACAGCCCTGAGGGGCTAATTAGGGCTGCATTCATTCGTCAAAAAATTATTTTTAAAAAAGGAGGGCTAGGGAGACAGCTCTGTTGGTAAAGTGCTCACTGTGTAAGCATGAGGGCCCGAGTTCAATCCTTAGAAAATACATGGGAGTATACCTATAATCCCAGCAGTAGGGGACGGAAACAGCAGATATCAGGGCTTGCTGGCCAGCCAGCCTGGCTGAATTGTCCAGTTCCAGGTAAAAGTGAGAGAACTTGTCTCAAAGAACAAGGTGGTTATTAGTATCCTAAGGAACAACATTGGAGGTTGACCTCTGGTCTCCACACACAGATGCATACATGCACATTTACACACACACACACACACACACACACACACACACACACACACACTTAAGCAGACAGGAAAAGAAGGCCAGGGACAGGACTTCAAGGAGAGATAGAGATCTACTAGTACCCAAGGTCCTTAGCAGCCCACTCCTCTCAACACAAAGGACTGGAGTCTGAATCGAAGGGCAGGCGAGCCCACTCACACCTTGCTCTTGAATTTCTAACCTCCAGAACTGTGAGCAAATACATCTTCTTGTCCAGGCTACCTTCTCTGGGTTCCTTTGCTACAGCTACAATGACCCTCTGCATAGATGAAGCACATGGTTCTACCACAGTCCAAGATCCTCGACTGCTAATCTCAGCCCAGTGCCTGAAGTTCCTCTGTAACAGGCCATGTTCTCTGTAGATAAAGCTTTCTACTGCCAGAGCCAGCCAGGAAGGGGCGGCCCTTCTATGACCCTAGCTCTATGCTGCTGAGGAGCCTGAGACCACAGGGGTTTGGGTCCTCTAGCCACAGACAGAAGAAAGGGGCTAGAAGCAGGAATGCAGGTTAACAAATCCCCATGTCGGGTCTTTTCTAGAACCTGTAAAACCCCTCTCCCTTCCTGGGAAGCTGAAACTGGATGGGGCCTCTCTCTTGCTCATGGAGGGGAGTTCACAGCAACAGAGCAAGGACATTTCCATGGAGCATCTTTGGAACCAAGGTGCTGCCTTTGGTTGCCAGTGAAATCTTTGCTGGAAAGACTTGCAGCTGGGAACAGAGACTTGCTGGAAACATCTGCAGGAATGAGGTCCCTCAGAGCTAGCACCTTGTTATTTCTCAGAACTCACAAGGGAGCCCTGTTTCAGACATAGCTGTAGCAGGAATGACCCAATCCCCCAGTATCCACAGCACTTGAGCCTGTGTTTCTTCATAATGCCTGTGCTTTATAAGACATCAGTTATAAGCTTTTCTCTTCATTGGTGGGGGAGGCATTCCTTCCCTGACTTGGACTCATCTTTCCTTTTTAAAGCTCTCCCCCCAGCCCGGTGTGCTCCTCATTCAGACTAACAACAGCCCTGGCAATAACGAGGTGGCAGCAGGGAAGAGCTACGGTTTAATAAAGCAGAGGCCCAGCAGCCTCCCACTCCCCACACTAGGGCTCTAATAAAGCTTTTTCATCGTTCCAGGGCTGTGGTTTCCACCCTGGCATCTGTGAATGGCTTTCTCAACTGAAAGGACCCTTTATTTGTTCTTTGGGATGCAGTTGAGAGTGGCCACAGATTTCAGCTGCCTGATGTGGTGTTGGGGAAGGGAGCTGGTTGTGGGAACTCTGGCATAATAATCAGACAACCCATCATTCTGGGACTTACCAGAATCTGGACAGTTCTAGAAGTTTCCTCATAATGTCTGTATTACTTACATTTCTGTTTCTGTGATAAAATACCATGCCCAAAAGCAACTCATGGAAGAGTTTATTTGGGTTATTTGGGTTTATGGTTCCAGAGGGATGAAAGTCCCTCATGGCAGGAGACATGTCAGCAATCAACAGCCATGGTGGTAGGATCAGGAAGCTGAGATATCATCACATCCTTAACTGCAAACATGAAGCGAAAGGAACCGAAGAGCCCGCCCCCACTGGCATAGTTCTTCCATCAAGGCTCCACCTCCTAAAGGTACCGTGACCTCTCCATACAGCACAGCAGCTTCAGACCCAGTTCAAATATGTGAGCCCATGGGGGCAATTCTCATTTAAACCACTGCAGTGTCTGGGCTTAGCTCTAGTTTAAAACATAGCTAATGTGTAACTTGGGCTTCCTTGTACTGAAGCAGTCTTTGCACCCTCTCCCTTGAAATCATGGGATAGAACAGAACAGGAGCCCCCAGGCAGAGTGTCTTTCTCCAAATACCACCGCCTGATAGCACTTTGGAGCGTGTGAGCCAAGAGCTTTCAGCACCTCTGTATGTTTACTCACTAAAGTGCTTGTGCTGTTACTATGCCTGTTTTTGTAATGTATTTTCTATGCTGTTTTTATAAAGTGTGACTTTTTTTTAAATCATAAAGCCATATATGCCATAGGCTAAAAATTCAATCATTTGTGAAATGTAGGCTTTAGAAATGAGAAAGACCTCTGGAATCCTTCCCTCCTAAGATTTGTGATGTATATGTGCGATTTTTATTTTATTTTTCCATCTTAATCTTAGGGAAAATAAAATGTTGGCTGCCTAGATGGAAAACTAGCAGGAAATCCCTAACAGGACCAGGCAGTTATCCTCAGCATACCGCACTCCTTCCTGCTCCCCTGTAAATGGAGATAGTCCTAACTTCAGAAACTACCTTCCTTCCCCCAATGAACACCTGCTTGTTTGTATCAGGCCAAGAACCTGACACCTTTTTCTGGTGTGGATGAAGGATAGATGAGTCATTGTGGTTTAGGGGTATATGCTATGGTCTTAATAGTGTTCCCCCAAATTCCTAGGTTGGAGCTCTCACCCCTCAATGTGGCACTATTTGGAGTAAAACTTTCAGGGGAGGAACTGAGGTTAAATAAGGTTATAGGGACAAGGCAGGGTCTAGTAGGATGTGTGTCCTTCAAAGAACAGACAGGAGGCTGGAGGTGGGGTCTAATAGGATGTGTATCCTTCTAAGAACAGACGGGAGGCTGGAGGTGGGGTCTAGTAGGATGTGTGTCCTTCTAAGAACAGACAGGAGGCTGGAGGTGGGGTATAGTAGGATGTGTGTCCTTCTAAGAACAGACAGGAGGCTGGAGGTGGGGTCTAGTAGGATGTGTGTCCTTCTAAGAACAGACAGGAGGCTGGAGGTGGGGTTAATAGGATACCTTTACTCTTTCTACCATGTGAGATCATAGGAAAATGGTTTGGCTGAGGACCCTGACCAGAACCTGACCAACCATGCTGGCTCCCTGATTGTGGACATCCCAGGTTCCAGAGCCATGAAAACGAATTCTTTTTGGTCTTTTTGAGACAGGGTCTCCTTGTAGCTCCAGCTATCCTGGAACTTGCTATGTAGACCAGGCTGGCCTTGTTTTATTATAGTGGGCTGAGATGGCTGATACAGAGGTGGGGATGGGGGGCGGGAGAGGAGAACCACAGCCTGTGGAGCTGCTCTCCTGTCCTTGTCCCCGCCTGTCATAGGTAGAGTCCCTTCTTTTCCCTTATTGTCACCAGTAGCACCCTGAAAAGTGGAGTGTGGGCTAAAATAGCAGTGTATGTTTGCAGACTGCATGCCAGAACGCAGCCTTCTTCTTGACACTGAGACTTTACTTTTCCTTTCTGTGCTTTTCTTTCCCTTCCTTTTCCTCCTGTGGCACATATTGTCCTCGGTACCACTAAACTTCACCACAGTGGAAGAGAGAACTTCAGGCTATAAACAGAAACATTTGAATTGCATTAAAAGTGTGTTTCAAGCTTTCCATTTGAGTTTGGCTCAAATACAAATCTTTTTGTCAAAGCCAATACCACTGATGGCCTCAGTTTGAAAGCATCCACTCTTGCAAGTTGCAACCCTGCACCAAGGAAAATGTTTGCATGATTGAAGATGAGGCTCTCCCCTCCCTTGTGTCCCCACAGGATCCATGTGAGAAACTAAGATTTGCCACATCAACTTTGGAGCACGCAGACACTATAACCAGCAACAACATAAGACTCATGTGCAGTTCAAAAAATAGATTAAGTCCCAGGAGGCATGTGGAGTTGTAAGAAAGATTTCCAGGCTTTGCTGTCAATCTTCAGCACAAACACAACTAATACCACCTAGGTGCTATTCTAAGATGCAGAATGTCTTTTAAAAATAATTATGACTGGGGAAAAGCACAAAATGGAAGATACCGAGTCACAGAAAGGCCCGGAGCTGGTATCAGTGCATGTGAGAGCTTTCTGTTGTGACCCCAGATAGAGCTTACTTTGCCATCCTGAAATAGTTGCATATACAGGCATGCACATACATCCATTTAGGACAATCTCTTTCCAGAACAGTAGCTAGCTTTAATATATTTGTTGCTCTCTGATACCATCTATGCTGGTCCATTTCCTTTAAAATGTTGAGAACTAAAATGACTTATAGGTGGTAGCATTCATTAGTATTCCTTCCCAGTGGTGTAGAAAAGGGTCAGTTTTTCAATTAGGGACATAAGTTGGTCAGAGACAGTCCTCTGAGCTGTGTGTTCAGTAGGGAAAATGAGACTTTCCTTACACCATTATAATAAGAGCCTTGAAAGACAAGTCACACAAAATGCTAAGCACAGCTCCCCACAAACCATAGATCCTAATGAAATAACTGTTGCTAGTCATGGGCAAACACTCAGTGGATCATCCAGGTATTTGATATATATGTATCCTAAACGCATGAAGCCCTCTTTCCCACCCCTGGAGGAAGCTGGCCCTCTGTATTAAGGGCAGGCAGTGACAGCTGTCTCAGATGAGTTTTGGTGATGTGGGTGGTGGGGTGGTCACTAATAATCATAAATGGACTTTCATTTGTTTTTGATGGCCAAAACTCATTCTAAACAGACTCAAGAATGACCTGGTTCTTAAACCTGGAGTTCTGCTGTTATTCTGTGTTACTTCTGAGCAGCACATCAGATGAATAACAGGAGCCCGTAGTTCTAACTAGTTTCCCAGGCTAATGTGTTATGTGAGCTTCTCTAAGCATTTCATCTTTATGTTCTGGTCGGTTCTTGTGATAATAGGATGGGAATCATAATACCTGCCCACTGTGCTCACAGGCAGGTTGAAAGGCCCAAGTACATGTAAAAAACCAGAAAGAAGCTTTGAACCTCTGGTGGATAGGCATATTATCAATACAAAGGTTTAACTATTTATTATTACAATCTACCTTTCCTGGGAATTCCACTGTGAAGATTTGCAGTTAACACTTTATCTTTTCTCCCCTTCCTTTGTAAAGGATAAAATTCATTTCTAACTACCTTTTGAAAGCCAATTTATGCTTTGGTCATTTGATTAATAGGAGTAAGGAAGACCAGCTTCCCAATCAAAGTGCTTTTGAATAATTCAATACTTGATATTAAAAGAAGAGAATTGCTGCCTGGTGTGGTTTATGCTGCAAAGAGGATCTGAGCTGCCTGTCCACACGACGGACCCCTCGCCCACCTACTTCGTCTATCAGCTCCCTGTCCCCTGTTCAGACCAGTCTTTCCAGCCTGAAAGGTGGTTATGCAGTTTGTGTGTGAACACAAGAGCTGCACTAGAACTTCTCCATCCCCAGACCCATCAGGGGCTGAAGTCGAGTTCGATGGCTTGTCCTTTCATTTCGTTTTGTTTTGTTTCGTTTTGTTTCATTTTGTTTCATTTCAAGGTTTCCTCCCTTCCCCTCCTGTCCTGCCCTGTCCTGTCCTATCATCTTGTTCTTTCTTATCCTATCCTGTCCTTCCCTTTCTTCCCTTTCTTTTCTCTCTCTCTCTCTCTCTCTCTCTCTCTCTCTCTCTCTCTCTCTCTCTCTCCCTGGAATGAGCTGCACCCAAGTCTTCCCACCCACAAGTGGAGCTCAGTTCTAAGTCCTCAGTGTTAGCAAAAAGCATTGAGGGTAGGAGGAAAGACCCAGAGCTCTCCTCCGAAGGGTAGCTTTTACAGTCATAGGATATGGTCCTAGTTCAGCCACCCAGGGAACTTGGAAGTCTAGAGGGCAAGCTTCAGTGTTCTCCTTTCAAAAACTGATCAATGGATTAAATGAGATGTGTGGGGATCACCCACTGCTCAAGAAGTGCCTGCTCTTGAAGCTAGAGAGATGCTTGAGCATTTATGAGCACTAGCTGCTCTTCCAGTGGACAAGGGTTCAATTCCCAGCACCCACATGGTAGCTCACGGCCTCCTGCGACTCCAGTTTCAGGGGATCCAGCACCATCTTCTGGCCTCCATGTGTTCTACACTCTCATAGTGCACTTACATGGAGGCAAAACACTCATACACTTAAAAAAAAGAACCTGCTCTTGTTCCCGTCCCTTTGCCGTTCCCTGTCCACGTCTAACCTTCCCCTTCCAACCTGCTTCTCCACTCCTCTGCTTCCCACGCTCAGGCTCTGCATAGTTCTCACATACTCCAGCTGTGCTGTGCATCTGTAACTGTCCCCTGACATCAGTATTCTAATTCAATTCATCCTCCCACCCATAGTGCTTTGGCTTTCTTGTTTACCAACTTCTTTCTATCTTAACGGCAAGATGAAGGAGAGCACAGATGGTAAGTTCACTTTCCTTCTTTATTCTAGAAATGCTCTGCTAGGCATTTCCAGAATACTCAGTATACTCTCAAACTGAGGCCTGCGCAGTCATGTCAACATCAACATTGATAATAGTGGCTCTAGATGTTCTTGGGCTACAGAGGAAACCCCACCACCAACAACCTAGCTAGACCATGTGGAAGTTGTCACATACTTCAGACAGCACTAAACTGACTTGGCAATAAGTTTTTGCCAAGGGTAGTTGGTATTAATGTCAGGCAACATTGAGATCTAAGTATTCAATATACATATGGGCCTCAATTTGAGATTTTGGTTTTGACCTTCCAGTCACTCAAAGCCTTATGGATTCAGTAGAAACACTGAATTTGAATAATTTGAATCTTTTCGTAGAGTAGTGATTTATATTCTCTCTCTCTCTCTCTCTCTCTCTCTCTCTCTCTCTCTCTCTCTCTCAACAAGTAGCTTAGTGTGACCTCTCCATTTTTCACTTGGTATCTTCAACTCAGGATGTGTCTTTAGAGATATAATGTCATTCAACAACAGAAATTTCTTTTCTTTTGTGGTGCTTTTCTTGTACTTCTGAAAGCCAGACATCCAGAGGGTCAGAAGGGCTCTACTCCTGCCCATGCTAAGGAAACATCATTTTAGCCCCAACAGTCCCAACATCTGCTCCTTGTGTGAGCATCTATAAACAAATTCCTTTAAAAATTACCTATTATCACTCATCCACATGAGTGTATGTGTGTGTGTGCACATGCATGCATGTGTGTGTGTGTGTGTGTGTGTGTGCCTGTATGTGTGTGCTGGCAAGTGTGTGGAGGTCAGAGGACAACTACATGAAGTTAGTTTTCTCCTTCTACTTTTACATGGATTCCAAGGATCAAACTCAGGTCACCAGGCTTGGGCAGCAAGTGCCTTTACCCACTGAGACATGTTGCTGGTCCTTGTTTCTTCCTTTTATAAGGACCCCAGTCATACAGGATCAAGGGCACATCTTACTCTAGTAAGGCACTATCATAACAAATTACATAGCAATGACAGTTTCCAATGTCATATTCTAGATAAATTCACATTTAAATTGAACCCAACAGTCAATGATCTCTAAGTATCTCTGAACACTAACAAAACATTTTTAGGCAAAATATATGTGTAGTTAAATGCTCACAAATTATTTGCATGATCTTTTGTACTAGCGTGGACATTATTCAAGTAGCTTAGGTCAGTTGTCTAACTCAGAGAACAGACTCTAGTGCTCTAAAACTTGCATACAGAGACCTTACTGGGGAGAGAAGAACGGGGCTAGGAGGAGGTGATCTTCAACGCAGATACCAGCGAAGACCCCAGCTGATCCCTCAGGAGCTCAGGTGCTGGATGGTCTTACAGAGATGTCCAAGGCTGTTGAGGCAAAGGAACTAGGCCCTTAGCCCCAAGCTGACCAGTCATTGTATGGTGGCCGCCCAGGATGGGCCAGGCCAGTTTCTTGGAAGCTGCTAAGCTATGAGCCCTTGATGGCCAACTGTCCTTCTAACCTATCATGTTTTCTTTTGTCCCTTGGTAAGTGGAAAGCCATAAGCACAACCCAAAAGTTAAGAGTATGAAGAGACATTTATTATGTATGGTAAGTTAGGAGCAGACTGGTGATCACTCCCAAAGCTCTGCACAGCGAACAAAGCAACAAGCTTCTATTGGAGAAACTCATACATATTCATGTAGGAAAGATTCATAATCATATCTAGAGGCAGACCCATTCTCGAGCATACTCAGTTGAAGTCATGATTCCTCAAATGTTGTACATTCAAAAAATGGCACACAGAATGTCTTTGGGCAGAAAATTTAGTTTTGTAATGAGCAAAGTTTATTTGGGGTCACCTAAAAGGACACAGGCAGGATGGTTTGGTGATTCCAGCTAGCTCCGTTAAGTTTCTCTGGAGGGCCATATGTGAAGCAAAGAGCAATTACAGACGCAGGCTTATAGGTTTTCAAGGAGCAGTGGCTTTTTAATTCTGTAAACTTAGGTCTGATTGTCCCTAAAATTACCTGCCTAGCAGCCCATGCTGTCAGCTGGGAAACCAGAGCTTCTATCCTGAAAAAGCATCTATGCAGAGCCCCATGGCATCCTCCACAAAACCAGACAGTCAACAAGCAACTTAAAGCTAAAAGTAAAATGTTTCCCATTTCCCCTGAAACTCCAAGACTCTTGCCTATTTCCTATCTGTGCAGAATCCACCTTCTTTCTAGATCTACAGAATCTTCCTTTTTTTCTTTGTATGGGTTTACAGAGAAGATGTGTCTTAAGATTTTGATAGAAGCTGGTACCTGTCTTCCATGTTGGTACCCATTTCATTTCTTATACCATCACCTGTACTTGTCATTGGTAGACTTTCTAAAATTGTAGTAATGGTGGGTTTGAGAATATCTCAATTGAATTAGAGAGCTTGAGAATTTTTCTCTTTTGTGAATTGCATGATCATATATTTTACGTGTCATTCTTTTAAGTTGCTTTTCTTCTTCTTACTGATTTGTCAACATCATTATGAAAGGCTAAACCTCAATAAACCCTCTCATTCCACATGCTTTTAGTTAACTTTTAAAAATCATGGATTTTGGAAGTCAGAGGCCTAAATAATACATTATTCATCCTCCACTAGTTTTGCTATAGATAGTGCCTCTGATGTGTGGGTTATAGAGATAACAGTTGCCTAGGTAACTTTTCAGGGACTCGAAGGCCACTTTTGTTGAAAATACCAGCTCCTCACTTAGACCTGCAGAGGTCTGATAGGGTGACTGGAACAGGATGAAAAGGCTTGACATCTCTGTCTTCGTACTGTATCTCTCTTCCTTTGCAGCCTTAACCTTTGGGCTAAAGACGCTTTACCAGATGCCAAGAATAAACACATCAGATCACAGTGGAATGAAAAGCAGTGGCACCCGAGCTCCTGGGAGATCTCTGCCTGTTCCCACAAAGCACATGAATATTCCTCTGGAACCGGTCTTTCTCTTTCATTATCCATATCCAACATCTGCAATTGTTCAAGTCCTTGGAGTATGGAGAGATTTATGATCACAAGGTCCTTTTCCATTCTCTAGCTGCTGAATAGTTTTTTTTTCTTCTTTAGTCTCGATAATTGGCATTATGGAGGGGCAGCAGAACTGCCCCTTTTCTGGCACATCACTTATGCCTTTGATGACTAACCCTCCCTTACCTTAAGCAGAGGGAAGCCTGGTAGCAGCGCCCCTGTCTCTTCCTCTCTGGTGCTCCCCCCATCCACACATTTTAGCTACTTCTTGAGACAGCATCAATATTGTTAACTTGGAACTTGAAGACTTGAAGCCTCAGTCCTACTATCGCAGTGTGATAGATCTTCATGCTCTGGGGTTGATGAGATCTTCCAGATCCCCAGTTTTCTCATAATAAAAATAGGAAGAAAATCTTAATTTATAGAGTTGTCACAAGGATTTAATGGCATTATGTATATGAAAACTTTTTCCATTAGGATTCATTTTTTAGCTTTTATTATGAAAGTACAAATATATACATTCTTTCCTCTGTGTGCTGGATAGTTTCAGTTGTCAACTTGACACACCTGGGTGGAAGGAGCCTCAACTGGGGAACTGCCTCCACTGGACTGGCCTGTAGCCATGACTGTGGGGTATTTTCTTGATTGTTGAATGATGTAGGAGGGCCCAGCCCACTGTGGGTTGTGCCACCCCTGGGAAGTTTGCTGTGTATTATATCAGAAAGCAGGCTGAGCATGGGCCAGGGAAGCAAGCCAGGAAGCAGCATTTCTCCATGGCCTGGGCTTCAGCTCCTGTGTCCAGGTTCCTTCCCTGAGTTCCTACCTTGGGCTCCCTCAGTGATAAACTGTGACCTAGTAGATGTGAGCCGAATAAACGCTTTCCTCTGCAAGTTGGTTTTGGTCAGAGTGTTTTGTCACAGCAAATGAAGACAAACTAGAACACTCTGTTTGGAAATAATTCATGTGTTCATTGCTCACGGATATGATTCGAATCTCAAATGTCATGTTGTGAGTATTTGGTGCCCAGTTACTGATGCTATTTTGGAAGGCTGTGGGACTTTTAGGCAGGCAGGTGTAGCGGGGGAAAGCAGTTCCCTGTGGCTTCTGAAGGATCTGTCTTGTTCCGAGGCTCTTCCCCTTCCTGTCTTCTTTGCTACCATAAAGTGAGAACTGTTGCTCTACCATGTAGTCCTGTCACCATGGGACTCACCAGGAGCCCAAAATAATACAAAGCTGACCATGAACCAAAACCTCCCAAGCTCTGAGAAAAAGTAAATCTTTTTACTTGATTTTTCTTAAGTGTTTTGTCACAATGAAACAAAGAATCTAACACTGGGGTACGTGATTATAGGATTGGTTAGTGTGAATATTTTCAGCAAGCTCTGGAACATAGGCGCTGTCCCTGGTTACCTGTAAACTGGTGAGGTGAGAGGGGACTACAGGACTTGGGCTTCTGAAAACTGACCCAGAGTGTAAGAAAGACAATTAGGGCATGAACTCTGGTTGGTGTGTATGTAAAACAGAAATATATAGGCAGGCAAGTCTTTCTAGAACTCCAGGAGCTGAGTAACCTCAGAGGCAGCAAGTTCTCCTGATAGAGAAGCATCAAAATAAAAGGACATAGTTAATATAGAAATATTCTAACAGAATTGAAAGAATTGCAAGTTGACATTATTTCCCTCATATGTCACCATGGTTTTCTGTCTCTTTTTTCCATTATTAGCCAGAGTTCTTTCTTTCTTTGATGATCTCCTTTCAGCTAGCTTGTGACACTTTTCTCTCTACCATCTCATGTGTCAAGACATGAGCTCATTGGGTAGGCTGGTTCACTACCGTGCTTAGGAACCATTGTTTGTATACCCATTCCTCCCTAGGTTGAGGGAAGAAGGCATGTCTTTCTCTTCCTGTTAACTTCGCTATCCCCAGTTCCTTACAAATAATCAGGAATTAACGCTTGTCTGTAGCAAACGCTGATTAAGCAACTTGTCTTACAGCATCAGGTCAAGATTCCTTTTTGACCAGCCACTCAGCTTTGTTATTAAACATAGTCTTTTGAAAATACCTCCGATATGCTGAAGGTTACACTGCAAAGAATGGAAGAGAAGATATATCCCATGCTTTGGGGAACAGTAGATTGGAATGATAGCAAAGGACAATTGTGGTCTAATTTGTCTATTGTGATAATTTTTAGGCCAGAAATTTTTAGAATGTGCAAATTCTATCTTCAGATCATTTTACCTTCTTCCAAGATCCCCAATATAGAAATTATTTGCAAAGCCAAGGCACACTTCCCTCTTAGCTGGGCCCCATCCCCCAAAATACAATGTATCTATAGAGGCTGGGCTCTATAGATCTCCATCTATGTGAGCTCTGTGTAGAATCAAAGCAGACAGGTTTGGTGGCATTTACTTATTTCCCCAGTCCTACGTCTTTAACGGCATCACTCTGAAAAGAAGAAAGGTCAACCCAGGCTTCCTGAGAGGACCGGGAGTGAGCTGAAGCTCAGGCACAAACACAGAATGAAGCTGGCCTCTGTTTTTAACCCTCACCTCCATTGGGGAGGGAAAAATACATAGAACTGTAAATGAAAGATGGGTTGCTTCAGCTAGAAGAAAGGAAGAAACAAATGAAGGACAAACCATCTTTTAACATGAAATATCCCCATCCACAACAGCCAGCCAATGAGGTGCCACAATTGTGACCAATTAGAATTGCTCCTTGTTTTGAGAATCATATGCTGGGCTACCCCCCAAAGAAAAGGAGGGGAAGAAATGGAAGAAAAGGAGCTGCCTCCTTCGGGAAGCAGATGGAATGCCAAACTCCATGTGGTTCACCTCAGCAAACCTGTCACGTGTTCTCACTGAGGACACTGGGGCCCTTCCTTTACCCTCCCTTGGATTACCTCCCTTCAACACCTCATCTCTCTTTGGATGACGACAGGTAACAGTGCGAGGTTTCCCATCTGAACAGAGTAGAATTCCTGTAGAGAAAAGCTAATTTCAAAATGAATCAGCATGCACATGACCCTGCCTTGAAATGCTTAGGCAACTGCTCATTGTTAGGCAAAAAAAGGTTCATAGATCTTGAAAAATAAAGTCAACCGTAGCTTATATACATTTATATCCATATTTCACGTATAAGCACATCTGCCCTTATTTCTGAGAAGTATCTGGAACATGCACATCTGTGCTGCTTGCTTAGGTCATTTTCCTTGCATAGTTATTAGTAGTTACTTTCTAGAATTGCCCTCTATCTTGGTTAAGGATTCCTTGCTAAGCTTAGAAGTTGGAAGCTAAGGAACATGTTAAAACATATATAATCCCATAGTAATAAGAAACTAATTGTTCCATCTAAATACAAGCATGTATTAATTTTGTATTATGTGCAAATATTTAGGCCTGGGCCCACATACCTATATATCCATTAAATAATCAAATATTTAAACATGACAAACTGAAAAAAAAATTATGAGTGTAAAGGTGTGATTGCTCTGAAAATAGCCAGTTTAGAAGAGTTTGGCCTTTAATTGGCAAAGTTAAACAAGGCACAGTTACTACTAACTTGGTCCCCGAAGAGTGTCTCTAATGATGCCATGTTTAACTTGGCTGGTTAAACTGCAAACAGTGTTCGTCTTTTTTGACTTGGTTCATTTGGTTAACATAATGCCTTTCTGTGGTTGACTCTCTTTTTCCTGACTTAGCCTATCCTGTGAATAGAAACCCTGTGGATTAGGAAATACCATAACTATTTTAAAAAAGAGCAAAATGTATATGTGCGGTTTGTTTTTGTTTTTGTTTAAAAAAAAATCTCTGACAGAACTCTATGAGCTCATGGTCATAAAACACCACAAGTTTGCCATAAAATCATCGGGATGTTTCTCAAAAGTTTTTTAAAGACCGCTATCTCAGAATATTCTTGCATATTTTTCCTGTATGTTGTGCTACAGGTGAAGATTTTTTGATACAAATTTTAATCTCCCTTACTACTGAGAGAAGGATAGTTTCAGTACTCTCAATTTTAAATTAGCCAGCTCACAGATATCGCACTGTTCCATGAAGGCACAGCAAAGCATGGTTAAATGTTTATCGTAATTTCTGTGGAAGAGCATCAGAATTCAGAGAAGGCTGATGTCTTAGTTGAGACCATTAGCTGTGTGTCTGTCAGATGAGCAGCCATCTAATTGTACCATGGAGCATCACCCTAAAGCATAGGATGTTGTTTTCCCTGGTAAAGAAATGCATATACCCAGGTGTATGTCAAACACACATTTGTGTAATAATTAAAACCAGTAAATATTCAAGATTTTGCAATGTGCCAGATTCTATATTAGACCCTGGATATACTAAAATGGGTTCAAGCAATCTTTGCCTCTGTGAAGCCCGTGATACATACAGTCTGCTTGTACTGGGTTATCAGCACTGGAGCAAGTCAGGAACAACGTGGCTTGGAGTCCAAATTTCCGTTCCCATGCCTGTTCTTAATCCCCATAATAGGTCTTCAACATCTCTCTCTCTCTTGCATACAACCACCAGATTCTGTTTGTCCTTCCCCTCCCAGTGATGTTTCCTGTCTCCGATCTCCATTTCTACTGCTCTTGTAGACTTTCCAACCTCAAAGTGAACTCTAAGGCAAGAGCTAATTAGTCTATTCTAGTTACAAGGAATTATCTAATAAGAATGCTGTGTATTAATTCTCTCAGGGTGATTGGCCTTGGGCAGAACCAGCAAAACACTTGTGTTCGTGGAGGAAAGATAATTTTGAGATACCTTTGGGTATATTATTTACTGGCCAATAAGCCATAGTTATCAAGTCCTTTCCCATCTGAATTTACAGCTTAATCTTGAGTTTAATTCTTTTCACGTTTTCTAGTCTACAAAATTAAGGCCTGCTTTCAGATCAGAAACTGTTGGGGTTGTAGAGGGCACCCTGAGAAATGCCAACAATAATTCTGCATCTACCCAATGGTCTCCGATTGTCCAGTCTGTATGTTTATTACCAAAACTAATATCCTGGCAGATGTGGCTTTATCTGATGTATTATTTTTGAGGATTCCAAGCTTATATCCTAAACTAATAAATTCTGTGCATCAGCATATTGCTCTGCTGTGAAGTTTTGATTCTCAGTAACATATAGATAATAAAATGATTCTGTGTATAAAATGTCTGTTAGCCATGTTGATGATTAAACATACAAGCAAGAGAGCCAACAGATAAAAACCAAACAATAAATAATAAATGGAGCATGAACATCAGAAAGCCCAAGAGAGTCAATAATAGCAACTCTATGCTATAAATAATACTTTTACAATTAAAATGGAATTGTTTTCCTCTGGGATTCAGGAGATGGCATATATGGGATGTGAGGAATGTCTGAGATCGCAGATTTTTTTATTGCCATTTTTCCAGCAAAATCTTCCCCAAAGTAAACAGGTTAAAAAGGAGATCATAAGCCGGGCGTGGTGGCGCACGCCTTTAATCCTAGCACTTGGGAGGCAGAGGCGGGCGGATCTTTGTGAGTTCAAGGCCAGCCTGGTCTACAGAGTGAATTCCAGGACAGCTGGGGCTACAGGGAGACCCTGTCTCGAAAAGACAAAAAAAAAAAAAAAAAGGAGATCATGTTGTTAACAAAATCAAGAGACAAACCAGAATTGTTGGTAGACACCTGTAATCTTTGCCCCAGGGGGATAAGACAGAAGGAGGCCAGCCTGGGCTACCGAGCAAGGCCCTAACTTAAAGAGGATGGTGACGAGATGTTGAGGCCCCCACTTGTGACACATGACTACATGCACACACTACACACTCTTGTGCATGCTCACCTGTGAAAGTCACCTGCTGTGTGTGGTTGGTGACCAGCCTTTGTGCAGCAGAGCCAGAGCATCCCTGCCCTATGTATTTGTCCTAATAAAGCCAGAAGCACTCATCCTTACACTTGGCTCAGAGCCTAAACTGTAAGTTTGTAATTCGTTTCAGAAAAAGATAATTTAAAAATGGCTTTGGAAAAGAGGATGGAATCTGTGTTTATGAAAGCACATGTGAAATTCTGGGAATCTTGAGCTCTGGGTTTAACTTTGGTTCCTAACTACCCTCATGACTTTGAACAGGTTGCTTAAGCTCTCATATTTCTCATATTCCTTGCTTTTTCTCATATCTATAATAATAGAATTCCAATAGTCTCTGTCTCTAATCCTTCAATGCAGATGCTCTGTGCTACCCTATGTAAAAAAAATGCACTCCAAAGACAAAAATTAAGGCACCTAAAAAATTCTTTCCCATGAACATCCAGTTTACTGGGCAATAAATAAAAGAAGAAACAAGGTTATTGTACAAAATAGAGTCTGTCATTTCCAATGACTCAGAGTTATCTTTCATCAAGCAATCCCCTCCGGTGGTGGAACCAATTCTTGGATTTAAAAAGAACTTACAACATGGTTGTTCCAACTTTATCAAATAAGTTAGGCGGCTGTCTTCCTTGGTTTTCTGTTGTTATAACAAAATACTTGAGACTGAGTAATTTCTAAAGAATATAAGTTTATTTGACTCATAGTTCTAGAGGCTGAGACATCTGAGCCCTGAAGCTAGAATCTGCTGGAGGCCTTCTAACTTCATCATAAGACAGATGGCATTGCATGGTGAGCTAGGGCAAGTATCTCAGTCCAGGTCTCTCTTCCTCTTCTTAGCAAAACTCTAAGGTCATCATGGAGCCCTGAACTCATGATCTCATCTAATCCTAACTACCTTCCAGAGGTTCGAGCTTCAAATACAATTCACATGTAACTTTAGGGATTAAAGTTCCAGTTCACAAACTTTTGGAAGACGTACTCAAGCCACCAACACTGGAGAAAAGCAACCCAAGAGTGGGAGCAACCAGAGTCTAATGCAAAGACTGTATCACTTGCCCTTGTGCCCTCTTTTCTGGATTTCCAAATAGATCAACCATATAGTCTTAACAAGAGCATTGCTGGACAAAAGGAGCTTCTCCTTGGGTTAGACCAAAGTGGTGTGATATTGACAGAACTTAGGTACATTCAGAAGCACTCATTGCACAACAATATGAAACAACTTTGGAGTATGGAGCTCCTTGAAAAGCATTCCCATCTCACTCAGTCACTTTCTGGCCACAGTTTGTGTTCAGCTCTGACTAGAGTTCTTTCTTTCGAGTCTCCTACTTGTTCCACTATGGCCTTTTCACCCAAGTCGTCATGTTTATTAATGGAAACAAGAAGTTTGAAGATTATCATTATATTAACACAGAAGATACTAACTACGCACTCTGAATATCATGGTCAGCAGTAAATGAAATCCATAACAAAGGCATCTAGAGATGCTGAACTATGCTTCCAGATGAGTCCAAATGTGCTTGCATGCCACTCAACTAGACCACCCCTTTTGGGAAAGATCTTTTGCAATATCTTATTATAACAACTTTGGTACTATTAATTTGTGGAATTATTTGAGAGTCAGCCCTCCTTAATTAGCTCGGCTAATTGAAAATTTCTTATATAAGATTAAGAATGTTCACTTTGACATTGGGTTTTATAGGTTGTGTAGGTTCAAGTGAATAATCAGGGAAATTTGTATAATCTGAGATATTCTATCTGAAGAAGGCAGAAAAACAGGGTTTTCCTTAAATCAAAACTGAACTGTGGGTATGGTGGTGCGTGCCTAAAATCCTCACACTCAGGAAGCTAAGAAAGAAGGACTGGAAGCTCAAAGCTAGCCTGGGCTATATAGTAAGTAAGTTCAAGGCTAGCCTGGGCTATTTAGTAAGACTGTCTAGAAAAAAGTACTGCAATGAATCATTTTTTCATTCAAGATTTATCAAACTATTATAAAATAGTATGGTAAAAATTCTTGTAGCTAGGCATAGAGGAGACAGAAAACAAATAATCTAAACCTGTGGATTTTTTTATTTATTATTATTTTTTTTTTTTTTGGTCTTTCTCACTATGTAGACCAGGCTGGCCTTGAACTCACAGAGATCCACCTACCTCTGCCTCCTGAATGCTGGGATTACAGGTGTGCACCACCATGCCTGGCCTATTTTTAATTTTTTGAGATGGAGTGGGTCTCACTGTGTATCCTTAGGTAGCTTGATACTTTCTATGTAGCTCAGGAAGCCGTCAAACTCAGGCTCCTTCCTCGGGCTGGGATTACAGGTTTGTACCACTACACTCAGCTACTCATTATATTTTAATTAAGATATTTTAGCTATAGGTAACATGTTGAAGACAAGGATAAATCTGAAAAGTTACCTTCAGCCATGTCTCAAAATTTTAGTGCAGATGTGTAAATAGAATTGAGAACTCTTGTCCTTTATCAGAACTTACTAGAACAGCAAAATGGACCCCAAAACATAAATAGTGGAGAGTGTCTGGGCTTAATAAATTACAATAATATTAGTTCTTTTTATAGCAGAGATTCTCACCTTAACATTTTGTGGCAAAAAAAAAAATGTTATCTAATAAAATAATCAAATCGAAGCTATTTGTCTTAAGAAACAGAACACCGTATAGGGAAGGATATAGCTTGTTCTTACTTTGAAGAGCATGTAGCATTATTCCTGCATCTCAGAGAAGTTCAGTTTTCTCCTTGGAAATAGGAAGGAAAGAAACAGATCTCATTTGTGTTTATGATTGTTTTCTTTGGAGACAAGCTAGATCTCTGAGGACTTCACCTGCTTTTCTGTTCCCCTAATCCTAGTTCCAAGAGCCTCTCTTAGTACTATAGGGTACTCAGAAATATTGTTTGAAAGATGGTAGACATTTGCCACCAATTGTTGGGAGCCGGTGGAGAAGATCAGAGCATACACAGCAGCCTATTTGACATGGTAAATCCTTAAGAGGAAGGGCTAACCATGCACCCTGCGTGTTAAGAGATTTTACTTGACCGTTCTTCAGTGATAGTTAAGCTCTTTCTAATAAGACTTCTGAGAAACACTGGATTTATGAAGAGAAATCTTGATAAGTAGCTAGCTGTTCTCGCCGAGTTTCCTAAAGTAGGCTGAAAAGAAACTTCATCCAAATTTCTGAGAGCATCGTGTTCAACAACACTGAGATGTGGTTTATGACGTCCGGCAGCACGTCTGGCAGCTAATGTACATGCCTAAGCGATTTTGCCAAGTCTGACTGAGAAACAAACTGTCTTATGTATTGCATGACCAGGACAGAAATCCACAAGGATCTCAGTTAAGAGAACATTAGGACAACCCCGAGAACAGTCACAGTGAGCCTCGTTGCTTTCATCTGTGGTCAGACCCTCCCTGCTGCTCATAGACAAGGACGTTCATCCCCAACTGCCCATCTCAGCCTTCCTTCATCCAAAGCCCATAGGGGTTAGAATCCTTTGACAGGGTCTCGGTCACCTTCCTCTGCCATCTTCCAGCAGCGGACCTCTCGAGTCGTCACTCACTCACTGTGATAAGATCCATGTTGGAAGGAAATGCCTTTTTTCACTTAGGATCACTTCAAAGCTGTTGCCTTTGTCAGCTACCTGTGACATCTTTGGTCCCTGTCTTCTTTCTCTCACATCACCCCACTACTGCACTGTGTCTGTGAGCTCCACACATGACCTACAGAAGACTGTCACCAAGGTGCTGTGCTACGTTTTTCTAGGGAGACACAAACAAACATGAATTTACCTCAGGTGGGACCCAACAACAGACCAGAATACAATTCTTCCAAAGTCCAACTTGAAGAACCTATGAGTTTATTAGATTTGCCTACAGAGCCCAGGTTAAGGACTACTTAGAGGAGTATGGGTGACCCCCAAACAGTTGTACCATCTCAAAGTCCCACCCCAAGCTGGACAGGGACCTCATAGGTGTGTCATGGAGTTCCCCCTTTCAGTCAGCCTTCTTCTTCCTATATCTAGAATTTTCCAGATTCATTTGCAGCTTTGGGGAAGGGGAGGAGGGGCAGGAGCTGGAATCCCAGCCACTGGAGTCTTGTTCCTTTCCTGCCTCATCTGCTATGGGTTCTTAATTGCTGTCCCCTACCGTAGACCTGGCTATCACCGGGCTTTTTTTCCCCAGCTGTCATGGCTGCCTGGTTGCTAATGTCTACTCCAAGATGGTATCATCTTATGCCCAGAAATGCCAATCTCATTCAACACAAGACTAGCTGTCTTCCCATCATGACTGTCCCAGCTCTCAGATGTGGCCATATCTACCACGAATTCTCACCTATCAGTGCAATGTCCTACCGTGCCTCATTCCAGACAGTGACTCACTGGGGTCTCTCTGAGCACTGACTGCTGAGCAATGAAGGGCTGGATCCTGACATTCTAAATCACTGCCCAAAAGAAACTGCAGAGCAACAGTGTGATGACCACACAGTCTGCAATCTTGTCTGAAGTGTTTCCTTTATTTCCCTTCAGGGACATCAATATATTCCCTTTTTCCAACCTTCCATGAATGCCTTCTTGGAACTCCCAAGGAGAGATGACTGACTGTTGAGGACATTTACCATCAACATGTGAGTTCCAAGGTTTTATTAAGTGTCTGAAACAACTAGACAGATGTGTCATACTAAGACCTCCTGGTTTTCTGAAACCCAGCAGCATTGCTCTGCTCCTACCTGAGTCTTACTAATTATTCCTCACTGGAGACAGAACCCAGATCTCACACTGCACTGTTGATGATTTGTGGTTGGGTATTCTGTAGTATAAGATTGAGATGGACCCTCTGGGAAGTCAGAGGAGATGTTCTCTATGTGTGTGTGTGTGTGTGTGTGTGTGTGTGTGTGTGTGTGTGATTGTGTCCATGTATGCTCATACATATATATGCGCACAAGTACATGGTGTAAATGGAAAGATAAAAGATCTTACTAGGAACCAAGGGGAAGCTTTATCTGTAAAAAGCAGTTAGTGGCTATAGCTCATTCTTCACCCTAGTTCTGAAGGTGTGTGGGATCCATGGCATCCGCCAACCCGTGGGACCTGGCGTGCACGCCGACTGCAGCTGGGCTCCTGCTGGACCACCTGGTGGCTTCCGGGATACTCACTCAGGAGATGTTAGATATATCTAAGAAAACAACTCCTTGTTTTGTGAACTTCTCCAAACTACAACAGATCTCAGATATTCAAGCTGAATTCTTTCAGAAAAACCTGGAAATTGAACTTCTGGAACTAGAAAAAGATACAGCAGATCTTGTTCATCCTTCATATTTGGCTCAGAAGTGTGATACTCTGCAAAGCATGGGTAATCATTTGGAAGCAGTGTTAAAAGAGAAGCGATCCCTCAGGCAAAGACTGCTGAGTCCCATGTGCCAGGAGGACTTGCCCATGGAAGCTGTTTGCCACAGATATATGGTACATTTGTTGGAATTAGCTGTGACTTTCATTGAGAAATTGGAAAGCCATCTTGAAACAATTAGAAAAAATCCCTCATTTAGATGAAAACCTAAAGAAAATGAGCAAAGCTTTAGCCAAGATGGATATTTTGGTGTCTGAGATGGAAGAACTGGCAGAAAGTATACTCAAGTGGCGAGAACGACAAAAGGAAGTTACCTCCTCTATCCCCAAAATACTAACTGAAGAAAATTATCTTCATAAACATGAAATAATACATCCTTTACCTTTTATTTCCAAAGTTCATGTCTAACCCATTAATGACAAGTGATTGTCAACTTTCTTTTTACTTAATTACATGTAGTCATATAAAGTGCATTTCAGGCTGAGTATGACATGAATATTGATAGATTTTGCTGTTAACAACACTGAAAGAGTCCTTCTAATACTGGAGTGCCAAGGCCAGCAAGGTGGCTCAGAGGGTGAAGCACCTTATAGCCTGAGTTCAATCTTCAGGACCCACGGGGTAGAAGGGGAGAGCTGACTCACACTGGTTGTCCTTGTGCCTACACACAGACACACATGCACACACACGAAATAGATAAATGTAAAAATATATATAGTACCAGTATTTTAGATTCATTAAGACCAAACTGACTTATATCACTGTGACACTTAATATTAAGTAGAAAGTTATATTTCATCACAGCTCTCAACATCTTGCCCTTTTCCTTGTTTGATGTCCTAAGACTGTGTGTGGCCACACTCTGTGTCATGTCATCTTTGTTGGTGTCCATGGTGGTTTTGTATTTTTGTTTCCTATTAATGTTTAAAAAAAAAAGCATGGGCTGGAGAGATGGCCTAGCGGTTAAGAGTGCCGACCGCTCTTACAGAGGACCCGGGTTCGATCCCCAGCACCCACATGGCGGCCGAGAACCGTCTGAAACTCCAATTCCAGGAGAACTCCAGTTCCAGGGGAATCCGAGACCCTCTTCCGACCTCCACGGCACTGCACGACACGGGTGCACACACTTGCAGGCAGACAGTACATTCATACACATTACAGAAATAAATAATAATAAAAAAAATTAAAAAAAAAGCAGTTAGTGGGTGCCCTTGTTAGTTTTTGTTGTCAGCTTGACTTAGCCTTGGGAAGATGAAATTGAAGAATTGTCTCAATCGGATCAGCTGTAGCCATGTCTAGGAGAGACTGTGTAGATTGATGACTGATATGAGAGGGCTTGGCCCACCAAAGGCTATACCATCCCTAGGCAGGGAGACCTGGGCTATGTAAGAAAACCAGCTGGGCACGAGCCAGTCAGCAAGTGGTATTCCTTCTTGATTTCACTTCAAGTTCCCACCTACTTGAGTTCCTGCCCTGACTTTCCTCAGTGGTGGACTGTGACCTGGAAGTATAAGCTGAAATAAACCTTTCTTCTCCAAAGTCGCTTTGGTTAGAGTGTTTCACCACAGCGACAGAAGAGCAAACGAGAAGCGTGAGGGAAGTCTTTGAGCTGTGTCTGAAGGTCAGCAGGCTGTTTCTGCAGAGTGAACATGTCCTTAGCTCTGCTGCTCCTCCTTTCCACAGTGTCATATTTACTTTCTCACTAGAAGGGAGCAGAGCTGTTCTTCCGTTTGCCAGCTCAGGGGTAGCCCGTTCTGATCAAGGTGCTTAAACACTGTAAGGAAACAGCCAGGTTTCCTGAGCCACTAAGAGAAGACAGACATACCCAGTTCCATGCAAGCAAGCCTCAGCTCTCTCCTGGTGACTGTTCACATAGACAGTCCATCTTCAGCCTGGGTCAAGGCCAACACTGACCAATGTCAAGTGCTGTAAGTGAATCAGCGGAATGGGAGAGTAACCGAGCAGCCTTTGTGAAGAAGCCACGGCAGATGCTTTGCTGGCTCAAAGAGACAGTTTATCAATGTTGGAAAAATAATCACTGTCACTTGTTCCCAAGGGGTATTAATGGCATTTAAAAATGTTTTAAAATAATTCCTGAACCATAAAAAATTGTAATAGGATAAAATTTCCTGGAGAGATGTTACACAGAATTCCCAAATGTTCATATTCTGCATTTGCCAAATTGTATTTATATTTTCTCTTTTATTAAACATATATATAACTTTTATATTAGATCTAATAACATGTGTATTAGCCTAGGATAGTTTCAAACTCACAACAATCATTCTGCCTTACCTTCCTGAGTGCTAAGATTTCTAATGTGAGCCACAACTCCAGGCTGAATTTTCTCTTTTGAACTGAGATTTAGTTGCTAGTATTATGTCCTTTTACTGATAAAACCTTCAGCTATTATCTAATATTACTTAATGTTCTTTAGTTATTCTAATCATAATCTTCATAGCAAAATGTAAAAATGAATTTCTGCCTGAGCAGTAAGGCCCATGTCATGTGTTAAAATTGATTATGTCCTTTGTTTTTAGGTGTCTTTAACTAGAATAGTTCTGGAGTCTTAACGTCTTTCACAAACTTGATATTGCTGTAGACTGTCCCTGGTTTGACTTGTCTGCTTGGTGTGGTTCAAACAGTGCTATTTAGGCAAGAATGCCTGCAAACAATGCTGTCTCCTGCCACTTCATATCACAAGGGTTCAGGACGTAGATTTGTGGAAGTACTGAGAATTACTTTGACTATTTAGTTAAGTTTCTCTACTACCAAGCCATTTCCCCCTTTGTCGCTA
The DNA here is from genome assembly GCA_009823505.1 of Rhizomys pruinosus. Taxonomy (NCBI): domain Eukaryota; kingdom Metazoa; phylum Chordata; class Mammalia; order Rodentia; family Spalacidae; genus Rhizomys; species Rhizomys pruinosus. Next base: position 651,583 of record VZQC01000265.1, read on the forward strand.
ATAAAACTTTTTTTCATCTAGGTAAATAACCTGTTGCTCATCGAACTTTCACCCACTTGTTTTAGCATCTGCCAATGACTCCTACCTGGGTCAATTGTGCCCCTGATATTTGTCAAATGATAATTTCCTACTTATATACGAGCTTCCATCTTTATTGTTTAGCTTCTAATTTCCTTTCTTTCCTTAAAGAAATCTTATTCATATCAATATGGATGAGTGGAATCTTATTTAAGAGATAATGATCTGTTAGTACAGAATGGATCTTATTACTTGTCTTATTTTCAGACAGAGTCTCACTGTGTAGTCCAAGCTTGAGTTCATGGTCCTCCTGCTTCAACCACCTGAAAGCAGGGATGGCAGTGCTCCTAAGTGCTGAGCCATCTCTCCAGCTTCGGGATTCATTCTTAAGCAGGGGCAGTATAATACTGGCATCTGACAGGTAATAAGGAGAGTTGCCTGCTTTTTGAATGATCTTAGGATCCCCCTTTCCTTGGTAATAACTTGGAAAGGGAGCTGGAGAGATGCTGAAATGTTTATCAGACACCCTTTGGGGTTCCACTCAGGCCATTTAGCAATCAATGAATTAGCTGCCTTTGCTCCAAAGTTGTGATATTGCTATAGCTATGTACCTCAATCAAAATATAGTCACCTAGAGCAGCCCTAATCACAAATCCAAGAACTGAGAATCTTCCTCTCAGGAAATAGAAATTGAGAACTACAGATTATTTCTAAACAATATGGGGAGCTCTGGCATAGCCCTGTTTTCCTATGGAGAAGGAACAGAAGCAAGTTGTCGGCTAAGATACAGATGGAGAGATATGAGGTGGAAGAAAGGAAACTCAGGGATTCCCTGGGATTTCACATTTTCTAGTTTCAGTACATGCTGAGAATGTAGCTCAGTCATAGAGGAGGTGCCTTGCATTGCTTGGTATGCACAGGGCACTGGATTCGATCTCCAGCCATGCAAGAAGAAGAATAAAAGACAGTAGATAGTTTCAGTCCTGTATTGGGTTGGATGGTGCCCCCCAAATTTATGACCACTTGGAACCTTAGAACATAACTTTATTTTGAAATATAGTATTTACGAATGTGATTTATTAAGGAACTTAAGTTGAAATTGTTCTGAAGATGAGTCTTAAATCCAGTGCTTAGTGTTCTTATAAGAGGAAAGGTCAGAAGCCAGGCGTGGTGGCGCACACCTTTAATCCTAGCACTCAGGAGGCAGAGGCAGGTGGATCTTTGTGAGTTCAAGGCCAGCCTGGTCTACAGAGCGAGTTCCAGGACAGCTGGGGCTACAGGGAGACCCCGTCTCAAAAAGACCAAAAAAAAAAAAAAAGAGGAAAGGACAGAATGGAAAAGGTCCTGTGAAGATAGAAGCAAAAAGTTTGGCCTCTAGAAGCTAAAGGTGGAAAGGATTTGCCCCTTGAGCCTCCGGAGGGAGAGTCCTGCCAACAACTTCGCTTTGGATTTCTGTGCTCTAGAAGTATAAGCTGTGAGAGTCCATTTCTGTTCTTCTAAGCTACCCACCTCATGGTACTTTGTCACAGTCACTGTAGGAAATTAGCACAGGTCCTTTCCGGGTCGATCTGAGTTGCTGCCATTGGACATGGACAAAAAGCAGCTCTTTCTTCTCCCTCCTGCTTCTGAGTCCCTGTTCCATTTCTCCTTAATGAGGCTTTCCCACAGAAAAAAGGATATATCCAAAGGAAGCCCATGACCTCCCCTCGGGGCCACAGCTGACCAAGCCCCTTGAATTTCCAGCCCAGCCAATGGATGCTTGAGCTCCTTCTTTCCCTGGGCATGGCCAGTGTGCCACACTGCTGGATTGTGCACTGCGCACCCTTAGAGTGGGCACCGGTGGGATTAAATGTGGGTCTAATGTGTGAACAGAGTCTCTCAAATGTGGGCACCGTAAGGAAATGAGAAGTGAAGGAGAGTGAATCAGGGCAGGGCCAGGGTCTGGCTCTCTGTGGACTGTATTTCTGGAACTTTCGGAGAAGTCTGATGTTCTCAGGGGATTTGAGGGAACACTGTACTTGACAAAGTAGGAGGTCAGAGCACCATATTTAATTGTTTTGGCCCCAGTTGTTTGCTTGTCAACTTCAAATGTATTAAATTATTATTGTGAACATACAATATAGTGTTATGCTCATCATTATTCTAATGAACGGAACATTTTAGAAAACATTCTAGTCCAGATTTGGGGTATCCAGGATTTATATGGTAAAGACAGGTAAAGAAATTAAGACAAATATTTTTGCCTCCCATCTTTGCTTAAAGTCAGATCTGCCTCATCCATCTCAGAGTGGATGGTTTTGTGCTTCTCTTGAACATGTTGCTGAGGGCGTCTCTCCTCTCAAGCACTAGTTGGGAGGAAGACACCTCCCACCCCAGGGCTCTACATGTGACCTTATAATTTCACTTTGTTTTTGGAAAGCTTGAGCAGATATATCTTTCTCTTTCTGAAAATCAGAGTGGCTTATCTCATTGGTCCCGTGCCAGGAGTGGCAGTAAGGGTGGATGAGAGTGTGCAGCCCATGGGTGATGCTGTAGTCCCAGGTGTGGGAGAGAATCAAGACTGCATCCGAAGGGGTGAAGAGATTAAGATATTAGTTCAAGACTGATAACATTGAAAACCATAGATATTAGTCATCAAGTTGCTTCTAGGAAGCTGAATTAAATTAACACTCACTCTTGGGCTGGGAATGGTGGCAGATGCCTTTCATCCAAGAACTTGGAAGGCAGAGGCAGGTGGATCTCTTTGAGTTCAAGGCCAGCTTATAGTCTACATAGCAAGTTCCAGGGCAGACATTATACAATGAGACACTGTCTCAAAACAACAACTAGACCCAGAACTGCGCCCCTGCCCTGCAAACTCTTTCTCATAGTCACAGGTTTTCGCTGTTTCCTCTCTCTCTCTCTCTCTCTCTCTCTCTCTCTCTCTCTCACACACACACACACACACACACACACAAATGGACTGCACACAATTCTTCAGCCTCCCTGCCTGTGGAAACAAAATCAATATTGTACTGCACATAAAACACCTATTTAATCTAAAATTGCGTTTTATAGTCCATTTACCCCACCAGAGCAGCCCAAAGTCAGTTTCGCTTCTGTTCTTTTTCCGGCTGAGCTTGCTTCTTATTGTTCTCCCAGTCAGAGCTGAACTTGTGAAGGGAGCTTTGAAATAGACAAGAAAAGCTTGGAGAGAGAACTGCAGCTTGGGGGCCCTGGTTAGAAAGGGACACACACACACACACACACACACACACACACACACTCGGGTCAGCTAGCACATATTTCCTTAGCTTTTTGTTCTTTCAGTTCACTGTAGCATGAAGAAAGAAGAAAGAAAATCCTTCAGAGATGAGTGTGTGTGTGTGTGTGTGTGTGTGTGTGTGTGTGCGCGCGCGCGCGCGCGCCTGGCTGGCTGGCTGGCCCTTCTATGTATGTCTATGTCTTTAGGTGTGTACCCTGGCCATTTTATGACTTGATCAGCACATCAATGATGACGTAAAGACTATAAAGACTATAAACACATAATGACAGTACTGTCCATAATGTATGTTCTCTGCCTTAAGAGTCCATATTTTATTTTAATAATCTTCTATCCTTTTGTGAGTCAATTAAATCCTTGCATGGAGAATTACAGTCCAATCCCATCTTGATAAATAAGGAAATTTGTTATGAAACAGCACTTAGGCTGAGTGCTGGGCATTAGGAACACCTGCCGTTCGAAGTATCCATCTTATTGCTCAGGGGTTTACAAAGAAAGTCTTTATCTAGAGTTACTCCCGGTGGCAGCAGCACACTCAGCCCATCTGGGAATCCGATGAGATGTTCCCTTTCTTCAGTTACCTTGAACTTTGTTCTGAGCTACCATCTGTCCATGCGATAGAACTCATTTTCAGTCAGTTCTAGGGGTTCTGCATCTCCCATGGAATTCCAGGGTGATGATGCCAGGTGGGACTCGGGTTCCCCTGGAATCTATGGATTTGCCCACCACCTGCCTGTACCTTGGGCGTCTTCTCCAGGGCTGGCTTCATCTCTTCTGTTACTCGGTCTGCCTTCCTCTGTTCTTCCTCTGCTCCTTCTACTCTGGGCCCTGCTATGGTACAAATGGGAAATGTCTCCCCTAGAATAATTGGTTCCCATCAGGTAGTTTGGAGAGCTGGCAAATTAGATCATAGGGACAGGGCGAGAGCCCAGCGTCACCTTGAAGTCTCAGTTTCCTGATCCATCAAGATGAGAAGATCCAGCAGCCACACATTACCTCTGCTGTGGAGCCACCAGCTACCATGACCCCTGCTGCAGTGTTGGATTTTTTTTTTAATCTATTTGTGTGTATGAATGTACTGTCTGCATGTAGGTTGGTGTACCCGTGTTGTGCAATGCTGCAGAGGTCAGAAGAGGGTGTCAGATTCCCCTGGAACTGGAGTTAAAGACAGTTCTTAGCTGCCATGTGGGTGCTGGGAATCGAACCTAGGTCCTCTGCAAGGGCAGTCGGTGCTCTTAACCGCTGAGCCATCTCTCCAGCCCCTGCAGTGTTGGATTTTATCCCCTCAAACTTTGAGCCAAATAATTCTTCTGTTAATTTGCTTTGTGAGGTAATTGGCCACAGGGGTAATGAAAGCCATTAATATAGCCACACCAGTTACCTCACTCTTGGCCCCAGGTACACACTGTACCCTTCTCTGAGAAGCTGCCTGAGGCCCCATCTGCAATCTAAGACGAATCCTTAGATTGTGCCTCCCCACCAGATCTCTTTTAAAGTGAGGCTTGGAACAAGAGAGATGGCTCAGTAGTTAAGATCACTGGCTGCTTGTGCAGAAGACCTGGGTTTGAATCCCAGCACTCACAAGGTGGCTAACAACCATCCATAACTCCAGTTCCAGGTGATCCAACACCCTCTTATGTTCTCCACAGGTATTGCATGACAGGGGTGCACTTACATACATGTAGGCATAACACTCATACACATAAATAAACATACATTTTTAAAACTTTAAGATGAGGCTTAGTGTCCCCTACTCTAATGGTTCCTCATGTTCCTCTCTCTCAGACAACACAGGCCTTTGCTTCCTGACCCACCTCTCTTCCTTCCAGCCTGGAGAATCCTCTCAGATGTATAGAAGTCACACAAATGCTTACTTTGATTTCTTCACCACCCCTTTCTGCCCATCCCTGGCATCTGTTCACACTTGCTTTTAATACCTGTGTCTTTGGCTCTCCTCTGCTCCTCCCCAGGACCCACTTAGAGCTCAGGTATTTCTCCAGTGTTCCAACCTCTCCACTCCTAAGGTTGATGGGGGAGAGTGTAAAGGACGCACTCTCTGGTCTCCAGTTGGTTCCAGCTATGAGGTAGGTTTCTCCTCCAAGCTCCTGTGGGATTAAGATGAGATTAGGGATTGTACCCTCAGTCGGCCTCATTCCTTTCTGAGATGAAGAGGCTGCAACGTGATGTGTCTCATGTGAAGACCAAAGAACCTCAGCTACTGAGAGTGCTAAGACAGACAGCCCTCGGCTGGAGCCCGCACAGTCATGGTCATGACTAAGGACAGCATCTCACTAAAGCCAGGTTCTTGTCAGGGCAACCCTCATCCATGCAGGGGTAAACAGACCTTCACAGTTGCTCCCAATTTGGAACAATACTGAGAGATCACTGCCACATCCAAACCCTCCCTGTGGTCAGCCTTCCTTGAGACTGCCTCCCACCTCAAGTCCTTCTCCTACCCGATTCTGTAGAGGTGCCTTAATTTTAGATACTTCAGCCGCAGTTTGTGTCCTGGCTGTCTGCAAAGGTAAAAGTGCCCAGTCACACCTGCCCCACCCCGTGAACTTCCTGCATTTTAGGGAGCAGACATTAGGGATGGAAGCTCTAGAAGTGCTATAGATCACTAAGCCAGCTCCCCTGCTACCAGAGGTGCCATCCTGGACAAGACACTCTCTGTCTCTGTACCTCGATTTTCTCACCTGTAAAATAGGGGTAAGAATAGTTCCTGTCTGAGAAATATGAAAGAGCTAAGAATAAGCATTAAATAGTGCTTAGCACATGGAAAATTCTATGTAAATGTTGGCTGTTTTATAGTGCACACTGGTCTTTTGATTTCTTTCACAGGGTCTCCTGGTTAGCTTTAACTTGGCATGGCCTAGAGTCATCTGAGAGAAGAGCCTCAATCCACGAATTCCCTAGATCAGACTGTCCTGTGGGTACATTGGGGTGGGGTGTTGTCTTGATTGTCAATTAGGTAGGGTGGCTCAGGCCACTGTGGGCAGCACCATCCCTAGGCAGCTGGTCCTGAACTATAGAAGAAAGCTGATGGGCCTGGAGAGATGCCTCAGCAGTTACCAGCGCTGGCTGCTCTTGCAGAAGACCTGGATTTGAATCCCAGCACCCACATGGCAGTTAACAATTGTCCAGAACTCCAGTTCCAAGGGATCCAACACCCTCTTCTGGCCTCCCCAGGCATTGCATGATGCAGGTGCACTTACATACATGCAGACATAACACTCATAAGCCTTAAATAAATATACTAAATTTAAAAAAAAGCTACCCGAGTATAAGCAAGCCTGCTCACAAGTCAGTGTGGCAAGCAATTTCCTCTGTGGTTTCCGCTGTACTTTTTGGCTCCGAAATGAGTTTCTTGCTGCATTTTCTGGCTGTGAAATGAGTTTCTTGGTCAGAGGTAATGCCGTGTGGAATGGCAAGCAGACCCACTTTAAAATTCCTGTCTTGAGATCTTGCCTTGGCTTCCTTCAGTGAGGGACTGTGACCTGGAGTTGAAATTTAAATAAACCCTTTCCTCCCCTAAGTTGAGTGTTTTTTTAACACAGCAACAGAAAGAAAATTAGAACAGAGGATAAGACTCGAGAAATTTGATAGACAATGAACTTGGGACGGTCCAGCTTTCGGAAAATGAGAATGTGAAGAAAGGAAAAACAAGCAATCAGGGAATGGGGAATTTGTTACTATTTAAAAATATCCTGTTACATAGATGGGGATCCTTTTGTATTGGAATAAGCTTACGTGCAGAAACTGTTATCTTGAGATAAGATTTTCTTTCCAATCAGAAATCATAATATTTGGTGGCCATCTTCAGATCTGTCCAGTGCTTCTAGTCAAGCTTCAAGCACTAATTCTTTTAATTAGGCCATTCTGAATCAGAATATTCTAAATAGGAAAAAGGACTGCACTGAATTAAAGCAGTGCGTAAATAGCTTCCTTTGGCAAAGAGAAACAGAAACAGCGGGGGCTGGGCTTTTGCACATTTAGGAATGAATCTTCCGTATGATGGTTGGTTTTGATTACAAGTTGGAGCAGGTTGGGAGGCACCCAAGAGTGCGATGAGGAATGCCGGAGGGCGCGTCTGTGAGGCTGTTTCAAGAGAAAATTAACTAAGTAGAGAAGACCTTCCCTGAGTATGTGACACCATCCTATGGGCTGCAGAACCAGACAACTAAAGGAGGAAAAAGGAGAAAGCCAGGCTAAGCCGGCATACCCTCCCTCTCTCTTCTTTCTGTCTACCATGAAGTAAAGCAGAACCTATGCCCCATATTCCCAACACCATGGTGTTCTGTCCTACCACCTGTAGCTAAGTGACAAGGGACTGAATCCTTGAAACCATGAACTGAAACAAATCCTTTCTCCTCTTGATAAGTTGTTTGTGTCAGGCATTTTCTCACAATGATGAGAAAGACCACAAACACATTCCTTACATAGAAGTTGTTTTGATGGTCTTAGGTTCCCAGAAGTAAAACAAGTCCTCCTCTGCAGGTGCATATGATGCTTAGCCCTCACCCCATAAGAAACCTTTCCTCTATAGTATAAAACAGTGGCTTTAGGAATTGCCTGCTAATTGAAAAACAAGTCTAAGACACTCACCCCTTCTAACCTTCTTAGCTGTGAGAATCTTCCAGTTCTAAAGCCAGCAACTTTGGGGGGAGGCACCGTGTTAACAATAGCACTAGGAGCGTGGCTTGGATTTGGAATAAAATATTTATAATCCCTCTCTGGGGGAAGTGAGCTTAGCACAATGAATCCACAGGCTCTGGCTCTCCTGAGGTATTTTTCTCATTCTCTCTGGTAGGGATAAAATCTAAACTGTACTTAAGAAACGGTGTTAAATGTGTTAGTTGACTGAATCTGGCATTTATAATGCAATTTAGCAAAGTTTTATATTGACAGCATGACATTTTTAAAGGGCCCTTTCTGATTAACAAGGTTCAGAATCACTCCCTTGATTATGCTGGCAGAGGAATATAAAATGCTACAGGCTCTGCAAGCAATGAATCGGGCTCTGTTAGCACTAGACATTTGCTTTCTTAGTGACCATTTTAAGGGAGGCTTTGACTACAACTGCATTTTTCCAGACAGAAGAAAATCTGTTTCCTTGCTTTGAGAGAGCTGTCTCTGAGGAAAAGGCCTCAATGGACAGAGGAGATGGGTAGATTCCAAGTCAAGGCCAGGCAACTTGTCCACAGAGGCTCCATATTGTCTCCTGTTTTCTTATCTAGGAAAAACCAGTCTAAGAAACCCAGCTGAAGGCAAGTAGGAGGGAACTGACAATTCTCTGTCCAAAGAGCAAATTGGAAAGGTTTTAATGCATGTTTGTTCTGTTCTCTGTTGCTAAACTATTATTGTGAATATCTTCTGATTATGCCTAACTATGAGACTGTGCCATTTGGACCTTGAAAAGGAGAGAAGGAATCAGCAGTCTTTGTACTGATCAGGTAAATGCAGCACAGAGGGTAATATAAGTTGTCCTAGCTAGCGTGGGTCTCAATAGACTCTACTATAAAGATTTCATCTTGTCATAATAGTTTTAGAAACTATCTACTGAACATCTGACCAAGTACTAAATATTGCTGAGGGTACTGTAGCATTTGTGTATATATAAGAATTCATGGGATGGAGAGATGGCCTTGTGGTTAAGAGCGCTGACTGCTCTTGCAGAGGACCCAGGTTCAATCCCCAGCACCCACATGGTGGCCGAGAACCGTCTAAAACTCCAATTCCAGGAGAACTCCAGCTCCAGGGGAATCCGACACCCTCTTCTGACCTCCGCGGCAGTGCACGACACGGGTGCACAGACTTGCATGCAGGCAGTACATTCACACATATACAGAAATAAATAAAATTAATTAAAAAAAATAATTCATAATGTAAATTTGTGCTATGTCCACTTTCAGATTTGTACATTCACATTTTGTGAGACCATCATCACCATCCATCTCCAGAATTTCTTTGCCATTCTGAACCAAAGCTCTGTGCACAACTAACAGAAACTTTTCCTACTGCTTTCCCACCTGAAGTCCCTGCTAATCACTATTCTGTTCTCTGACTGTGAATTTGATAAGTACCTGAGCAAGCCAGAGCATACCATTCCAGTAAGCAGAGTTCTTTTTTTAATTTTTTATTTATTTTCATATGTGTATGAATGTACTGTCTGCATGTAGGTCTGTGCACCTGTGTCATGCAATGCTGAGGAGGTCAGAAAAGGGTGTCGGATTCCCATGGAACTGGAGTTAAAGACAGTTTTCAGCTGCCATGTGGGTGCTGGGGATCGAACCTGGGTCCTCTGCAAGAGCAGTCGGCACTCTTAAGCACTAGGCCATCTCTCCAGCCCGAGGCCATTTCTCCAGCCCGAGTTCTTTAATGGTCTGTGCTTCAGTTCCTTCCTCCATGCTCCTGCTTGAGCTCTGGCCTCTTCTTCCCTCCATGATAAAGGACAACCTGTAAGCTGAAATGAACAGTTTGCCCTCCCCAAGCTGTTTTTGTTCAGTGTTTTCTCACAGTACATTAGAACAGGGATTTATTTGCAAACTATTAGAAAACACTACCAAGGGAAGACTTGCCAATCAATATGCACTTTTTGTTCTAAAAACAATACCAAAGGATAGTGGAGAGTGCAAATCTCTCCTGGGAACGGGCCACAGGGGCAGTGTCCCTCTCCCCAGTACCAAAGCCATGCTCTCTTCAAGGCTTGATTAGTTGGTTTTTGAAATTATTAAGCTGAGACAGGTGGTACCAACATAGGCCATTTCTCTGCACGGTTTCCAGAAGCAGGCCGACGTCTCCCAGGTCAGGCACAAGAGAAGCACCTGAATAGCAAGGGAACTGGCAGAAAAATATATGCAAAAGAAACTCTGGTTAGTCAGCGCCCTGTTCACTTCTAGGATCCTTATTGGAAGTGCAATGCCTTAGACCAGAATTCGAAATTGCCTTCAACACCAGAACACAAGCCTTTCATGTCTATGCTGCCAACTGGTTTGGGGCGGAGGCAAACACTAGCACTTTCTGTTCATTTCAAAGCGATGATGTGATCTGAATAATGCAGAACTGGAAAAGAGACTTGATAGGATGTTCCAGTTCCAAAGAGTCTTGTCACCACAGTTCTCTGCCCAACTTGGCAGGATGGAAAACAGCGAAGAGTGAGAAGGGATCCCAGCAAAAAGGACACCAGGGGCTTATCCAACACGATGCTCCATGAGACTATCGTAGCTCACACTCTGCTCTTTCTGATGGGAGATGAAGGGGCCTGTTCTAGAAGCTGCATATGTTTGAACACAACAAAGTTCCAGCAAAAGTCTTAGAAGGCAAGAACTGCTGCTACCCTACTTACATGGAAAGGGTACCGAGGTCCTTTAAGACTGAGCCATTTGTCCAAGGACACATACAGGTGATAAAAGATCGATGAAGGATTTGAACACAGGCTCTTAAGCTCCATATTCCAGAAACAGTTAATACTGGCCTGCTTTCCTCTGATTGCTGCAGAGATACAATTCTTTTTTTTTTTGGTCTTTTTTTGAGACATGGTCTCCCTGTAGCTCTGGCTGTCCTGGAACTCACTCTGTAGACCAGGCTGGCCTCGAACTCACAGAGATCCGCGTGCCTCTGCCTCCCAAGCGCTAGGATTAAAGGCGTGCGCCACCATGCCCGGCATTTATTTACTTCTGTATGTGTATGAATGTACTGCCTGCATGCAGGTCTGTGCACCTGTGTCGTGCAATGCCGCGGAGGTCAGAAGAGGGTGTCGGATCCCCCTGGAACTGGAGTTCTCCTGGAATTGGAGTTTCAGACGGTTCTTGGCTGCCATGTGGGTGCTGGGGATCGAACCCGGGTCCTCTGCAAGAGCAGTCGGCGCTCTCAACCGCTAGGCCATCTCCCCAGCCCGAGATACAATTCTTAAAAGGGCAGCGGGGTACATTGTAAGGAAAGAATAGTCTATTTTCCACCTTGAAAATAGATTTGCTGCTTACTTGGGTACTGATGGGGTGCATGTATGGATTGCTGTGTATGTGCCTGTGTGACCGCACCTGGGCTTGTTTTATGTGCATGCTCATTGTGTTTAATTTGGTAGCTGATCGAACTGAAGAGAAAGGGCTTTGACATCTATTCTTAAAGCACAAGGGAATCTGTCTACAGCTCACCTCACATAGCCCGTGTACATGGTATAGTCAACTTTCACTAAATCAAATAAGGGCTACTTGATCTGATGACCATTATGGCTACTGAGTCATGGTGGTGAATGGCACAAACAGCACTGATCCACTGAACAAGGAGATGATTCACATCTCAGGTGGATGGAGCAGGAAGGGATTGTAGCATGAGATCTTGCATCTCAAAACTATTTCTGGAAATTTCCATTTCATATATTTTGACCATGGTTGATTCTTGCTCTCTAAGACCTTGGAAAGTGAAAACAGGACTGGTAGACACAAGACAGTGGGAGCTTTCGCATGTCAGCTCACCAGCGGATGTGCTCCCAGAGAGTGCCTGGCATGTGGACATGTCCTTAAAAAAAAGTCTTGAATGGATATGTAGTATTAATCCAATCAGAACATATCCATTCAGAGCCATCTTCCTGCAGGTCTGAATACCATCTTTACAACTTAGTAGCTACTTTACTTCTCTGAAGTTATGTATTCTAACTGTTCTCCTATTTACCCAAATCTACAGATGCTCAAGACTCATAAAATGGTAGAGTATGTGTATAGAACCTGTGTATATCCTCCTGTAAACTTGAATATTATCCCTAGGTTCCTATAACACCTACAACCATGGAAATACTATGTAAATAGTTATTATACTAGATTATTTAAGGATCAATAACAAAGAAATATCTGTACATGGTCAGTACCCATTTTTTTTTCAAGATTTTCAATCTATGCTTGTCTAGGTCCCAGAATGAGGAGCTCACAATAGCAAGCTCCATCTGTACCACACTGAGAAATGCTGCTTGTGGGAAGGATGAAGCAGTTTTTGCTGGGGACAGTTGTATGTGTTAAGAAGGATAAACACACTGGGCTTGTGGTGCATCCCTTTAATCCCAGTACTAGGGAGGCAGAGGCAGGTGGATCTCTGTGAGTTCAAGGCCAGCCTGGTCTACATAGTGAGCTCCAGGCCAGCTGGGACTAAAAGGAAACCCAGCTTCAAAAAGACAAAAATAAAAATGATAAACACAAAGCAGGCAGCAAATGGAGAAGGAAGCAGGATGTTTTGGTTCCCTAGATACTGTGACTGAGGGCCTGGAATCAGAAGATCTTGGCAACTTTGGGGAGAGCAAACCACCATCTGATGCTGGTGACCTTGAGGGCTCTCCCTTCCCCCCAGCCAATCTCTTTCCAGCATGATGGTTCCAGCCCAGACGTACCTAGAAAGCTCATACTTCTTCTTAGTGGGAATTGCTTAGCTAAGTTATAGACTTCAAATGTACAAAACCAATTTGGTCAATTTTTGTCTGGGAGTAAGAAAAGCAAGTATACACCAATACCATATCTCACTTCTAGAAAAATCCCTCTTTGCAAGATCAAACTAGTCCCACCATGTCAACAGTCTGTTTGCACTAGTATGGCTTAGATAGAATTTGTATCAGTATAAATATTACTTTGGCTTTTAACTGCTAATTATATCAACATAAACTTAATTTACAGTGATAATCACAGTTCATAATGGGCTGTTGCCAAATATCTCCACTGATGCTTTGAGGCATCATGTACACCCAGTCATTAGTAATCATGCAAATGTTCCCATTACTCATTATGACACTGGCTAAAGAACTTCTCTAATTGACTTCCTGGAGTCCATAGGAAGCAAGAACAACAGAAGGCTAAACAATGTTCATCACTTTATTAAAACAACCTTGCTTCTCACCATAGCCCATGCAATTGAATATAAGGTTACAAAGGAAGACCTGAGTATGGCTCAAGCATATTCTCTGTGGGAGGATCCAGTTTGAATTAGGGCCTAGTTCTCAGCTAGCATCCCTCAGGGCACCGTGGAAGTCAGGGGGCTCCTCTGACCCTGCCCTCAGAGGGAGCAAGCAACGTGGCCGAGGAACATGATGCTAGGTGGAAGAACAGTATACAGTGGCATGAAACTGAGGGTCTGTGATTGGCTCTGGGAGCAGACATCATTTTGCTTATAAAAGTGACTTGCAGCAGGCAATAAATCAAATTCTCCATTACCATCATTACACAGAATTCCCAGGTCCATTATTTTTCAAGTATAGAGGCCAAAGCAGACCTGGATTTCAAGTGTTAGTGGCTGGTGGGTTGGACGGAGGTCTATCAGATCACCAGCATGGTAAGCTAGCATGGGGTTGGACAGAGACCTATCAGGTCACCACCCTGTGAAGTGAATCATGAGTGGGTGTAGGCTGAAGATAGGCCATCAGCCATCAGCCTGAAATTCCTATCCAGAGACCAGCAGTCTTTGGGCAGGTGGGATAGCACAGGCCAGACAGGAAACGTTCCATTTCCCAGGCTAAGGATCTGAGTTGGAACTACCTCTCAGGTTGGGTTACAAAAGTAACCAACTGTCCTCTGTGCCAAGGGGTCAGTCTCCCACAGTGACTGCAGGTGGCCACTGTGCTTCCCTTCCCTTAGCAGGACTGCTCTGTACCTGCTCCTAGTAAGAGAAGTTCCTACAGTTCTCAACTTCAAATTCATTTCTGGTCATATTAACTGGATCAGAACTTTCACACCCAGACAAATGCCAAATAACAGTTATTGCATGCACCTCATGTCAGGATATTTCTTTATGCTTCCTGTAAATTTGTTTTACCTTCTAAAGTGTGTCTTTATAGGAAAAATATATCACGTGTGGGGTTTGCTATTATCTGTGGTTTTAGGGGTCCAGCAGGGGTCTTGGAACACAATCCCTACAGATAAAGGGCACTGTATGGAGAAGTATGATCTCAGGAGAAATCTGTAACATGTATTGCAAGGTTGCTGAAAGCCTTTCATCCCATAGGGTCGTATGGGCAAATAAATTCTCTGAGAGGGGTGTGTGGGGGTTACTTAGAGTTCTCTCTCTCTCTCTCTCTCTCTCTCTCTCTCTCTCTCTCTCTCTCTCCCCACCTCTCTCCCCTCTCAGTTTGAGAGACTCAAAGCACTCTCTTAGTCTAAGAGATTCAAAACACTTTTAAAATTTATGGGCTGGGCCGGGTGTGGTGGCGCACGCCTTTAATCCTAGCACTTGGGAGGCAGAGGCAGGCGGATATTTGTGAGTTCAAGGCCAGCCTGGTCTACAATGTGAGTTCCAGGACAGCTGGGGCTACAGGGAGACCCTGTCTCGAAAAAAGACAAAAAAAACCACAAAACTCCAATTCCAGGAGAACTCCAGTTCCAGGGGAATCCGACACCCTCTTCTGACCTCCGCGGCATTGCACGACACAGGTGCACAGACCTGCATGCAGACAGTACATTCATACAAATACAGAAGTAAATAAAATTAAAAAAAAATTTTTTAAGTCATTGTTGCTCCTTGGATAGCCCCTGTGATGTTGGTGGTCTGTTGATTATCTCATCTTGTACCCATTTCTGCATCATGAGACACTGGTCATAATTCTGTTCAAAGATGCCCCACCCAGCCCTGAGCCCACATTATTCCATGTAGCAGATTCCTCTCCAGGCCTAAGAGTGAAGCTTGTGATGTAGGATAGTGCAATCTGAATGGCTATTGCCCCCTGTCCGCAGTGAATGCTCGTTGGTCAGCACATGAGCTAATCCAGCCTGCTAAAGTCAATGAGATCCTGTCCAGGATGCAGTGTTCTCTCCTCGCTTAGGAATGTGTTGTGGGACTTTTGCCTAAATCCTTGACCCCAATAGAAATCCTAGAAATCAAGCATTTTACTGAAGACAGCCCAGGTAACCAGAGACTAGAAGAAAAGCCCTCAGGACATTGTACCTGAAGCCAGTCTTTTTCCTGGACTTCTTAATGATCTCTGTCAAGAATCTTTTCCTTAACCCAGTTGGGCTGTTTACATTCAATCATGACCAAAATAATCCTAACAGATTCAGGCAGCCAGTGGGCACCAAAATGACTGGAATTGTGTCAATGGAGAAAGGGACCTAAAGAAATAGTGCTGGGCTAGAGAGATGGCTCAGTTGTTAGGAGGGCTTGTTGCTCTTCCAGAGGACCAGAGCACAATATCCTGAACCCATGTCCAGTGACTCACAACTGCAAGAGCTCAGGAGAGTCATTGCCCTCTTCTGGCTTCTGTAGGCACCTGCATTCACACATACGTACCCATACACAGACACACAGCTAAAAATAAATCTTTTTTTAAAAAGTATTTATTATTATTATTATATTATTATTATTTTGGTCTTTTCGAGACAGGGTCCCCCTGTAGCCCCAGCTGTCCTGGAACTTACTGGCCTTGAACACAGAGATCCAACTGCTTCTGCCTCCTGAGTGCTGGGATTAAAGGTGTGTGCCACCAAACCCAGCTGTATTTATTATTTTTATTTTATATGTATGAGTGTATTTCCTGCATGTATTTAAGTGTACCCATGTCCTATAAGGCCCACGGAGGAGGTCAGAAGAGGGCATCAAATTTCCTGGAACTGGAGTTACTAATGGCTGTTAGCCACCATGTGGGTACCAGAAATTAAACCCAGGTCCTCTACAAGAGCAGCCAGTGCTCTTATCCACCAAGCCATCTATCTCTCCAGCCCCTCAATCTTTTATTATTTTTTTAACCTTCTTTTATTTTATTTTTTTTATGTGTATGAATGTACTGTCTGCATGTAGTTTTGTACACCAGTGCAATGCCGTGGAGGTCAGAAGAGGGTGTCGGATTCCCCTGGAACTGGAGTTAAAGACTGTTCTCAGCTGCCATGTGGGTGCTGGGGATCGAACCCAGGTCCTCTGCAAGAGCAGTCAGCGCTCTTAACCGCTAGGCCATCTCTCCAGCCCCTTATTATTTTTTAAAAGAAATGATACTCAGTCAGTAAATGAGTCATGTGAATTAAACACAGAGGGTGAGCAAATCCTAAACACTGTTATAGTTTGAGTGTAAAGTGCCCTGCTAAAGGCTTACCTGTTTGACTATTGGTCCCCTGTTGGTGGTACCAGTTTGGGGAGCTATAGACTCTTTAGGAGTTGGGGCCTCACTGGTGGGGAGAGGGGTCACAGCTCAGCTTCATTTCCAATCCAGTCTTTCTGCTTCCCGATCCATCAAGAAGTGAGCAAGCACCCTCACACTACACTCAAGCCACCATGGCTGTGAGCCATCCTGCTCTCTGTCGTGTCCCAGACATCGTGATGGCTGTGCACCCTGTTAAGCCACAGCCATTTCAAACCCTTCCTCATTTATGTTGCTTCTGACAGGTATTTTGTCCCAGCAGCAAGAAAAGTAACTGATAAACATTCCAAAAGCAAAGTGCTCTGTAAGTACAGAGGAGTTTTAACAACATTTAAAAATGAAAAGCATGAATTCCTGGCACAAAAACTGTTGCTTTTGACTTTTCAAATATTTCTGAGTCTTCAGAAGCAAATCTCTGGGTAGACAAACAGAAACTTCAGGAGAGTTGTCGGAATTGGGGGCTGGGGAAAGAACATATGTGGAATCTACAAAATGATCAATTCCAAATTCAGAAAAGTTGGAAAGAAACAAAAATGAAAGACGCTAGATCCATACAGTCCTCTCACACTTGAGAATCAAGTCAAATGTGCCAAGCTGAGTAAGTGTGAGGAAAATCAAATCCTGGGGGCTTTTGAAGATGCCATTTTCCATCTCTGAATCTGTACTCCCAGCACCCCACCTGCTGCTCTGTGTAGTTTGGGGCATGTTATCTGTCATGGTCCCCCCAATTAGCACTTGGAATGCAATCACAACAATGAAGACCATGCCCTCTATCTGCCATGGGCGGTCTAGTTTCTGCAATTAAGCTAAAGTTCAGGTTTTGGCTAATAACAGGAAGGAATGTGACAGGAAAGGGACTTCCTACTCGTTAGCTCATGCTAATGTGTGCTAGAACCGGCCCCTACCAGCAGCTGGCTAGTGCGAGCGCCAGAGACCCCTGTGTCACTCTGATCTCAGCGTCTGCAGGTTTATTTCACAGCCTTACTGAGGTCTGGCAGTTATCTAATCAGGAACAGTTTTAAGGGAAAAGAAAAGGATAATTTGTTTTAAGTGCCAGTCTTCTGTCTCCATATTTTATGAAATACTCATTAATTTTCACTATGAGGCTGATGGTAATATTATGAGAACTGCATGCTTAGGCAGAAACTGTTTGTTGGATAGTCCTCTGAGTTTGCTGAATGTAAGGAAAACAATTATCTTTTATTTATATAAGGCAAATGGTAATTATCACATCAGCCTGATTTTTCTGAAAGGAAAAGACAGGTCACTGCAAAGAAGGGGTTGGACTGACTGTAGTCATCCCTCTACAATATCCTGATCCCTGCTTAAAGACCACAGTCTGGGACTGGAGAGATGGCCTAGCAGTTAAGAGCACCGACTGCTCGTGCAGAGGACCCAGGTTTGATCCCCAGCACCCACATGGAAGCTTTAACTCCAGTTCCAGGGGAATCCTCTTCTGACCTCCACGGCATTGCATGACACAGGTGCACAAACCTACATGAAGACAGTACATTCATACACATAACAAATAAATAAAATTAAAAAAATAAAGACCACAGTCTGCAGATGCACAAGACTTACCTAAAGTTGCACAATATTTGCATAGAACCTGTGCATATTCTCCTGTAAACTTTAAATAACCCCTATAGTGCTTATTACACCTAAAATAATATAAATATTATGTGAATAGTTGTTAAATTGAATTGTTTCTGAGCTAATGACAACAAAAAAGTTTGTACATGTTCAGTACCTGTTTCTTTCAAATATTTTCAATCTATTGTTTATTAGGTTCCAGGATGAGGAGTCTGTGATAGCAAACTCCATCCATACTAATCTGGGTAATACTGGATGTGGAATGGATGAAGCTTTTTTGCTTGTGGCTGCACCTATATAGTCATTCTTTCAACACAAAAGTATTGAGTGTTGGAGCTGGGGAGTTAGCTCAGTCAACAGAGTGCTTGCGGTGCAAGCATGAGAAACTGAGATGCCCAGAATAGGTGAGGTCCCCAGGGATTCATAGCTAAACAGCTCAGCCAAATCAGAGAATTCCAAAACAGAGAGAGAGAGAGAGAGAGAGAGAGAGAGGTTTTCTTTTTTTAATATATTTTTTAATTTATTTTATTTTATTTATTTTTGTATGTGTATGAATGTACTTTCTGCATGTAGGTTTGTGCACCCATGTCATGCAATGCCACGGAGGTCAGAAGAGGGTCTCAGATTCCCCTGGAACTGGAGTTCTCCTGGAGTTGGAGTTACAGATGGTTCTCAGCTGCCATGTAGGTGCTGGAGATCGAACCCCGGTCCTCTGCAAGAGTAGTCAGCCTCTTAACCACTAGGCCATCTCTCCAGGCCCATGAGAGGTTTTCTTTTTTAAAAAAAAAATGAAAAACAAGATGATAGCTCTTGAAGCTTGAAGGATACCTGGCTTCCACACCCATGCACACCCATGCTCACATACACCTACACATATGTGTACATCCATGTATATACACACACACATACTCACACTCACACACAAGTACTGAGCACCTGTCAAGAGCCCAGCACTCCAATAGATGCATGGTGGTTGGTACTACACAAAGCAGAAAACCCTTAGCCCTTTGCCAGTTCTCATTCTTTGCCCACAGGGAGTTATTAGATCTTAGGAGATGGACCCTCATTAGGATTCGTGTACAGAAAAGCTGTCGTGGCACACTTGCTGCCGTGCAGCATGTCTGTGACTATTTCTCACACTTGAGTTTAGGCATTAGTGACCTAGAAAAAGCACTGAAGGTCATGTAAACATTATATTTGAGGATGTGGGATTGCAAGGATTAACCTCCACGTGTTACTACAGACTTCTTTCTAGGTCGGTTGGATAAAGCAAGCACAGAACCTCTGATCCTCTTTGTCCCAGTTAAACCACTATTCTGTATTGTTTTCCCACAGATAGCACTCAGCTCTGGCCCCAGTCAGACGTCTTGCTGGACCGTGAAAGGGAACACACAAGGGAGGTATGTGGATAAGACCATATTAGTCAATGACTATAGAATAAGCAGCTTAAAACAACTACTCCAAACATAATGAATCACTTTTCAAAAATGGTAATGCTTATGCAAGGCCTACTGAAGGGTTGCAAGGACTGTGCAGATCTGCAGCAACATCAAGGTCATCTGTCAGGGGTTCTGTCAAGGTCATCTGTAGGTGGGGCTTGGTGCTGCAGCAGCTGCAGTTGTATTCCTAAATTGATGCTTCCATTTTAACTATTAATAACCCAGAAGCAAGTCCCAACTTCCCCCAGAGCACCATCTATTCCAAATTAATCTATTAAAAATGCATTCTAGTCATTAGTGCTAAGCAGATTTATGAAAAGCAGATCATCTAGGTCTACAGATGCATGAGCCCCAGTATTCAGGCCTGAGCCATACTTTCTATTATTTATCTAGAATCCTGCTCCTGTGTGTCCATCCTTGTAGACACCCCCTTTGGGGGTTGCTTTTTCCATTCCATTTTTCACGGTGACATGCCTTCCCAGCACCATCTAACAGGCAGTAGTTGACACTAGTCTTGATTCATTCCAGTTCAGGCTGAAAATACTCCACTAAACGAAGACTGTGATGTCAAGGCTTCTGTTGAGGTTTATAGTGAATGCTCAAAGAAGATATTAAAATTTCTTCCCACTTTTCAAGGATGAGCATTTTGGCTTTTAAACTTTTTTTACTAGAATATTTACGACTTGAGGTTTGTGGAATGGGGGTCATGTGCTGATTTAATGACAGCTAGTAACACTAGCTACCAAAATACATTTCTAAAGGGAAAATTGGGGGGCTAAAGAGATGGCTCAATTCTAGAGCCCATCAAGAGATTCACATTATAATAGCACAGTTGCTTTCAGATACAATGAAATATAATAATAAACTTGCTCAGTTTGCCTGCCAACTGGGGATTTGTATTCACACATTGAAATTACCATATATGGGTGGAAGATATGTATTCATATTCTAAAAAAGAATGTAAAGTTATACTTCTTTTTACCTGCATGCAACTTTACTGTTAAAATGTGAATCTCTAAATGTGTTTTGGAATTAACCTATAATTTATTTTCAGATTTTGTAATTTTGATTTATGTGTGGAGTATATATATGCATATTTTGGAATAATATAAAATCAAAGGGAACAAAAAAAGAGAGAGAAAAACTTATTCAAAGAACTGACCAAAACAGTAAACTTGTGCATCAAAAAGGTCATAAAAGACTGAGAAAAAGATGTAAGACAGGACTTAATATGTATGACAGAATCCATGAGCTCTGGCAGGGGGTGCAGGGGCATTAGGGGTGGGCATGGATGGGGGAATGAGTCTAAATTTGATTAAGAAATGTATGAAATGCACTCAATAAAAATTTAAAAAAGAGATAGCTCATCAGATAAGAGCACTAACCATTCTTGCACAGGACCCAAGTTTGATTTCCAGCATCCACATGGCAGCTAACTGTCTGTGACTCCAGTTCCAGGGGATCTGAAGCCTCTGAGAGCATTTTGCATAACACGGATGCACTTACATGCATGCAGGCAATACACTCATAATAATTAATTAATTAATTAATTAATATTTAAAGGGAAATTTTAAACTAAGAACTTAGAATCTTGCATGGGATTTCTTCCTTTACCATTTCATCAATGGACAATGGATTATGTTACAGAGAAGGTTGGGGAAAAATCCTGAAAGACTCCTTGTTTTCTTTTTTTTTAAAATATTTGTTTATTTTTTATGTGTATGAGTGTACTGTCTGCATGTAGGTTTGTGCACCCATGTCGTGCAATGCTGCGGAGGTCAGAATAGGGTCTCGGATTCCCCTGGAACTAGAGTTCTCCTGGAATTGGAGTTTCAGACGGTTCTCAGCCGCCATGTGGGTGCTGGGGATCAAAACCGGGTCCTCTGAAAGAGCAGTCGGTGCTCTTAACTGCTAGGCTATCTCTCCAGCCCCGACTCCTTATTTTCAAATAGCAATCATAAAAGGACATAACAGAAATGTGTTTTCCTTGAAATTGCATAATTCATAGAGTTAAGTCCTTGAGCATCATTTCGCCAAACTGCATGGGAGCACAAGTACTTCATCTTTGGGGTTACTTTATATTAACAGTTATTAATGGAAAAGATGCAGAATTTTATAGGTGAGAAGGATTCATTTAATTTACTGTTCAACAATCCATAGATATTTATTTAGCTAACCTCAGCTGCGTTTTAAGTCCTACATTAGACATTGTAGACGTATTTTTAGAAACTAACGTGTCATTTCCTTGTCTAAAGTTTAAGGTGTGTGTGTGTGTGTGTGTGTGTGTGTGTGTGTGTGTGTGTGTGTGTGTGATTTAGGGGTGGGCATAAGTCTCAGGAGAGATAATTGCCAAGAGGAGGAGGGGGTGGTGCAGAAGGCATGCTGGAGGTATGTGGTTCAGAAGAGAGCCCACGAGGCATGCCTTCCATTATGGCCAGAGGCCTGGACTTCAGCATTAGCCAGGGAGTTCTACTTTTAAAAAGACAGTGTTTAGAGCTTCTCTCAGCATCATTAGGTTAGAATCTCCAGAGCTGGAGAAGAAACTTGTCCAAGTTCAAGGTCATCTTGAGGTACAGAGCGAACTAAAATTTTTTCTCCATTGTTTCATTGATGAGACAAATTTGCCATCTGTTGTTCTATAAGACTTCCCAGACACTCAGGGTAAAACCATAGACTGAGCACAGTTCTCGCTTTTTAATTTTTATTTATTATTTTATTTAATGTCTGTAATTGTATTGTCTGCATGTATGTAAGTGCACCTGTGTCATGCAATGTCTGTGGAAGCCAGAGGAGGGCGTCAGATCCCCTGGAACTGGAGTTAGAGACAGTTTTTTGTTTGTTTGTTTGTTTGTTTGTTTGTTTGTTTGGAGATAGTTTTTTTTTTAGCCACCATTCGAGCTGGGAACAAAACCCAGGTCCTCTGCAAGAGCAGCTCAACCTATGAGCCATCTCTCCAGCCTCAGTTCTAGCTTTCTTGCCTGCAGTTTTCTTCAATGTTCCATCCATCCTTGACAATCTTGGAAGAGCAAAAACTGAAGGGTCACTGTATCCAACTTCCAGACAGTGTGTTCCTGTCTGTGTGGGGACCTAAGCAATGAGTCTGAGACAGAGCTTAGACACCAAGCGAGGCACAGGGCTAAGCAATGTCTTCCTAAAATATTGCACATCTCACTGGGATTATAAAACAGTTCACTGGATCTGCAACACTTTCACCTCTAACTTGCAGTAAAAAGAGAGAAGAGGAAAACAGGCAGAGCATTTCTGAAAGCCATCCTTACTCCGGGTTTTAAAATGCTGAGGAAAAGAATCGCTATTATTTAGAAGTATGAAAAATAATACTTAATAGCATTTTAAAATGTCTGCATTTGGAAAGATAAAAATCCATCTGCCATATGTCAGGCTCTGAGTTTCTGGTTTGATATGCCAACATCTGGAAACAGCCAGTCCTGGGTTCTAAACAACTTTTATTTTTCACTTATCTTGCAGTTTCCTGTCCTGACAAAAATTAAAATCCCAATGCAGATAACACCTGAACCCTTATAAATCATTTTATTTAATACTATCTTAACAAACTTTGATTTCTGTTCCATTCATTTTATTCCCCATGATGGCACTTGCTGAACTCAATCTAAATTCAGGCACAGTCCAAATGCCTTATGAAAACCTTTACTGGGAAGATGACAATTAATTCATCCCCCCCCCTCCCAAATTTCACTAAACAGAATTTCAGATCTATTGGCTTTTATTTCATGCCAGTAGAAGGCAGAAAGAGAATCACCACTCTAAAGAGTTTCTTCTGCAGAGTTTCTTCCTTATTTTCAATCACAATATTCGATGTCAAAAACTTAGCTCTGTGAGTGGAGGAATGTGTCTCCCTGTGGCTAGGGAGCCCAATTATGTGAATAGAGATGAGATTTATGGTGTGTTAAAAACATTCCTAAAACGTGGCAAAGGAGTGAAGATTGAAAGACAGTTACAATTTAGGATGACATTCTGAACATTCCCAGTCTTTGGAAAAATCCATATTTCAGGTCCTGACCCAGGCGTCCAGGCAGGATACTGCTAAGAAATGGGAATCAGCCAAGTACGCTTCTCCCTCTGTACGGCCCCTCCTCATTTTTCTACTCTGTAGCTACCACGTTCATTCATCTGTGTTTAGTGGTACCTCTATGCTCAGCACCTAGATGTTAAACAAACTAGAATCTTAATATATGAGGTGTGACCATGACAGCCAAAAAGAAATAGAGAAAAAAAAATTCCATGGGGATAAAACTTGGCACAACTTCATTTTCGATAGACACCCTGTTAGATTCTACATTTTAAAGAACTGATTTTGGCACAGCACCACTCTTTTGGAAAAATTGATGCCTATGCTATTTTTCCCTCTGACACGGGAAATTATACAAGTAAGTCTATGAAGGAAACGTGATGGGTTTGGAAAGTTAGTGCTTAGCCAATTTTCACACATCTGGTTCACTGGGCATCAGCTAACAAGGACTTGGGTGAACCTGTATTAGTCCTGGCCAGCCCCTCAGCGGCATGCCATCTCACCTGAATGTTGGCCCTCAGCGCTAGCCTGGCGCTCTCCATTCAGGACTTCTTTTATTTCCAACACAGAATGATCTCATGTTATTAAATGGTCTCTAGTTTTTCTAATAGTAGACAGTAGAGTTTCTTGCTAGTTTGCAGGAAGCATGCTTTATTTTGCTTCCCTAATTTTCTCCTAGTTGACTCTGATTGCATTTACTTGGGCAGAAGGGAGGGGCCAGGGCTACCCTGAAAGTCATGTGCTTGAAGTAGCCCTAATGATCTCACTGTGTCTTGTGTGTAATGCAAGCCCCAGGTCCCCTCCACTCTGCGTGGATGCCAATCTTGGTGACTGACATGCACTCAAGTGCTCAGGGTTGCTTGGTAGTATATGATTTACTCTTGCCTTTTAATCATACTGGAGATGGCGAGCCCAGGTATCTGTAGGCCTGGCTTTCAGGGTAGAACGTTCTCAGAAATGGGTTACAAACAGCATCCTGTCCCTCAGGGGCCTGAGCTAATTCAGAGAAGGACTCTGTGACAGGCTCTGGGGTATACCAATCTCTGCATTTCCAGTAATTTCAAACATATATACTTTGTAGAGAAGTTATGCTGAATTATGGTCAGCTATAGAAGAGTATTTAACTCATTCCAGGGAAGCCCATAATGTTCAACAGCCCATATTATAGAGAGCCATTTTTCTCTCTGCTCACACACTGGCACCCTGTGTCTCACACATGGAGGGCTTATTAAAGGTGGCTCACTTTCTTCCATGGAGAGCCTTTACTGGGGCATCACCTGGATCATGCTACACATTCATAAATAACAGTTAACTTGACATCACTTCACATTCCCAAAGTTCACATGGGTATTATTCAAACTTGGAAGTTCAGGAAATAAGTCAAAGGTGCTTAGCTTATAAGGATGCTTTATTCATCAGGGCTCTCCAGAGGAACAGAATCAATAGACTGAATGTATCTATAATTATACACTGGTGTTGATTAGATTGGCTCATGGGATCAGAGGCAGGAGTCCCACTATAGCTCTCTGCCATGTGTGCCAGTGTGGAAAGCTAGAAAACCTGATAACTGCTGTATCTAAGAAGATTGGAGTCTTAGAACAGGAGGGGCCCATGATGTATCCACAATCTGAGGTTGAAAACTGGAAGCAGGTGTCTGGTGTGAGTCCATGCTCAAAGTCTGAAGAAGAATCTAGAGTCCAATAACCAAAGGTAACAGCAGCACTGAAAATGCACCTGCTCAGGAAGAGGAGGGCTTCTCCACGCACACAACTCACCTGCTCAGGAAGAGGGGGACTTTTCCACGCACACAACTTCACCTGCTCAGGAAGAGGGGGGCTTCTCCACGCACACAACTTCACCTGCTCAGGAAGAGGGGGGCTTCTCCACGCACACAACTTCACCCGCTCAGGAAGAGGGGGGCTTCTCCATGCATACAAATTTCACTTCTTTAGCTTTTCCTTCCATCTAGGGGATTCAATTCTCAACATGAACTCTGGGGGTCACATTCAAACAGCACCAATAAGTGAGTGGAGAAATAAACCATGGTACATCCAAACAATAGAATCTTGTTCTGCACAGGAAAGCATTGTGGCTGGGATGATGCCTCAATTGGTAAAGTGCTGGTCATGAAATCACAAGGACCCAAGTATGAATTCCTAGCACCCTCATAAAAAGTCAGGCACAGTGGCACATACTTATAGCCCCAGAACTGAAGATATGGAGATAGGAGGATCTTTGGGAATGCTAGCCATGCAAGATCAACCTCTGGCCTCCTCACTTGGATAAACACACACACAAACACACACACACAGGTGATCAAGTCATGAAAAGATGAGGAAATGCAAATGCTCATTACTAGCATATTACTAAGCCAAAAAAAGTCTGGAAATTGGTACATGCTGTGTAGTTTCAACTATGTGACATCCTTGAAAAGGTAAAATTATGGAGACAGTACAAAGGTCTATGGTGGCCACAGGTTAGTATAGAGGAAAGGTCAGTAGCCAAGACTGCGGAACCATGCAGACCATTCACATTAATGGTGAATACATGTCATTACACCTTGTTCCAAGTCTGTAGAATGCGTAACCACAAGAGGAATCCCTAAACTATGGGTGAAGGGTGACGGCAGGGCATCCACATAGGTTTTCATCAGATGTGACACATGTGTCATTCCATTAGAGATGAATATGGCAGCAATGTGTGTGAGGGGACTGGGCGGGGGGGGACGACATGGAAACTCTTCTTCTGAGTTTTGTTTTTGTATTGGTTAGTTTTTGTAAATTTGACACAAACTAGAGTCACCTGGGGAAAAGAAACTTCAATTAAGGATTTCCCCCTAACGGAAAGGTCTGTGGAGCATTTTCTGGATTATTAATTGGTGTAGAAGGGTCCTTCTCACCCTTCGCAGTGCCATCCCCAGGCAGGTAAGCCTGGGCTGAATAAGAAAAGTAGCTGAGCAAACCAGGAGAGAGCAAGCCATACAGTGTTCCTCTGTTCTCTCTGCTTCAGTTCCTGCCTCCAGATTCCTGCTTTGAGTTCCTGCCCCAATGTCCCCCAGTGATGGATAAGCTGAAATGAACCTTCACTTAGAAGGATAAGCTGAAATGAACCCATTCTTTCCCAAGCTGTTTTTGGTCAGTGTTTTATCACAACAAAGGGAAAACTACAATAGTTGCAAACTCAAACTGCTCTTTAAAAAATTAGGGGGTTGGAGAGGTGGCCCAGTGGTTAAGAGTACTGTTGAGAGAAACCAGAGGACCTGGGTTCAATTCCCAGCACCCACATAGCTAACAACTGTCTGTAACTCCAGTTTCTGGGGATCCGACGCCCTCTTCTGGCCTCCCTGGGCATTGCATGACTGGTGCATTTACATCCATGCAGGCAATACACTTATACACAAGAAATAAAAATAATAAATAACATATTTTTAAATTTTAAGTATTTTCTTTTTAAACTAAAAGGTTTAATTCTGTGGTATATTGAGCTCAAGAACAAAGCTGTAGGCTATAGAAGGAAGGGTGGAAAGCTCTGAAATTGATCTGTCTGGAGTCTCCGTGGGCACTAATGGGAGAGGAAACTGGATGTGCCTCCTTCTTCCATTAATTGCTTTGGGAAAACCACAAAAGCCTTCTAATGATTTTACTGACGTCAGAGCTCCCCCTTGGAGAAATAGAACCATTGCCACATCATAGCTGAAGGTGGACCATGAACCTGATGAAATCAATTAGACAAAGCCTAGAAAATTACTTGCTTCTGCTTCATATAAGTTCAGTCGACCTCTCCTTCTCCCAGTGGACAGTACTTATGTACTTGTACACGCTGAGGGGTTCCCATGGATCTTTCTGGTGTGGGCTCTGAGGCCAAGCAGCAAAGCTAACTTGGGTGAAGAATGAAGAGTTGGTGCTGATTACTTCTTTTAAGTGCCTATTTCCTTGAGTAGGCTGAACTATTCACCCCTATACATCCTGACCTGTAGGAGGGCTTGTGCATTGCTAAAGCCAAAAGGAATGTAGGTTGAAAAAGGTTAAACTCATTCTAAAGAATGAGGTTTATCAGATGTCTCTGCAGGAAAGGTAAACTCTCAGTGCAATAGCATTAATCAAAAAGCACATGCTCATGGCCGGAGAGATGAGCTGGTGGTTAAGAGGGTATACAGCTTTTTTATGTGACATATTCCAGCTGGGCTGAAACTCACTATGTAGACCAGGCTGGCCTCAGTCTTACAGAAATCCACCTGCCTCGGCCTCCTGAGTGCTGGGATTAAAGGCACGTGCCACCATACCCAGCCTAAAGTGAATTTTTTTTTTAATTTTGTATGAATGTACTGTGTGTATGCAGGTCCATGCACCCATGTTGTGCAATGCCTCGGAGGTCAGAAGAGGGTGTCAGATTCCCCTGGAACTGGAGTTCTCCTGGAATTTGAGTTACAGAAGGTTCTCAGCCACCATGTGGGTGCTGGGGATCGAACCTGGGTCCTCTGCAAGAGCAGTCAACACTCTTAACCACTAGGCCATCTCTCCAGCCCCCTAAAGTGAATTTTTTAACCTAAAAGTTATAGCTGTTTAACTTCAAAAACATCAAAATTGCTTTAAAAGAACTGGGATGGTTAATTTCAGTCGTCATCTAGACTGTATTAAGAAACACATAGGGAATATACAAGGTACTTGAATGTCTCTGAGAGGTTTAACTGGAGAGGAAAAACCCACCCTGAATGTGGGCACCACCATTCCAGGGGAGAAAGCAATGCCAGCCGGTCATCATGAGACCAGTTGCAGGTATGGATTACCTACCATGATGGACCGGACCCACAGGAGCCAAGCTGAACCCTTTCCCTTAAGTCGCTCCTATCCAGTGTGTGATCACAGCATTGAGAAAAGCAACTTACAAAAGAACAATTGAGAATTTCTTTCCACTTCAGTAGGAAATGGAAAGATTATGAGTCACACTTTTAAAGCTGTGTCAGAGATTATATTAGAACTATGGAGATACAGTTTTGAGATTGATGCCCATCATATATTTCCAAAATAGTGCTATATTTCTTTTCTTTTCTCTTGTCAATTATTTTTTTCAACTACCTGTCTGTTAACAAAGGAAGGTTTTATGTCAATCTTTCTTGCTAGAGAAAAAATTAAGCAAGACTGAATTTCTGTCTTGATTGCTCCCTTGCCAAGATTACTTGGATCAACATGGGACCCCTTTTCCAGGCCGGAAGTGGACTTCCAGCCCCTGAAGTTGGATGACACAGTCACTGCTGTGGTCTGTGCTCACCTGGAGGCTCCCGTGGGTCAAGGCAAACCTTCCTCCCTTAAGTGGTTTCTTGTCAGATAGTTATCTGGTCCTCACAGTGAGTAAACTAATCAATACAAGAATAACTGATTATTTCTCCTCACTTCAATAGAAACTGGAAAGGTTATGATCTATATTTAAAACTGCATTAGTCAGCCAGGGGTGAGGCTGAGGTTGGCACACTGGACTCTGCTAAAATCACAGGGCCTTGGGGAGGGTGAGTCCTTCACTTTCTATTAGCATCTTTGAAATGAATGAGGATGATGTAGGGTGCTGATTGTCATGAAAGAAGTCTAGTAAGTATGCCCTCTTCTCCGGAGAGACTGAGAGAACTAGAAGGCTGAGCTCACCGGGGTCCCTTGTAGGTCAACTTTTACCGCAGCTCGACTGTACACTGTGAGTGTCCCTCTGCTTTGGGGGTAGTGGGGTGCTTTCCATTTCTGCTGCACACACTTCATATTAAAAAAAAATGACAGTGGAGGTTGGGAGATGGCTCAGTCAGAAAAGAGTTAGCCACCCAGGTATGAAATCGAAGTTGGGATCCTCAACACACACACACACACACACACACACACACACACACACACACACACTAAAAAGCCAAAAGCGGCAGCACATGCCTGTAGTCACAGGCCTAGGAGAGACAGGAGACCTGGAGCTTCCTGGCCAGAAAATGAATAATCAGTAAGCTTCAGGTTTTATGGGAGATGCTGTCTCAAAAAATAGGGTGCCGAGTAGCTGAGGAAGACACCTGATGTTGACCTTGGGTCTCCACACAAATGTTCAGACCTGAGCCAGGCTAGTGGTGCAAGCCTGTAATCCCAGCAGAGGCAGAGGCAGGCAGATCTCTGTGAGTTCAAGGTCAGCCTGGTCTACATAGTGAGTTCCAGGACAGCTGAAGCTACAGGGAGACTCTGTCTCAAAAACACCAAAAAAAAACCCAAAAAAAGTTTTGATTCATACTTGCAAAGCAACCCCCCCCAGCACACCTAACACACACACACACACACACACACACACACACACACACACACATGATGACAAAGGAATCTGGGTCCAGAATGGCAGCTCCCAGCTATTTGTAGAGGGGAAACAGCTGTAAATAATCCTGTCCTTCCTGTCCTTCTTTACAGCACCCAAGTTAGGCATGCATGAACACACCCAGCTCTGAACTCCAAGAAGCCCCTGCAAACATAGAAGCCATAACACAGCCTGGGCCATTCCTAGGCATTCAAAGCAGCTCTCCTGAAGTGGACAGCAGAAGCCTGTCTCTAGTGTTCACAATGTTTGGTCATTTGTCATTTCTATACACAACTATGAATCCGACTGTGAGCAGAAGATTCATTAAATATCTATTCAGTGCTTTCTATATTACAGTCCCAGGCCAGGCTATAGCCTCTCTAGACTCTGTGGGGAATAATGATGATGAGATGGCTTTCCACATCTCCTCAGTACTTTCAGATGCATCTGCGTTCATGGTCCTTCCAGACCAGGAACTTTGTGGGTTTGTTTACTTTGGTTCTCTATTTGCTCTAGTTATTTGCTTCACTGTCCAAGATAGTGGCTGGGTTTTAGCAGTTATACATCACATCTCTGGTGTTATGAATGAAAGGGGCCAGGGTCATCCACATGGAATGATGGACACCAAATCTCATTCTCACCTCCTTTATCATCTCTTTAAGGAGGCAAAATCTAATGAAAATAAATAGGCAGAAAACCTTGAGAAGGGAGCAAAGGGAATGTCTCCAAATAGAAACTTGGGGCCTGAAGTAGAAGACTGTGCAGAGAGACCGGAAAAGACCCCACCAGCACAGCAGCATGGCCTTCTGGAAACATCCATTCTTCTTCATACACCGATGTGTTGGGTTTCTGAGGATGCACTCAAACGCATGAGAGATAATCATTTTTAGGGAATATTTCTTTTTATTTGTGGGTAGTGTGTGTGTATATTCATATGTGTGCATGTGTATGTGTGTTCATATGCCACACATGTGCAGAATATGGTGTCAGTACCCTTGTAACTGGAGTTACAGGTTGTGAGCCACCCAGTGTGGGGGAGGGGGGATGTCTGGGAACGAGGCTCTCTCATCTTTAGGAAGAACAGCAAGCACTCTTAACCACAGAGCCAAACTGTGCAGTCCCTGAGACAATCATCTCGGCTCAGTGGCTGCTCTTGCAGAGGACCCCCAGATTTGAATCCTAGCACCACATGGTGGATAACCTTCTGTAACTCCAGTTCCAGGGGATCCAACTCCCTCTTCCGATGTCCTCAGGAATTGCATGACATGGGTTCACTTAACATACAGGGAGGCAATACACTTGGACATATAAAATAAAAAATTAACAAAATATTTACAAAAAATAAATAAATAAAATAAAAAGAGGAAAGGAAGCCAGGTGTGGTGGAGGCTGGAAAATCAGAAGTTCAAGGTCAGCCTTGGTTACAGGGCAATTCTGAGGCCAGCTTGAGACTGTCAAAAGAATAGAGATTCAGAGGAGGTAGGAGGGAAAGAGAGAAGGAGGGAATAGGAGGAGGAGGAGAGAGTTTTCTTGGCTGGCCACATTAGCACCGGGCCTATGATGGGGCAGTACATCATGGAAGAAGGTAAGAGAAGGATGAAGACGAGGGGCTAGAGTTCCAGCACCCTCCTCACAGCATGACACAACTAGAAGATCTCCAGTTAGCCTCCCTCTTCAAGGCTGCACCCCCCTCCCAACAGCATCACAAACTGAGGACCAAGCTTTCAACATATAGACCTCCCCATGTAGACATCTGGGACATAGAACCTAGATCTGATGGATTATGTAGTGAATTTGGTATTAGTCTGTTTAACTATAAAAACACAGAATGGCATTATTCTGGGACTATGCTTCTGCACTAGGCTCTTACTGATTAGATTGAAAAACAAAATGGATTCACTCATGCTAAAAAGCAACCCCCGGTTAAGCTCATTATCTGACTGACATTATGAGAAATCAAGAGGGATTAACAGTCAAGTTTCCTAAACAAGCCAGTTAAAAAAGGATGTGAGCCGGGCATGGTGGCGCATGCCTTTAATCCCAGCACTTGGGAGGCAGAGGCAGGCAGATTTCTATGAGTTCGAGGCCAGTCTGGTCTATATAATGAGTTCCAGGTCAGCTGGGGATATAGGAAGACCCTGTCTCAAAAAGACAAAAAAAAAAAAAAAAAAAAAAAAAAAAAAAAAAAAAAAAAAAGATGTGAAAGACCATGATAATGAAGCCCCCTCTACCTTCCTCACAAAAAAGTAACCCTGAGTAACATGAGCAATAAAGTAATAAAATAATATGAGTTGCTCAGATTGTGCTGTCCCCACCCCTGCTTTATAAGGGAAGTGACTTTGAAAGAACAATCTGCTTTCAGTTCAGTTACTGGTTTCTGCTTTCTTCAGCCTTTTTCTGTCGTAAAACTAACAAGTTCCATACTCTGCTCACTCATTCCCAACCTTCTTGTATTGTATGAGTGAAATTTTGCCCAATTCTATAATTTGAATAAAGGCATTCAAGATCATTCAATTAAATTGTTAGGATTTTACATTTTTATACTATTAATTAATATTGCTATTAGCCAGTGAAACTTAGCAATACTGTTATTACAATAGCAGGTCCTACTTTTGTTGTGACATGAAATTTCTGCTTAAGTGACTTCATATGGTTTTGTTTCTTTGCAGTGTGTGTGTGTGTGTGTGTGTGTGTGTGTGTGTGCAGGTGCTTGTGCACTCACTGGAAGTCTGAAGAAGGACATCTGGTGTCCTGCTGTCCTCCACGTCCCCTTGAGACAAGTCTCTCACTGAACTGGGAGCTAGGCTGGTGGATAACAAGCCCCAGGTACTATCCTGTCTGTACCCTACAGAGTACATGGCCATGCACAGTTTTTCATGTGGGTGCTGGGGATTTGAACCCAGGTCCTCATACTTTCATAGCAGATGTTCTTACCAATTAAGCCATTTCCTAGCCCTTATATACTCTTTAATGGGGCCTAAGTTTCTGTTTGAAGGATTTGCTGAAGCCATTGGTTTTACTTAAGCAACTGCTGTCTGTGAGTTGAGTTCATAAGTAACCAGAGCCTAAAGTGGCTAAAATCTGATGTAGAGTTGGAATCCACTATCTGAAGCCTGTCTCCCATCCTCATGCACCTGCATTTCTTTTACAGTAGAAAAGAAAGTGTTCTAACTCCTAAAACAGAGTTGCAAGAAAGACTACCTTTCCAGAATAGCACAGACATATAGAACTGAAAAACGTGAAAAATTTTTAATTTTCTTAATAATATGCACAAGCTCTGACTTAACAAGAAAGATATATTGTGGCCTTTTTTTTTTTAACCTACCACTGATAAATTTTCACAACTTATTTATTCCTGGTGCAGATTTCCTTTCCAAAGAAGGAGAGGGGATAAAAGAACTTTAACATCTTTCTCTTTACTGAGTGCATTTTATATAATTCCTGAAATCCATTTTTACTTACAGAATATATATAAGGAACTGTCTTCTAATTTAAAAAATATATCTAAATAACTTCCTATAGACTTTTAAAACATTTTGTTCATCTAAATGTGTATATTTCTGCTCTAATTGAAATTCCTAAATAGTCACTTTCTGAACTGTCAAAATCGTAAAGCTGTTGATGGGTGCAGCTCTGGGGTTTCCATGGCAACTAGCTTCATTGCCTAGGCGACGCTGGTCTGCTGATGCTACCACTGAACTGGCTCAAATCTTGAAAACTTGGCGGCACCCAAAATTGTTCATGCATGTGCTGAAAGTTTAACAGGTTTTTATCTTTAATGGCAGGCACCAAGAATGGCCGTATCAAGGCTCAAAATGAGAAGGCATCGTCTCTCCTGAGGTTCTTTGCTGGGTGAATATTAAAAGATCGACTACCAAGGCCTATTTGGATGGTGATCTTTCAGGTGAGTAGTTCACAAGTAACATTACCATCAGTCGCCGCAGCCGGATGGCAGTCGAGTTAGGATGACAGAATCTAAGTTCATTCATGGGACAGCACGATGCTTTAAATATAAGCTAAAACAAATACCAAAATCATCTCACAAGTTTTCTTTTTCCACTTTTTTCTTCTGTCTTTTTTCTATTTTCTCTTTCTCTGTCTTGGCTAAAGAAGCAAGAAACACTGGAAGCTATGAACATCATGGCTTGTCACATGCTCCATGTCTGCTTGAATGGAGCACACCATTCCTGGTCTCCTGTTAAACCGTTACTGGGAAAGTTCCATTAAAAATAAATCACAATAAAGGGTTTTATTAGTGAATGGTCAAAAAAATTATCCAGAGAGAAAATTAGTTTTCTCTCTCTCTCTCTCTCTCTCTCTCTCTCTCTCTCTCTCTCTCTCTCTCTCCCTCTCTCTCCTAGCCTTGAAACTCAAGTTTCTTCTAATTACACCCGGAGGATCATTTAAACAGGGTGGTCCATTTTAATGCAGTCACATTTAAATCTACTTTGCATTAAATGAGCTTGCTTTTAGATGTGTTTGGCTGGCTCAAGAATACATCACCAAATGCAAATCCGATGATAAATAAAGCTTTTGGCTGCATTGTGGAGACGGGGAGCATTTCAAGAAATGATGTTAGCGCTATCTGCTGAGATGGCATCCTAGAACACTCTTCTTATTTTAAACATTTAAATGCATGCTAGTGAATCAACTATGTCCATTTGATGTGTGGCGATTCATAAGTAACACGAAATAAGAAGAGAAGGTGCGAGTTTTCCCTCACAAGTTAACACTGATGAAAATAGGAGGGGGAAATGGGGCCGTTAGAGTCAGGAACACGAGGAAACGGCTCGGTACGCTTACGCAAGGAGTCATTCTGTAGTAACTAGCAGGCAGCATGCGAGCGGCTGTGAGCCAATTACACCACATCTCTTTCGGATTCGAAGCTGTTAACTGTTGCCACTCTTAGTTTTGGCACACAGTAGAAGATAGAACTTGGGAAAAGAGAAGAATATCAGGTCTGAGTAACAATAACTTAATGGGCTTTTAAAGCAAACATTTCAGACTTCATACATCCAAAACAAGGATTGCTATTAGCTTTGTTGATAGCCGACCTAATTATTTACAATGATAGTGCTGTTCAATTTGGGGAGAAATGACAATTTTTCTTAAATTGCCTTTGAAGACAGCAACAAATCTGTGACACATATTTTTAATTATCTACCAAACCTCATTCATTCTTCTTTATTTTAGTAATTTATGGAAACTGAGTATGTAGCTTTCATAATAGTAAAATGACCCAGGGCACACTGTCACCCTGTTAGTGATTTCCAGGTATGACCACATGACTGAGTTCTCAGTGGAAAATGGAAGAGCTGAGGATTACTTCCAGACTTGGTGGAAAAGGTTGTATAAGACATTCTCTGGGATCTTCCACCCTCCCAGAGACATGGCTGCAGTCATGCACCAGCAGATGGCTGTGCAGCTTAATGGAAGGAACCTGGATCCCAGAATATCCACATGAAGCAGAATTGCCCTGCCAACCAGATTCTCTACTCTTGAATTTGTTGAAAGTATAAATTTTTTCTTTTTGAAAAATTTCTTCTTTTTTTTTAAAGTTAACCACTATTACATTGTTGGATTTTTGAAGGATTCCTTTGTTGCAGTTTATTTCTTCATTTGTTTTAAGACAAGGTCTCACTATATAGTTATTACTGGCCTGGAACTCTTTATGTAAACCAGGCTGGCCTTGAACTCATCGAGATCCACCTGCCTCTGCATCCCAGAGGATTAAGGGAGTTATGCCACCACACTTAGCCATTGTTGTATCTTTGAATATCTTCAACTATAAAGTTCTAAAAACAATCCAAGCACCGAAAATGGTGATTATGATGAGAAATGAGATCTATTTATGTAAGCAAATCCTTACTGGAATGTTTACAAGATAACTAAAGAAGCTTCTTGAAGGACTAAGGCCGAAACAAGAAGACAAAACACTGTTGAATCAGGTCCAGTGTTGTAGTTTTTTTTAATTTTTATTTATTTCTGTATGTGTATCAATGTACTGTCTGCATGCAGGTTTGTGCACCCGTGTCGTGCAATGCCACGGAGGTCAGAAGAGGGTGTCGGATTCCCCTGGAACTGGAGTTCTCCTGGAATTGGAGTTTCAGATGGTTCTCGGCTGCCATGTGGGTGCTGGGGATCGAACCCGGGTCCTCTGTAAGAGTGGTCGGCACTCTTAACCGCTAGGCCATCTCTCCAGTCCAACTGTTGTAGTTTTTAACATGGGACATATTCCTTTATGTTAAAAAGAATGTTTTCTCTGACTTTAACATTCTTCAGTATATAATAGAATTCTGCATAACTGAGATGTTTCTGAGATCATTTTCTCAAGGTTTTGTCACCAAAATACAAAATTCTAAGGCAGATCTCAATAAGTCCATGTTTTGGTTATCTGCAATGCATAACAAACTTTCTGAATTTACTTAATGGCTTAAAACTACAACTTACGATTTGTCACAATGCTGTGGAGTGGTTTGGTTGAGCCAGGAGGTTTTTCTGTTGGAAGCAGTATAGTTATAGTCACTGAACATGTAGGTTGGGACCTTGGGCATCCAAGATGGCTTCTCTACCTTGGGGAATCTCACTGAATATAATTCCTAGCTGTCCAGGCATCTAATATTACCATCTTCAGAGGTTGGCCACTAGCTTCTAAAGGGGATAATTCGAAGTAAGAAAGCACTGAAGCCTCTATCTCTCAGGGTTTAGACATAGACATTGGAATATGACTTCTATTCATCAGAGAAAGTCACATTCAAGTGATGGACTCTAGACCTACCTCTTGACAGAACAGCTTGTATTTACAAAGGAGTAAATGACTGCAGTTAGAATCAACCTACTATAGACCTGTGATCTAGCAAAGAATACTTCTGGTCTTTATCCCCAGGTCCTAGAACAGAGCTTCAAAAGTCTTGGATTTTCAGAGTGACACATGTTAAGCGTCTTTTGTTTTTTTATAATATCTGAGTTTATACTAATGATATGACTCATTACAGAACCTCCAGATAATACCAGAGTAGGGAGACTGGTCCCATAAAAACCAACTACAGGCTTAGAAGTTTGGAATCTCAGCCCTACCTTCCCATGTCCTGAGAGAGGAAGACTAGAGGTTAAACTCAATCACTAATAACTAACGATTATGCACACTCACGTGATGAAGTCTTGATAAAAATCTCCACAAACTAGGACACTCAGACAGGTTGCTGATGGAGGCACACATCCTTATATTGTAAAGAACTGCAGGTGGACACATAAACTTCATATCAAGCCTCCACTCCCCAACACCTCACCCCTCAAACCTCTTCACTTGGTTATTCATTTGCATCCTTCATAATTAAACAGTAGTAACAAGAGGGCAAGTAACATGGCTCAGCTTGATGACCCAAGTTCGATTCCCAGGACCCACATAGTAAAAGGAGAGAACTCCTGCAAGTCGTCCTTTGACTTCCACACATGTGCCATAGCACACATATGTCTATACACATATACACACACAGGTAAAAAATGTAGAAAAGAAACAATAACAGTAAGAATAATTTCTTGAGTTCCACGAATCATTCTACTGAATTAGTTAGAATTGTCAGAGCCCACAGATTTGTGGTCATCTCAGACAAAAGTCCAAGTAGGCTTGATACTTTTGCTTGCAGCCCTCACATCTGAAAAAAAGATTAGTACTGACTGGGATGTTCCTGCTTAGCTTGTGCTATTTGATGCTGGGTCTAGTTCATTGGTGTCAGCATGGATTTGAATTGTAGGAGACCCAGTTGGCGCCAGAGATCTGCTGTTGGAAGACAACTACCTGTAATATCACCTTGTGGATTAAATAAAACTCGGAGGCTTAAAG
Organism: Rhizomys pruinosus; assembly: GCA_009823505.1. Taxonomy (NCBI): domain Eukaryota; kingdom Metazoa; phylum Chordata; class Mammalia; order Rodentia; family Spalacidae; genus Rhizomys; species Rhizomys pruinosus. The sequence continues at coordinate 689,188 of VZQC01000265.1, forward strand.
GGCTTAAGTGGCTCTTGTGAGCACTGCCCAGATGTTTCTCACAAAGGCTTCTTCTCCTCATCGGTTATTGTCGACCTGTATATATTCACAGCTAATAGGCAATTAAAATATACAGGAACACACTTTAGAAACAGATGAACACAAGCAAGTATTAGCTATAAGCATGCACCAGACTCTAATGCATAGTGAAAAATCTCATATACAGAAAAGAGCTTTGTGTCTAGATCTTTACCTGTGTGCAAGCCAAGGGAGGGAAATAATGTAGATTCCCAGTGCTAAAGATATACATTTCATTCTATATGTCCTCTGTGTGCATGTCTGGGATTTTTTTTTCAGAGAAACTTTTTCTTTTTCTTTTTCTTTTTCCCATTCAGTCCCAGGCAGCAACTAGGCAATTTTTTCTCATGAATCATCTTTCAATGGCACTATTCCATAGCAGCAGGAAAATTATGTGAGGCCACGGTCTTGGCTGGCCTGTAGTCAAAGAAAACATGCACACTTGAAGTCCGTGTGGTGTTTGAGTCAGCCCTCAGATCCTGACTCCTCTCAGCCCCTTGAATCTGAGTTAAGTAGGAATCCCATTTGGGTGTCAAGGCCCAGCCAGAAAGAATGGTGTAGGAGCTGATGGTTAAAGAGGATCTACTCCCAGAGTTTTGCTGTGCCCCCCTCATGAAAGGTTAAACAATTAAAGATTCTAGTTACTCTTTATCCAGGTTCACTTGAAAGACAGAAACAGGTAAGATTTCAAAGAACAGCAAAACAACACAGTCAGAATACGGTACAGACAGACGATATCCCCACAACTGTAGGGATTAGAAAAAATGTGGAAAATATCAATCAATTTAATTCAAATATGAATGGGGTACTTCCTTTTCACCATCACAGAAGAGGCATGACATATAGTCTCTGGTTTCAACTGCTTTATGTATACATACAAACACATGCCACATGCTTTAGAAGGCAAAGCACACAGTGAACATGTCACACTCGATGTGATTTCTATCAAGTTCTTACAAAGGAAAACCGAAGAATAGCTCCTTATAATTCCATTCACAGGCTGAGTGGTAGAGGATCAGGAGGCTGAGGGCAGCCTGCCTTCACAGTGAGACCCATTTAAAACAATAATAATAATAATGATAACAATAATAACCAGCTAAAGCCTCACCATCACGGATTGGTATGCAGAAGAAATGGCTTTTCTGATTAAATGACTTCATCTCTTCATTCAGCCCCAAAGAGGAAGCTTCCAGATCATTTGTTACTATCATAAAACTTAAAAAAATAAGATGGGAGGAGTTAAATTATTTTGGCCTACAAGTTTCTGATGGAGTTGTATATTTCCCTAAATGGGGCGAAAAGAGAGCATTTATTAAATGGCAAGTTATTTAAAAACCGGCACAAGCCCCAGTTGTCTTTCAAAAGCTCTGATTTACTGCATATTTCTCCCTTGAGAAAGGCCTTTTTAAAACGTTCATTTCCATTTTAAGAGACTCGAGGCTTTGATCTGTTGGGAGTATTCTTTCTCTTTCCCTGAATGGGGCTCCTCAGTACTTGAGACGGAACCAGAGCTTTGCTCTCAGGATCTGTGTGCTTCACAACATGGCTTGCCCCTGGTGTCTGAGCACCAGCTCCTGCAAACACATTCACTCTAGTTAATTTGGAGGTCAGAACTAGTGTCCCTCTACCAGGTGACACCTTCTCCCCCTAATGAAAGCCTGTTTCAGTAGATAAGCGGTGAGATGGGTTTTGGTATTCCAACAACCAAGATGTTCTGTCAGGTAGGTCTTCCTTTTAACATTAATCCAAGATTTCATAATAAATTCAATCTTGGTGCTCCAGTAAAGAAAAATCACAGTCATAGTATTGTTATAATTTCTTTTGCACCAGAAAATATTAGTGTCTATTTTTCTTTGTTTGGGTTATAGAGTGATGTGCGTGAATTCAGCCGGCCAGGATGGTACTAGTCTAGACGAGCTGGAAAGTTGGCTCGGGTCAGTTTTAATATCAAACTTGGGGGCTGGGGAGATGGCTCCATTGGTAAAATGCTTGTTGTGCAAGCACAAGGACATGAGTTTGAATCTCTAGGACCCATGTGGAAGCCAGGTCCGGTGAGATGGACCTGTACCCCCAGTGCTGGGGGCAGAGAGACGGGTAAATCCTTGGGATGCTCTGGGCAGCCAGTCTAGGCAAAACAGTGAGCTCCAGCTTCAGTGAGAGACCTGTCTCAGAAAGTAGGGTGGAAAGGGACACTGTATGCACACCCCTCACATGTGTGTGCACACACAGACATTTCAACATACTTATACATACATACAACATGCATACAGCATCAGCGTGCTGTCTTCCAATCCCTGATCCTCTCCTGGCCCTGTCATGCCTTAGTATAGCCTTGCAGAATTTGCCTCTGAAGGAGTGTCCACCTTGGTGACACACTGAAGGCTGACCCCACATGCTTTATAAACCATGGACATAGTTGACTTCCCATTTTGCATCTTCTGTCCATGTTTTCTCCCTAACACACACACACACACACACACACACACACACACACACACACATACTGACATCACTGCAGCTATACCAGATTTTGATTCAGTCTCACTATGTAGGTTTGGCTGGCCTTGAACTTGCTATATAGACCAGGCTAGCCTAGAACTCACAGAGTAGCATTCTCTACCTTTGCCTTCTGAGGTTTAAAGGTGTGAGCTGCCATACCCAAGTCCAGCAAATCGCTCCTGTCTCTTCCCTTTCCCTACTTCTTCTTTCTTTCCATCCTCCCTTCTTTCTCTTCTACTGAACATTTTACATAAGCTAACCTGAAGCTAACCTCCTATGGCACAGGGCAGACTAGACTCCAAAGTCCTTGTATCCAATTGTCTGTCACTGAGTAGTTTATCATTGGCTGGTCTTCCGGAGCCTGCACACCCTGCTAAGCAGTTGTCAGTTCAGTTAGGGATTGTGAGAAGAGCAAAGGCAAAATGAGCCATCTGTGCCAGGCTGTGCCATGGACTCTGGCTGCCCCCTTCACAAGTAAGTGACCCCTGTAGCTTAGAAACACAGCACTCCTATTTCCTGACTTTTGTTTACCTAGTACTGTGTTCAGTCCATTGTGATGGGCTACCAGCCCATTCGAGGTATCACAGAATCCCATGTACAGCTGAGCTCTGTGGGTAAAAAGGAACCCAGTACAAGAAGGTACATGCTTTAGGGACAAAAGAAGATAACTCGGAATTTTCTCCCACTGACTTTCTGTGTCAAGGAAGGAAAGAAAGGCCATGTGTTGTGGAGTGCACCTTTAATCCCAGGACTCAGGAGGCAGAGGCAGAGGCAGATAGATCTCTGTGAGATCAAGGCTAGCCTGGTCTAATAATGAGTTCCAGGCCAGCTGGGATTATAGGGAGATCCTGTCTCAAAAACAATAATAAAAAAAGAAAAAAGAAAATGTTTTAAAGGAATTGTGTTTTATTGTATTTATTTTTTGGTTTTGTAGCTGTTGGTAATTGGTAGATAAGTGAATATTATGATCCTGGTATATTTCTAATTAATAAAACCAACCACTACTATACTTTCTTTTACGAACTCATTTAGATGTCAGGGCTGCAGTTATTTTGAGAATGATCTAGTTTTATACTTATTCACCTTTCCTCTTCCTCAAGGAGAAAATGAAACTGTCAGCCTAAGTGCCCTTTGAAGTCTGTTTTTAGATCCTTGATTGAAAATTAAAAACAAAGCTTGGTGGGCTGGAGAGATAGCCTAGTGGTTAGGAGCGCCAACGCTCTTGCAGAGGACCCGGGTTCGATCCCCAGCACCCACATGGCGGCCGAGAGCCGTCTGAAACTCCAATTCCAGGAGAACTCCAGTTCCAGGGGAATCCGACACCCTCTTCTGACCTCCGCGGCATTGCACGACACGGGTGCACAGACTTGCATGCAGACAGTACATTCATACACATACAGAAATAAATAAAATTAATTAAAAAAAATAAAAAAAAAAAAAAGCTTGGTACCCTCTTACGATTTATAGGGTCAAAGTTCCTGTTCTCCACTGGATATGTGTGAGTGTGTATTCATGTGCATGTTGATATCCTGTTTGCAACATTGTGTAACTGTGTCAGAGTGTGTGTGTCAATAGGTGTGTTGATTTCTGTTTGTAAAGTTACCTGTGTGTTGCTATCCATTTTCAGCATTATTGTGTGTCAGTTATGTCAGTGTGTGACAATGTCAGCTTGAAAGTGTCTATGTGTGTGCATATGTATGTGTGTGTATGTGTGAGAGTGTGTGCATGTGTATGTGTGTCAGTGTGTGTGTGTGCATGTGTGTGTGTGTATGTATGTGAATGTGTGCATGTGTCAGTGTGTGTGCTGATTTCTGTTTGTAGCACATTGGCTTTCAGATCACATGGACTCAGCTCTTTGCACACCTGATGACTTATTCTAAGAACTCTACAAATGGATCTCATGGCCCTTGTTTTAATCATAAGCATGGTTTGGGTAATGACATTCATGAATACCTCATCACTTGTGTTAATCACCAGCAATTAACTGAGTATGGACATCCATCACATTTTTCTGATGTTTTTAAGACAGGGTCTCACTGTGTAGCCCAGGCTGACTGAAATTTGTGATCCTCCTGCCTCAACTTCCTGAATGTTCGGATGACAGACAGTTACCTGTGTGCCACCACCACACCTGGCTCTCAACCCTGCTCTTAAAGACCTTGACATCAGCTCATCAGACCAGAAAATATTTTTACATGTTCACATAACAAGTGTCTCACACAAGGATCCCCCCAAAATCTGTCTGGTGGTTGTGTCTCTCATACAGACATCTCCTGACGATGCTTCTAGACTGAGGAGGGTGAGCCCACTCATTTCAAAAGGAGATTGAAACCTTTTTTCTTAGAGAAGACAGAGGCAGGCATAAGCCTCACAAATCAAAGCAACTGCACCTAGCTTATCCCCTGCGCTCTCCTCCACCCCTGCCTTCTGTCTGATTTGTCTTTAAGGTTTTAACATTATCCCTCTGTTGACAAATGAATGCTTTTCTGGAAAATGAGGTATTTCCAGAAGCTGGCAGCCAGAATGGAGCACAGTGGGCGTGTGGTAACTCTCTGGCTCCCTCAATTCATAATGAACGGGAGAGACCTGGAGCTTTTGAGCGAGTCTCCCATTCAAGGTGATGATGAATGTGGTGTGGCTGGGTGGTAATAAGGGAATTTCTAGTCAGGTCCTGTCTAGACCATGATCTGTTATGGAGGAAAAACCGCAAAGGGGGACTAGAGAACCAAGTTCCTTAGAGACACTGTCCTAGGGGAGCGAAGGCCACATTTCCAATCTTAGCCTTCGACTGGCCCCTCATGGGGACTGCTGTAAATAGCATTAGCCTGTCTTTCAGCAAACTCTGAGAAGCTTATAAACTGAACACAATGTTTGTTGTCTGTAGTTGTACATTAAGCTCAGTACTGTCAAGTCTAATTATTCTCATTAAGGCCCGAAAGTTTTCAGGATTAATTAAGCAGAGAGCAAAAGCTCACACAGAACAGCAATCTTTTCCCTCCCATAAGGATTAGCCCCCCACTCTGAGTGCTGCCCATCACTTTGTAAGATTGCAGAGAGCAGAGCTCATACAGTGTGGATTAGAAATCGCCAACATTTCACATGTGTTATTCAGCCATGAAAATAAGCCCTGGCTCTTGTGTCCATAGCCCAGAAGGCTCACTAATGAGAACCAGGCAGTGGGCTAATGAGAAATTCAATACGCGCTGTCTCTCCTTCTCATTTCCTTTAAATTGCCTTGCGCACGATCTGATGTGGGCAGAACGGCCTGAGTGCATGCTTATGTTTTGTTCACATAGCAGGAGCTTAGAAATGATCTAATTCTAGATTCTCTTGCTGTGTACATGGAAACCAGGAGCTGTCAGTTGGTTTTGAGTTACCATTACCATGACAAAATGCCTGAGATAATCAACCTAAAAAATGAAAAGGTTCATTTTGGCTCATGGTTTCAGAGACCATGGTCATTAGGCCTTGCTGTTTGGGGCCTATGGCAGCCATAGTGCATCACAGCAGGAAACGTGGCAGAGGAGGTTGGTCACCTAATGGTGGCCAGGGAGCAAAGAGAGAGAGGAAGGGCTAGGGTCCTAATAGCCCCTTCAAGAGCATGTTCACAATGCCCTAACTTCTCACTAGGCTCTACCTCCTAAAAGTCCCTTCTCTTTCAAGTAGTGCTATCCTGGGAAACAAGCCTTTTTTTTTTATTTAATTTTTTTTTATTAATTTTATTTATTTATTTCTGTATGTGTATGAATGTACTGTCTGCATGCAAGTCTGTGCGCCCGTGTCGTGCAACGCCGCGGAGTTCAGAAGAGGGTCTCAGATTCCCCTGGAACTGGAGTTCTCCTGGAATTGGAGTTTCAGACGGTTCTCGGCCACCATGTGGGTGCTGGGGATCGAACCCGGGTCCTCTGTAAGAGCGGTCGGCGCTCTTAACCGCTAGGCCATCTCTCCAGCCCGGAAACAAGCCTTTTAACTCATCCAAAGTACTGCATGGCACATTGGTTTCTTTTCTCATTGCTGTTATCAAATACCTGTTCAGATGCCACTTAAACGAGGAAAGATTTATTTTGTCTCATGCTTTGCTTAATAAGATACAGCCCATCATGGTGGGGTGGGGGAAGCTTACTCACATCTTGGTGGACCAGAATGCAGAGAGATTGAAACCTGAAATGGAGTTGGGTTCTAAACCCTCAACACCTCCCCCCAAGTGGCCCACTTCCTCCTGCTAGGACCTACCTCTTAAAAAGTCTACATTTCTAACAACAGCAACATCATCTGAGGAGCAAGTACTCAAACACAGCCTGTTGGCTACATTTCACATTCAAGCCACAACACACATAGGATTCAGTGACTTTCCCAAAGGAGCAGAGCAACAAAGTTTTTTTTGTTCATTTTGTTTTTGTTTTCTTTTCTTTTCTTTTTGAGACAAAGTGTCCTGTGTCCTCAGCTGGCCTGAAACTTACTATGTAGACCAAGCTGGCTTTGATCTCATAGAGATCTGCATGCCTCTGCCTTTTTTGTGCTGAGATGAAAGGAATGTGCTCCCATGCCCAGCAGCAACAAAACCTTTAAGAGAAAGTGGCAGGCTTTTGCCAAAAGGACTAGTTCCTAACACAGACATTTATATATCCATGTTTACTGATGCACTGTTCACAGTATCTAGAAACAGAACCAATCTAGGTGCCCAGCAGTGGAAGAATAAAGAAAATATGGTATATACACGTAATGGATTTTTATTCAGCTGTACAGAAAAAGAAAATCATGTGGTTTGCAGGAAAATGGAGGGAACTGGAAATCATGTTAAGCAAATAAACCACACTCAGACTCTTTCATATGTGGACCCTAGATTTTAATATGTCTGTGTGAGGGACAGGTAGGTCTTGAAACTACAAAGGAGACCGTGGGAGGGAAAGAAATCTTATGGTAGAGAGGAAAGACTGAAGGAATATGACAGGAAAGCAGGAGAACAACTTTCGGGGAAAGGACAGGGACAAGCGAGGGGTGGCTGGGGATGAAGGAAGAGTGGGGATACGAAAAGCAGAGAGAACTGCGGCTGATCGACCTTGTCTCCCACATTAGCTTTAGGGTTCAGCAGGGCAGAGGTGGGGGTAGCCAGGCCTCCCTCCTCTACTTTTCATAAAGACAGGACTCTGGTTGGATGGCATGAGTGGCACATTCCTGCTTCCCAAGTCCCTCATTTATCTTTAGGCTGGATCCCTGATGTCTTTCTAGAAGTGAGCTGTCCCAGTACCAGATTCCCCGAGGCTGGTCTGTGCTGAAAAGAGGCTTTGTTAAGCGATGAGGAAGTCCCACCTCCAGCAGATGTCCCTCTACTACATCATTCCGCCACAGGGCCATGCAGTGCCTTCCAGGAAGTAGGAGGGAGGACCCTCCTCCAACACTGGATAGAACACAACAGGAAGAACAAACTCGCCAGTCATAACAGTTCAGGGAGCTCCGTGTACCTTCTTTTCTTATCTCTGGGGAACTCAAAGAAAGCAAAGGTGAAAGAGTCTGTATTTACTCTGCAGAGCCATCCCAAGTGAATGAATACAGAGAGGCATGGCAGCCACCAAAGGGATAGCAACTGTCCGTGGCATCAGTAAATATGGCTGAGAAGCAGTGGCTATCACCGAGGGAGGCAGGTTGGGTAGCATTTCCTGAATGTGATATACCCACTAGGACCCTCAGCTACGGCTTGGAAAAAAAGCCTCATTCTTTGGGCTGGGGAGAAGGCTCGGCCAGTAAAGCACCTGGCACACAGCCACGAGGATTGGAGTTTGGATTCCCAGCAGCCACTTCAAGCCAGGTGTGATCCTAGCACGGAGGGATGGAGACAGGTGTTCCCAGGGCTCGCTCACTGGAAAGCAGTCCCGCCAACTGGTGAGCTCTAGGCTCAGTGAGAGATGGCTTCCGAAAAATAAGAGAGTAGTTGAAGAAGGTATTCACATCAGCCTCTAGCCCCTGCATGTACAAATGTGCATGTATACACACACACACACACACACACACACACACACACACACGCACGCGCGCATTCCACAATTATCTAGGCATTTTTTGTAGTTATTTTTGTTTCCTAAATGCTGTGTTTATGGATGGGTCTATCTCTATGTGAACCATGTGTCCAAGAGAGCTTTATCTTCTTTTATCCTTGCGTCAGTCTTCCACTGTCTGTGCTCTGGTCTGAATGTGCCCCTTCGTTCATATGGGGAAGCCCCATGTGATACCATCTGGAGAGAAGTGATTAGGATTAGATGAGGTCATGGCAGTGAAGTCTTCCTGATAGGATTTGACCAGGCCTCTCCCTATCGCTGTGACTATGCTTACTAAGGAAAGGCCATGTAAGGACAAAGAGGGCCCTGACCACAGCTCACCCATACTGGACACCCTGATTGTGGGCTTCCCAGTCACCAGAGCTATGAGAAATAAGCTTTTCTGTTTGAGTCAATCACTTGCTGGGACTTGTGCACAAGTAATCAACACACATTAGACAGCTAGGTGAAGCAGTCACAACGCGTCATTTTTGCTGAATTGGGCAATCATTGTCATTGTCCATCCACTGTAAGACCAGGGTGCTCAAGAAAGAGAACTACTCAAGGAAGGAAAAGAAGCATGGGAAGGCGTGTGGACTTCCAACATGAGGAAGAATCTTAGTCAGCAAGTAACCGAGGACGGGGCCGCAGGGATCCCACAGTTGTGCTTATCAAAGTTGCTGACCGGCTGACTGAGATCTCTCCCACTCATCAGTGCCTGACTAGGCAGTGCACACAATTCCAGCTTCTGCTGCAGGAAAAGGTGCTATTCTGAGCAGCGTAAACAGTAACTTCTTTCCTGAACCCAACCACAGTTCCAAGTTGCTTAACAGGGTCTTCCTTTCTTCTCAAATGGATGCGTGCTGTTATGTACACAAGCCTGGCTAATCATATTTCCAGGACCTACACTGAATAACCCAAAGAAAGCAATCAGTGACATAAATCTAAGCTCCTAATTTGAAGTCTTCACATCTCAAGATTCAGGTTTTCAGTGATAACTGTTTAGTCAGAGGGGTGCAGAGATGGGAGGGAGGCTCGAAGCACAGATGTTGAAGAAAAGTAAGGGGAAAGAACGTTGCAGCTCTGACCTGTCAGTAGGTTCCTTCTCCTTTACCACTGGAAGGGCACAAAGCTTTTTGTAAAAATGGTCTGACTGCCGGGCATGGTGGCGCACACCTTTAATCTTGGCACTTGGGATGAAGAGGCAGGTGTATCTTTGTGAGTTCAAGGCCAGCCTGGTCTACATAGCAAGTTCTAGGCCAGCTGGGGCTACAGGGAGATCCTGTCTCAAAAAAAGTGGTATGACTAATGACAGGTCTTTGGTTCTTTCTAAATCTATCCACAGAGGTTGTTGACTGCACTTCTGCCCAGGTATTTTCAAAGGCAAAGCTGCACACACAGAAGCAGGAGTAAAGGAAGGCACATACAATAAAAGAATACAGCAAGTACAGGGCGAGGGGGCAGCCATAGAGGTCACGTGACTTGGGTCCCAATGAAAATCCCATCATAAATTGAAAAAATCACAAGTCAAAAATACACCTAACACTCCTAGCTCTCAGAATGCTGTAGTCTAACAGCAGGACACAGGGCCATGTGTGGATTGTTTCTCCTCAGGACTGAGGGGCCAATGGAAACTGTAGCTCCCTGCCTTTGCCCAACCTCACCAGAGAAGATCCAACCAGAGGTCACTAGTCCAGGAAAAGATCCAGGTTGAAATTTGCGAGTATACTTTCTACCAAATGCATAGCATGTTTCAACATCATAAAATGGAAAAATAGCTAAGTCAAACCATCTCAGAGTCAGGAACCATCTGCAAGATTTTCCCTGTTGCTTGATCATAATGCCTCTTCAATAATGGGTGTGTAAACATGTCTTCCTGTTTCTGTCTTCTTTAATTAGTTCTATTCAATGGATTTTGGTTAGACAGGTGTCAGGCATGCTCAGCTAGGCTTAGCCAATGACTAGGGTTGCCTGATTGGAAAATAAAATTGCTTTCAGGCATCATAAAGCCCATAAGATGTGTGTCAAGGATTCTATCCATGTTGCCAACAGATACACTTCCTTTACTCCTTCAAGTTGCATTCTTGACCATTTGCCTTTGGGATTCAGTTACCAGGGAGCTAGAATGTGACAGAGGCCTCCACAGCTGGAAGAGCAGAGCAGCCAAAGGGCTGTGGCAGCCACCTGTGTGAACCTGAGCACCTAAGGACCTGGACCCCTTTACACTTCTTAGCAGAGAGGCATCAAGGAGGCTGGTACCCCTTCTCTTCATCCTGCAGAACCAGACTTAACCCAGATCCAACAAAGTGTGCCAGGCAGGTAAAGCACTCAGTAAGTGACTTCTGCTTGACATTACTCATGACTGGCTGGCATGGAGTGGGCCTCTCCATTCTTTTCAATTAATGCCCACTGCCTGCCTGGTGTATGAAGTCACCAGTTTCTCAAGTATTGGTGACTAATTCAAGCATTTTATTTTTATTTATTTATTTTGTGTTCATGCATGTTTGTGTGTAAGCATGGGAGTGTGGAGCCCAGAGAACAACTTCAGGTATCATTCCTCAGATGCTGTCTACCTTTTTTTTTTTTTTTTTTTTTTAAACAGGGGCCTCTCGTATCTAGAACTAGAACTGGGCAAGTAGGAAGTACGCAAGGCGTGCTGCCCAGCTAACCCCAGGGAACCTCTGTCTCTGTTCTCTAGCACTGGGATTACAAGTGTATATCATCATATGTGGCTATTTTTTTAACATGGGTTCTGGGGACCAAACTCAGCTCCTCATGTTTGCAAGGCAAACACTTTGCCAACTGAGCCATCTCCCAAGCACACAATTCAAATATTTTAGAAACTGCATGAACAAATAAAATTGGAGAAAACATCAGCAAGAAAGCAGCATGTCCCCTAAGGACCTGAGAAAGACAGTTATGGAGATAACTGGGGCTAGAACATTCTAGAGACAGAAAGCACAACAGGTGCAAAGGCCCTTAGGCATGCTGAGAAGGGGTCAGGCCAGTTGTCAGTGACTTAGTATGGGAAACTGAAAAGAAGCTAGAACCATGGTCAGGACTAGCCAACCAGGCAGCTCCTGTGGTCAGTGAAGCTGCAGCAGGGATTTTAGCAGAACAGCATGGAACAGGAGGCCGTGGCCGTATTCAGGGTGGGACATAAAGATGGCTTAGCCTCAGAGGGCAGCTCAGAGACGAGGGGAGATATCAGCTCAGTGGAACAGCTACTCCGTGACAGACCAGATGTAGAATTCCATTGCTCCTGGAGTTTCTTCAGTCCACTAACAAAAGTCAAAGGAAACATCCTTTTTCAATGATCTGCTCGGACATGAACAGCAGTCTCTCACCCCTGCTGCCACAGTCAAGAGCCATGCCCACTGCTTTCCTTCTCCATTTGATGACTATGCCCTCAAACAGCCAACCGAAATAAACACTTCCTTTATAAGTTGCTTCTTTTTTTTTTTTTTTTTTTTGAGATAGGGTCTCCTGTAGTCCCAGCTTGCCTGGAACTTACTCTGTAGAGCAGGCTGGCCATGAACTCACAGAGAGATCCATCTGCCTCTGCCTCTCGAGTGTTGGGACTAAAGGTTTGAGCCAACACACCTGGCTATAAGTTGCTTCTTTTTAAAATTTTGTTTCATATATTTTGTTTTGTTTCTGGAGGCAGAGTCTCCCTGTAGCCCAAGCTGGCCTGGAACTCATTGAGTAGACCAAGATGGCCTAAATCTCACAGAGATCAATCTGCTTCTGCATTCTGAGTTCTGGGATTAAAGGACCACCATACCCCCACTTATTTGTGTGTGTGTGTGTGTGTGTCCGTGTGTGTGTGTACATGTGTGCAGGTGCCCATACCTAGAAGATGATGTCAGATCCACTGGAATGGGAATTACAGTTGCTTTTGAGCCACCTGATGTGGGTGCTGGGACTGGAACTCTGGTCCTCTGGAGGAGAAGCAGGTTCTCTTAACTGCTGAGTCATGCCTCTGCCCCTTTAAGTTGATTCTTAGGAGTTATTTGTTCACAGCCACAAGAAAAATAACCAAGGTCCCTGATCATCTGAAGCTTACGCCAACGTCTGCAATCACAGGGACCTAAGCACACCATGTCTCCAAGTGGTGACACCACAAAGTGGCCACCAAGCCTCTGCCACATGTTTCTGAAGCTCCTTAAACTCAGCACTTCCCTGACCCCAACAGGAAGGGCACCTTGTGTCCAGCTCCTCAAAGTTGTATTCCCACTTCTGTACTCCACCTCGTGGGACCCCCATCCTATATTTACCTTCGCTCTCATCCCACTTCCCGGGGACTTCAAGCCCTCCCTGTCTGGAGCCATGGCTGTGACACTCCTGCAGCCCTGTGCAGCCTTCTTTCCCAGGACGACCCTGACCCTGATACTTTTGCTGATGGAGAAATCAGTCCAAACCAAAATAAGTCCCAGGAAGACAGGATGTATCCACAGTACCAGGAGCACAGCCCACAGGAGCAGGAGCTCAGAATGAAGCCTGCCACACAGATGAGTGATGAGATGACTTAGCAACAAGGCTCGGAGCCATGCTTCAGCCAACTCCTGAAGCAGGCCATCAGAGCGGCCACCACTGTGCTCCCCACCACTGGTCTGGCCATTTACATTACTTCATCCTCCGATCTCCCTTTGCAGCATAGACTCTCACCTAGGTTATAACACGGAATGGGGGGTTTCTGTCAGGGCTGGCAGAATCGTAAGGTTGAATTTGCCAAGAGACTCTGCGTGAGGTTCCCTAGTCTCCAGTCTGGCCGCTCTCAACTTTGGACCTCCCTTGCTAGGATCTTGCTAAGGTCAGTATGGGAACTCCACGCCCACCTACCACCTATATGGCAGCTAACAACCATCTGTAACTTCAGTTCCAGGGGATCTGACCTTCATGGGCATTGCATGACTGGGTACACTTACATGCAGGCAACACACTCATACACATAAAAATTTAATACTAATAAATAAAATATAAAAAGAAGTATGTTTAGGTGAAACCCCTCAAGCCTGATACTTGCTCATGGGAAATTTTATCTCACATACTTTCATTGCTCCTTCATTACAAAGCTTGCTTGTTCTTTCCAGAGTCCAACCTCCCAGCTGCAAACCACACACAGCCATGAACCCTGGGTCTATCCGCATGGTTCCCTGGATCACCACATTGTTTAGAGCATTGTTTGTTTTTCAATCCAGTAAAGGAAGGAAAAGCGTTAAGATATAAGGAACAAATTCAACCTGTTAGGTCCAGACTTCCCAGAATCCTAAGGGGCACACAGGTGCCCACTTCCTCTGACCCTTCCCACTTACCTGAGGCCCCGCCCCATGGGTATAAAGGGTGGACCCCAGCCGCCATAACTCTCTGTGTGCCTTTCTTTGTGTCCCTCTCTCTCTGTCCCCGTCCCAACCCTCTCTCTCTGCCTCCTGCCATGCTGTCCGGTCCCACCACATGCCTACAGGCAGCTCACACTGGCAGTCCCACATGGAAGTAAAGCATGTTCCTAAAGTGACTTAGTTCTGTGCTTTTTTATACTTAATACAACCCAGGTGAGGAGAACCAGAGTGATAACAAGGGAGTGAAAAGAACCAGAGCAGAGGGGGCTGAAGAGATGGCTCAGCGGTTAAGAGCACAGGTTGTTATTGCAGAAGACTCGGGTTTGAATCCCAGCACCCACATGGTGGCTAACAATCATCCTTAACTTCAGTTCCAGGGGATCCGAGGTCCTCTTCTCTCTTGTTGTCGGTACTGTATGACATGGGCGCACTTACAAACATGCAGGCATAACATTCATACACATGAATGAAGGGATGAGTAGAAGAAAGGAAGGAAGGAAGGAAGGAAGGAAGGAAGGAAGGAAGGAAGGAAGAAAGAAAGAAAGAACCATGGCAGAGAGAAGGAATAGCCCATAGATGTGAGAGGGTTGGATGTGATGGATTGTTCCAGATTTTTCTGGCTTAAAACTGGAGGATGACACCCTTAACTAAAATCAAGAACACATAGCTACACTGTGCTCTTAAGTCTGAGAGTCTGAACAATGATGCAGAGTCTAAATAAGATCCAGTCAGAATTTTCTCATTCATTTATCTGAGCAATTTGACCGAGACCCAGAGATCCATCTTTGCTGGGCTAGGTCACCAAAACGTACTCCCTGATGATTTGTAATTCATCAATTATCTACCTTGTTTTCCTCTTCTTTCTAGAAACACGCATGTGCTTTTCAAATGCATGGTCACAGAAGTGTTCTGGGAACAGAGGCAGAGCTGAAGGTCACGGCCAGCAGAGCTGTGGTCTTCCATCGGCTGTGAGGGGGCCCATGTGGGCCAGAAAACGCTTCTTCGGTCTGCAATATTTGGCATATTCAGCGTGCATGCCAACAGCAGTTACTTTCAAAGGCCTGTGAATTCCAGCTCATTGTTTGCCCCATTTTCCATTCAGAGGCACAGCACGAGGTACTTGGCAGCCCATGAAATCAAACTACACATGTGTTCTGATCCTTCAGAGGCTGCGTCTCCGGCCGGCTCTCTCTCTCCTCCCACCCTTTGAAGTTTTCTACTTTCTTCCCTTTCCATGTTTGACTCTGACTTTTTGACCCCATGGATGTGGCTTCATGTAAAAGCAAAGTGATCTTTAAAAACAGTTATTCCTACAACAGGATGAGGTGTGGAGTAGGCAGGAGTGATTCCAACACAAATTCCCAACCTGACCCTGGCTGAGGTTTGAGGGATGAATGGGGGTGGAGAAGGTAAATCTTGAAGGGTCCGCTGGACAAATCTTTAAAATATTTATTTTATTTTATTTATTTATTTTATGTGTATGAATGTACTGTCTGCATGTAGGTTTGTGCACTAGTGTCATGCAATGCCTCGGAGGTCAGAAGAGGGTGTCAGATTCCCCTGGAGATGGCCTAGCGGTTGAGAGCACCGACTGCTCTTGCAGAGGACCCGGGTTCGATCCCCAGTACCCACATGGCGGCTGAGAACCGTCCGTAACTCCAATTCTACTGGACAAATCTTTAAACAGCACTTCCCATACTAGGTGCTGTGGATACATGGAAACCCCTGCTTTGAATGGAGGAAGGTCATGCCTAACATCTTCCTGAGAAAGAAGACAAGTCACTACCATATTTGAGACGAACAAGTTCAGAAGTTAGGCATGTGGTACATGCCTGTAATCTGGATCAGGAATTTGGGGCCATCCTCAGCTACACAGGGAGTTTGAGGCCACCTAGACTACATGAAACCCTGTCTCAAAAAACAAAAACATCAAAAAGATGAACAGAATCAGACATAGGGCCATTAAGACTTCATCTTACGTATTTGATGCTGTTCTCTGTTCTGCTTTGAGGCAAGGTCTCACTGTACACCCCAAGCTAGACTCTTAACTAGTGATCCTCCTCTCTTCTCCTCTGCCTAAGGGCTGGATTTATAGGAATGTGTCACCACTTGCTATCCTTCCCACCCATTTGTTGAAGCCATTCAGGGCAGGGATTCTTGCCAGACCCTCATTTATACGTTAAATGCACAAATCTGAATCCTATTCATCCATTTAGAAGCAAAAATAGGAAGTTTATTCCATACATCTTGCCAGATGTTTGTGGCCCTTCCCTCCCCTGATCTTCCAGTTCTCACATGCAAGGTAGATCAGAGCCTTTCACCCTCCAGGACAACCCCAGCCTTTCATTCTGCATTACTTTTCCTCCTGGAAGAATCTCAAGGACCTCTTTCTTCTTATCTACATGGTTTACCCCCTAGAATCCTTGCCTCCCTCATTCCTCACTTCTGCCTTCCAGGTTCAGCTTGCCACTCCTGCCCCACGGTCCTTCTCCTCAGTGCAGGGCCAAGACCCAACTTCACAGAGCCTTGCTCCATGCTGAGTGCATCCATTACTTTTCTCATTACTGTGACAAAATGCCCAATTAAAGCAACTTAAACAAGGAAAGATTTATTTTGACTCAGTGTTTAAGGGGATACAGTCAATCAAGAAGAAGCTGGTTTGTGGCTGTGATAGTGGGAACTTGCACATGTCTGGGCAGAGCAGGAAAGAAAGACAAGGCAGGCTGCATCTCAAGGTCCGTCCTGACAGAGAGCTACTTCCTCTAGCTAGGCCTGATCTGACCCCCCCCCCCCCGACACACACACAAAGGTTCCACAACCTCCCAGAACACCACCACCAGCTGGAAACCAAGTGTTCAAACCCATGAGCCTGTGGAAGGAATCTTACACCCAAACCATACCACTGAAGGTGTCCATGAGGGCTTGAAATTATGTGTCACTCATCTTGACAGGTGTAGAATAGGCTTACAGGTCCTTTTCTTCGCTTCTTACCCCTTAATCCTTCCAAAGTTCAAAAAATAAATTAGATGGTATTGGTACCTCTGGGCAGATAAAACCATAAGCAGTACTCAGATTCCTGTTCACTTCGATACTGCTGATTTGAAAGTGAGTCAAAGAAGTGTGGGTCAAAGGGAAGAAGTTGCTGAATGTTCTTTACAGAAAACCCAGAAAAGAACAGCACAGGAGAGGCCGCCTCCCTTCCCCTTCTGCGGCATTGCAGCATTGCAGCTTGTCACAGCCTCCAACGAGGGCACTACAAAGAGGATGATAAGCAGGGGTGGAGGAGGGGGGGGGTGTGCATTATCCACCTGGGAAGCAGGAGCAGGCCCAAACCTTCTACCCCAAACACTAATGCAATGCAGAGGGAAAGAAGTACTGCAGAAAACGCCTGGTGTGGTAGCGCGTGCCTTTAATCCCAGCACTTGGGAGGTAGAGGTAGGCAGATCTCTGTGAGTTCAAGGCCAGCCTGGTCTACAGAGCAAGCTCCAGGACAGCTGGTACTAAAAGAGAGACCCTTCCTCAAAAATATCAAAAAAGGAAAAAACTAAAAAAAAAAAAAAAAAGTACTGCAAAAAACAAGGCATCTCCTTTTCCAGTGTCTCAGCTGCAGTTAGGTAAAGGG
>VZQC01000265.1:707411-831006 GCA_009823505.1 Rhizomys pruinosus
GGTGGATTTTTGTGAGTTCAGGGCCAGCCTGGTCTACAGGGCGTGAGTTCCAGGAAAGCTGGGGCAAAAGGGAGACCCTGTCCCAAAAAGACAAAAAAAAAAAAAAAAAAAAAAAAATGTGAAAAAAAAAAAAGAAAAAAGGGGGGAAACCCCTTCTCAAAAAAAACAAAAAAAAAAAAAAAAGAAAGAAAGAAATGTAAGAGAGGGGGCTGGAGAGATGGTTCAGAGGACCAGAGTTTAGTTCCCAGCAACCATGTCAAGTTGTGTTTTTTTTAATATTTTATTTATCATTTTTATTTTATGTGTATTAATGTATTGCCTGCATATGTGTAATTGCACCCATGTTGTGCAATACCTGAAGAGGTCAGAAGAGAGGGTCAGATCCCCTGAAGTTACTGGAGTTACAGACTATTAGCCACCATATGGGTGCTGGGATTTGAATCCTGGTCCTCTGCAAGTGCAGTGTCCTTAACCACTGAACCATCTCTCTAGCCCCTCGTATCAGGTTGTTTACAACTGCCTGCAACACACATATACACATAATTAAATATAAAATGAATCTTTATGGGGGAGGGGCAGGAGAAGGGGAACATGGAGTGAAGTCGTTGTGGTAACGCTGGAATCTGAAGAGGCCGGGAGCGGTTCTCCAGCAGCCTTTGGAGGGAGCACTGGCCTGTCCCTATCTTCATTTCCAACCTCTAAAACTGTGCAGCAACACATTTGTGCTGTTGTAGGCCCCTAAGTGTGTGCAAATCTGTTCTGCAGTCCTCAAGGAGTGAACAGAGGTCTGAAGAGCCAGATGTGCCTGGCTGGAAGGACATTCTTCTTTGCCTTGTTTTTTGTCTTCCCCCGGACCCCTTTCTTGTGTCCCATCCATTCTGCCCCGCTACGCAGATCTCCAAGCTTCCGGGAGACACTTTGAACACACTGTCTTAGACCCCACCCTCTGAGAATAACCTAAAAACAGGAAGCAGTCCTTGTCAGGAGGGACCAGGAAGCCCCTAGCCCAGAGTCCGCACTTGACAATAATCATGTTTTATTCTGCTCAGCAGCCTTGCCCCGTTGGAAAACAAGACTGTGCTTTGAGTATCCCCAATCTTTAGATGGCGGTGGCACACACAAGTCTGCTACAAAAGTGTGTGTCCAAGGGGTGCTGGGCTGAGTTCCAGCATACTAATCTGACCAGAGTGCACTCAACCCTGGGTTCTGATAGCCCAAAGCTGAGGCCAGCCTCTTCTTCACTGTGCCTACTCGGAAAAGACATTAATAATGTCAGAAAAATAGAGTTGGGGTGATGAAACATTTTCTGAAAACTGTTAGGTCCAGGCTTCCCAGAACCCCAAGGGGCAGACACGTGCCCACTTCCTCCAGAAGCTATCAATCTTCTGACCCCTTCCCCTGTACCTGAGGCCCAGCCCCATGGGTATAAATGGGTGGACCCCAGCCGCCATCAGTCTCTCTCTGTCCCTCTCTGTGTCTCTCTCTGCCTCTCTGCCCCCCCCTCCCTGCCCCCTGCCATGCTGTCCGGTCCTACCACATGTCTGCAGGCAGCTCACGCTGGCAGTCCCACGTGGAAGTAAAGCATGTTCTGGAGTGACCTGAGCCTCGTGTGCCTTTTTTTTTGGCCATCATGCTTTTTATAACCTAACAAAAACAAGTTGTAGTGAAGGTACCTCATTGTGGATGTAATTAATTCCACTGAATCGTACCCTCAAAAATGGTTAAAAAGCTGGAAAGAGGATGAGAAATAGGCACACTTACACTTAGGAGAAATAAGTTCTGGTTCTCCAGTATGTAGGAGAGAGTGGC
The DNA here is from genome assembly GCA_009823505.1 of Rhizomys pruinosus. Taxonomy (NCBI): domain Eukaryota; kingdom Metazoa; phylum Chordata; class Mammalia; order Rodentia; family Spalacidae; genus Rhizomys; species Rhizomys pruinosus. The sequence continues at coordinate 709,221 of VZQC01000265.1, forward strand.
TACAGTTAGCAACACTGTATGGTAGATTTCAACATAGAAGAGAAAGGATTTTGAATATGCTCACTACCAAGAAAAGATGAATGAGGTGATGAATATGCTAATTAGCCTGGTGTAATCACAATGTGTAATATCAAAACATCCTACACTGTGATATATGTATATAATTACTATATAGCAATTAAAAAATTAAAAAGATTGGTTAAAATGATAAATTTTATGTTTATCACAAATTTTTTGAGGAGGGGCTGAAACAGGTTCTGCCTGTAGCCCCAGCTGGCCTAGAATTTGCTCTGTAGACCAGGCTGGCCTCAGTCTCACAGAGATCCACCTGCCTCTGCCTCCTGAGTGTGAGATTAAAGCTGTATTCCACATTATCCAACTTTATCACAAGTTTTAAAAAATATTTTTTATTATTTTAATTATATGAGTGTAATGCTTGCATGTGTGCAAGTGCGCCCATGTCATGCAATGCCCATGGAAGTTAGGAGAAGGCATCATATCCCCTGGAACTAGAGTTACAGACAGTTGTTAGCTGCCATGTGAGTGTTGGGAACAGAATCCCAGTCCTCTTCAAGAATAGTCAGTGCTAACCTCTGAGCCCCTTTATCACAATTTTTTAAAGATTAATAATGTATACCAAAGTCCAATGAACTGTGCACTGTAAGTGGGCAAATTGGATGCTGTACATGTTAGTAGCTTTCGTTGTTGGAATTCAGAGTCCCTGACAACAGGGACATCAGCCTAGCTGCTCACCCCTCGGGCCCTGACCATTTCTCTCAGCTCTCTGCCACACTACCCCACATGCAGGTTATTCCTCGGCTTTTTCTCTCTCGCCACATCTTGCATTTTCTAAACCATCCCCACTGTTAGGTTATGCCATACTCCCCCAGACAAATAAGGAGACCACAAGGTTTTAGGCACTCCTGGATAAAGTTTACTTCAGGGTAGCCAGGGCTAAGCTCAAAGGAAAATAGAGCCAGACCTGAATGGCATCTGGCCAGGGAATTTAAGGGAGGAGGTAAGGACTCAGGTAGGGGTTGGGGGAAGGGTGTTAAGCAGAAGTCTCCATCTTTTTAAAAGGGCAGAAGATTCTGAGTATTCTGTGATGGTCCACTATTCCATAACCAAAGGCAGGCTGGTAGAGCAGGTTTCTCCGTGCTGGCCTTGAATCCCTCTGCATTTCAAATGGACAGGTCTTTGCAGAATTCACACCCTGACACCCACTACCCCTGGTTTGTCCTCAAGCCTTCAGCCTTTCACTACCTCATACCTTTGACATCTTGAAAGTTAAAGCAGAACCACAGGAAATTTTGACGGAAGTAATCATACAATACCAGCAATCTTCAACACATTCTGTGTCTTTCTATATGTGAAATACAAATAGTCACAAAACCAGAAACAACTTGTCAGTCAGCCCTTTTGTGCTATGCTGCAAAGGACAATCCAGAAGACAGACAGAGCATACTGGCTATAAAACCATTACAGGAGATAACGGGAAAGAACTCAGCTGGCAGAGGCAGAAAAACTGTCCACAGAATACCTTCTATATAAAGTAGTATCTCTTGTCCACAGGGAAGTGTGATATTCAGACCAGAGTGTACACAATGATCAAATCTAATGCTAACATAAATATTCTGCAGCCTGTCATCTTCTCCTGGGGACATGTGCTTGGTCTATGTAAGGCAGTCAGCAGAAAGTGACAAAGAAACACTGGAGTCCAGGGGCAAGTGGACCCCACTAAGAAAAGAGAAAATGACATCCCACCACACATAACAGGGAGTATTGGGGAAGGAGATAAAGAAGAAGATACTAAAGTTCATGAGAGCAGCTGTAAGCATGCCATATCTGATTCTAATTTTTAGAAAGTCATCCCTTTACATGCGGGCTGTATTAATCACTTGATGGAGTGGAGACTCTTTGTTCCCTCATTACCAAACCTTCTAGAATGACACAAGGGAAACCACTTCTGGTGTTCAAATAGGGAGAGAGGAGAGTCCAAAGTCAGCATTCAGTGGAGTGATTTGGCACTTCGATTAGGAAATTGTTATCCATACTGAAGGAAAAGCTCATTTTTTAGTGCAAACACAGCAAAACCAAGCAAATCATTTCAGAGTGTACATGGGGAAGATTAGTGTTCCCAGAGAAAGACAAACTGAGCAGGTAAATCTAAATTTGTAGGCAGATCATATGAGATCTTACTGCTGTTTGTGGTTTAGAATGATGGTGGTTGGCACTGTGGGTTGTCCGTGAAAAGACCATTCCTACAGTAGCAAAGGATTGTCACAGTGAGCTTCAGTTATCAACTTCATTTCCCCGGGAAGACAGAACCTCAAGTGAGCACTTTCCTCCTTCAGATTGGCCTGTGGCCACGTCTGCAAGGCATTTTCTTGATTGCTGCTTGATGTAAGAGGCCCTGCCCACTGTAGACAGTGCCATCCTGGAGCAGGTAGACCTGGACTCTACAAGACAGATAGCTGAGCAAGCCAGGGGAACCATGCCAATAAGCAGCTTTCCTCCATGCACTCTGCTTAGTTCCTGTCTCCAGGTTCTTGCCTTGAGTTCCTGTCTTGGCTTCCCTGAACAATAGGCTATAACCTGTAAGCCAAATAAACCTGTTCCTCCCCAAGTTGCTTTTTGGTCTTGGCATTTTATCACAATGGAGAAGCAAACTAGGACAGGAGGCTACTATCAGTTGCTTTTAGACAAGGAGATACCAGAGTTCTGCTGAGGGTAGAGGCTGAGGATGGGAAGGCTTTCCTTTCTGATGAGGAGTAGCTAAGGATACAGCACAAGCCTTGCAAGTGCTTCCTCTTCTTGTTCATGGCCTGTGCGTGGCTATTATGTTGTGAGTTGTAGCAGCCCTGTTGCAACTATAAGGTGGCAAAAGTGAAAAACAAGCACCGGAGTGCACAGGTGGAGAAGCCCTGGCTCCATCCCAACTCAACTGGCCAGTTGAACCACCACTGACTTAAGGTTCTGATGGCTGGGATTTGTGTTACTTGCAGCCCAAAGTCATCTCACGGGTGAAACGTGCAGCAGGGGTCTCAGTGGGCATGGAGCAAGGTGCAGCCTGAAATATTAATCTGCTCTCTGCAGTCCATGGCAGGGGCCTAAGGGGAGACACAGTGACAGGACAGCATGGGTGTGCTTCCTGGCCAGTATCCACAGACTAAACCCCAGTCCTTAGAGAGGGCCGGAAGACAAATGGAGCCAGTAGAAATACTATAGGTTTTGCAAGGACAAAGATAAGTAAAAAAGTGCTTTAGAACCTTGGCTGCTGGTCTGTGGAGACAGCTCAGTGGAAAAAGCACTTGCCATGCCAGTGTGAGGAATAGATTTCAGATCTCCAGAATCCATGGAAAAGCCCAGCAGGCATGGTGGCCATCTGGAATTCCAGCATCTGGGACACAAGAGACAGGAGACCCCTAAGGTAAGCTGCTACCTAGACTGGCCAGTCAGCAAGATATGGATTTAGCAAGAGACCCTGCCTCAATAAATAAAGTGCACTGTAATCAAGAAAGACATCCAATGTCAACTTCAGGCTAGCACAGGTGTGTGCACACACATGTGAACACACATACGCACATACACACCACACATCCATAACCACCTGGTGAGAGAGCATACTCCACACCAGCCAGAATGGGAAGACACACAGTGTGGCTGGGTCCTCAGGAGATGCTGCAGCTTTAAAAGTCCCAGAAAATAGCTCCAGGAGCGGAGAACAGCCACCAGCAGGGTTCGGGATATGCCACTGCTAAACATGGCCCCTTGGCATTCCAAACAGCAAAAGCATGAAGGTCACCATCCTGTCTGCTCCCTCTTCCCCTGGAGCATCTTGTAAGAGCCTTCCTTCCACGCGGAGAGGAGCACCCTCACCTCCAGCGAGCAAGAGAAAACCTCTAAACCATTGGCCTTGTTCCTTTTCCCAGGAGTCACTAGATCAGAGCATCTTTGTCCACAGAGTTTTCTTTTTTTTTTTTTTATTATTTATTTTTGTATGTGTATATGAATGTATTGTTTGCATGCAGGTCTGTGCACCCGTGTCGTGCAATGCCGCGGAGGTCAGAAGAGGGTCTCAGATTCCCCTGGAACTGGAGCTCTCCTGGAATTGGAGCCACAGACGGTTCTCAGCCGCCATGTGGGTGCTGGGGATCGAACCCGGGTCCTCTGCAAGAGCGTCGGCGCTCCCAACCGCTAGGCTATCTCTCCAGCCCTGTCCACAGAGTTTTCTACAACTGTCCTCTCTTCATCAGACCTAAGTGTTAGGTTCAGGCTTCCCAGAATCCCAAGGGGCACATAGGTGCCCACTTACCTGTGGCCCCACCCCATGGGTATAAATGGATGAACCCCAGCAGTCATAACTCTTTGTCCCTCTCTGTCTCTGTCTGCCTCTCTCTGCCTCTCCGTCCCCCCTCTGTCTCTGTCTCTGTCTCTCTCTCTCTCTCTGTCCTCCTCTCTCTCTCTATCCCCCCACTCTCTCTCTATCCTCTCACTCTCTCTCTGTCCCTCTCTGTCTCTGTCTGCCTCTCTCTGCCCCCTCCCTCTGCTCTGCCCCCTGCCATGCTGTCCAGTCCCACCATGTGTCTTCAGGTGGCTCATGCTGGCAGTCCCACATGGAAGTAAAGCATGTTCCTGGAGTGACCTAAGCCTCATGTGCCTTTTTACTGGGACCATGCTTTTTTATAACCTAACAGTAAGCACCCAAATGACTCAGGGTGCACTGTTTCCTTGGATCTTCATTTCTGTATGGAGGATCCCATGCCACAAAAAACCGTAGTATGTCAGTTTCTATGCTGTTCTCTTGTCAATCTGTCTTTTGTCATAGAGGTTGTTGGCAATTTTACAGAAAGATGTAAGGAAATGCCTATGCGCTCCGGACAGACAGGGCACCTAAAGACACAAAAGGACTGCCCCCAAGGCCAGCTTGGTGAACAAATGAGTTTCCTGGAGTTTCTCAGGAGCATGAGTGACTTTCAGGCAACTATACCATCAAAGAATCCCATCCCCAGGTAAATGTTTACACCTTGGGAGTGTCATGGCCCTCCTCCCTCCCTTCAGGAGGGAGTATTAAGATCTTCTGGTCCTCAGAGCCACTCTGTTTCAACACCTGGATGGTCATATGCCACCCAGCAACCCTTTGGGAGTCTCAGTCATGAATCCAACAAGGGAAGGAAATGTTTCTCCTCTCCACACCGTAAAGAGGAGCCATTAACAGTGCTGGACATCCACAAAGGAAGAACTTGAGGATGTGCAAGAGGAAAGTCAGAAATGAATTTCTGACTCACAGGTATGTATTCGGGGGTCCAGGTATGTATATGGGGATCCAGGTTTTAGCAGACACTGCCATACAGTGTTTTCGGGTGTTATCCCAGTTAACACGACACATCACAGGATATGGTCTTTTCCATCATACCACATACCCACCAACACTCAGTACTGTCTTAGTTAGGTTCAGACATCATGGTAGTTGAGCTGTGGTGTTCTAGCATGCTTAAACTTGCATTTTCCAGGAAACTAATGGTACCTTTATGAACACGTGTCAGTCATTTGGTCACCTCCTAATTGAAGCACCAGCCCCTTCCTTTTGTTCATGGAATCGTCTTTTCTTAATGGCTAATAGGATTTTGTATGTACCCTTGAGAGATCTGTGCACCACAGACGCATTGCCCAATATTCTTTCTTACACTCTAGTTTTATCTTCAGTCTTCTAGTGTATTCTCTTTAAGAGTAGATGTTTTTATTTCATTATACAGTCATATTTCTCACTTATTTCCTGTTTATTACATTAATGGGTCTCATTTAAGAAACAGTTGTCTATCTCAACATCGTGAAGGTAACTCCTGCTTTTCATCTAGTTAGATGAACTACTTTAGCTTTCACACCGTATTCTAGACTTTTCTCATTGCTATGGCCAAATTCTTGATGACAAACAACTCAAAGGTGAGGGATTTATTTGGGTTCATGTCTTCAGGGAATAGTGCACCCTGGAGGGGACAGCATGGCAGTGGGGGGACTTTGGGGGAGGTTGGGGGCCATACTGTACCACAGTCAGGAAGCAAAAGCAGATGAGTGCTGTCCACTGCTTGCTTTCTCCTTTTTCCATTTTTTAATTCAACCTAGGCCTCCAGCCCATGGGATGGCTGTCACCCACATTCAGGGTGGCCCTTCCCTCCCCAGGTAAGCCACTCCAGAAACACTGTCACAGACCTGCCCTACCCAGAAGCATTTTCCCTCCAGGATTCTAAACTGACAACTCAGTAGATCATCAAGATAAACCATCAGCCCAGGCTTGCTGGTGCATGCTTTTAATCCCAGCACTCAGGAGGCAGAGGCAAGTAGATTTCTGTGAGTTCAAGGTCATCCTGGTCTACACAGAGAGTTCTAGGCTAGCAGGGAGCTGGGGCTACAAGGAAAACCTGTCTAAAAAAAGACAAATAACCATCAGGTACATATTTAGACTTTTCCTGGAACCTAATGCTTTTAGGTATAAGATAGGTATTATATTCCATCTGGATATTTAATTGACTTAGGTCATTATGGAAAAGACCATCTTTTGGGGCTGGAGAGATGCCTCAGTGGTTAAGAGCACTGACTGCTCTTGCAGAGGACCCAGGTTCAATTCCCAGCACCCACATGGAGGCTAAGAACCATCTTTAACTCCAGTTCCAGGGGAATCCCACGACCTCTCTGACCTCTGCACCATTGCATGACACAGGTGTACCTACCTACGTGCAAGCAGTACATTCATACACATATGTAAAAAATAAAAATAAAAAAGACCATCTTTTACCTACTGCGTTGCTATGTTAACTTGTCACAAATCAAATGCTTTTATACAAATGGGCTCTCCTTTAATACCTCCTTCTGCTACATTGATTAATATTTATTTCATGAATACTATGTTCTATTAATTGCTGCAGCCTTATAATCTCTCTTGATAATATGAACTCTCTGATTTTATTTTTCTTATTCAAGAAAGACTTGGATATTAATCCTTTGCATTTCCAAATACAAATTTGATAATCAGCCCATCACTTTCCCCCAATGAAAAAGCGAGCCAAAATACCCTAAATTTCTTGAAATTGAGATCCATTAGCTTCTTCATGTCTCTAGTCTGTGATTATAACCCATCCTTCCTTTTATAGACCCTCAATTTCTTTTTTAAATTTCAATTAAAAATATGTGTATATGTGTCAGTCTGTGTGTGGGAATGTGCACATGAACTCAGGTGCCCTTGAAGGCCAGAAGAGAGGGCTGGATTCCCCGGAACTGGAATTACAGTTGGTTATGAACTGCCTCATGCAGGTGATGGGAACCATACACAGGTTCTCTGAAAGAGAACAGTTGAGTCATTCCTCCAGCCCACTTCTTTCATTTCTTTTATAAAATGTTTTGTCACACATTTTCATTAGATTCATTCTTAAAATTTGATTTGGGGAGATGCTAATATAAATGGCATGAATTTTATAGCTCATATAACTGTTGCTGCTATCAAGGAATACAGTTGGTTTGTATATGTTTGGCATTGTATTCTGGTACCCAGCTGATTTGCTTAATGATTTCTAATTGTTTTCTATGTAAGTCCTTTTGTCTGTTTTTTCAAATGTACAGGCATGTCATCTACAGATAGTGACAGGCCAGTATTTTCCTTCTGAGATATCATTGCTCATGTCTCATTTTTTCTTGTGAGATCTAGTACCACATTGAAGATGTTACATAAGAACATAAGAATCTTTTAACACTCTTAATCTCAAGGGGTAGGTTTCATGTTTCACTTCAAGCATGGTGATCACAGTAGATGCTTTATAAATACATTTATCAGATTAAAGAGATGTTTTATACTTTTATTTTGATAAGTAAAGATTTGTCAGGAATGAATATTGAATTTTATCAGTTTAGATCTATTGAGATGGCCATGTGTTTTTAAAACTAGTGTTATAAATTATAATTGTTGAATTTTGATGATTTAACTAATCTTGCTATACCTCTGAAAATAATCAAAATTGTGGGGTGTGGTGGCACACACCGTTAATCCCAGCACTTGGGAGGTGGAGGTGGGCCGAGCTCTGTGTGTTCAAAGGCAGCCATGGTTATGTTGTGAGACTGTGTCTCAAACAAAATGAAACAAAATAACAATAAAAATAACAGTTTGATTTGTGCTTTTGAAAAAGATTCATTTATTGCCAGTCATGGTGGTACACACCTTTGATCCCAGCACTCAGGAGGCAGAGGCAGGTGGATCTCTGTGAGTTCAAAGCCAGCCTTGTCTACACAGTGAGCTCCAGGTCAGCTGGGAGTAAAGGAGACCCTGTCTCAAAAAGACAAAAAACAAAGATTCATTTTTTATTTATTTTTATCTTATGTGCATGTATACATGTGCATTACCATGTGTCCAGTAACCCCAGAAGCCAGGAAATTGTATCAGAACTCCTTGAAGTGGAGTTAAGGATAATTTTAAGCCACCATGTGAATGTTGGGAACCAAACGTTGGCCTGTTGCTAGAGCAATTCTTGCTGCTGAGCCAATTCTCCAAATCTATGAATTACACTTTTTATTTTGGAATTGATTTGCTAATATTCTGATAATTTTAAATTAAATATTTATGAAGTATATCTACTACATCTGTCTTCAAAAAAATTAAATACATTTGTTTTCCTATTCTCTGGAAGAATTATATATTAAATAGTAGAATTATATATTAAATAGTAGAAAAAAAAGCTTTCTGTTCCTTAAATGATTTACTAATAAGACCAGAAAGATGATTTGTTGGTTAGGTGCTTTCTACTCTTACAAAAAGAACCAGGAACCATATAGGCCTGGAGTTACCTTGAGATTTTGTTTGTTTTTGGAGGCAAGGTCTCCGTGTAGCCCTAGCTGGCCTAGAACTCACTTTGTAGACCAGGCTGTTGTCCATCTCATACAGCTTTCCCTGCCTCTGCTTCCTGAGTGCTGGGGATTAAAGGTTTATGCCACCATGTCTGCCCTTTGGAGAGTTTTTAAAACAAAACAATTAGAAATATTTTTATTCATTATTTTTATGTGTATGGGTATATTTCCTGCATGTATTTAAGTATAGTGTCATGCCTTTAGAGGTCAGAAGATGATGTTGGATTCTCTGCAACTGAAGTTACAGTTAATTGTCATGTGGGTGCTGGAAACCAAACCTGGGTCCTCTACAAGACCAGCCAGTGCTCCTAACCACTGAGCCATCTCTCCAACCCCCTTTTGAGATTTCTTTTAATTCAAGTTTAATGAACATTGAACATTCCAGAATTCTTATGGCTACATATGAATTTTATATGAACTATTTTTATAAATTCACATAAAGTTATTGATAATACCACCTCATTTTAATATAGTAGAATCTATGATGTCTTTTAAAAATTGTAATGCAGGGCTGGAGAGATGGCCTAGCTGTTAAGAGCGCTGACTGCTCTTGCAGAGGACCCAGGTTTGATCTCCAGTACCCACATGGTGGCTGAGAACCGTCTTTAACTCCAGTTCCAGGGGAATCTGACACCCTCTTCTGACCTCCTCGGCATTGTACGACATGGGTGCACAAACCTACATGCAGACAGTACATTCATACACATATGGAAATAAATAAAATTAATAAAAAAAATTAAAAAAAATAAAATTCAAAAAATTGTAATGCAGGGGCTGGAGAGATGGCTCATCGGTTAAGAGCACTGACTGCTCTTGCAGAGGACCTGGGTTCAATCCCCAGCACCCACATGGCGGCTAAGAACGGTCTTTAAGCCAGGCGTGGTGTGGCGTCACATGCCTTTAATCCCAGCACTCGGGAGGCAGAGGCAGGAGGATCTCTGTGGGTTCAAGGCCAACCTGGTCTACAGAGTGAGTTCCAGGCCAGCTCGGGGTATAGGGAGACCCTGTCTAAAAAAAAAAATTGTAATGCAATAATCTTTCACACACACCCCTTTGCAGAGAGTTTGTAAGCTGCATTTTTTTAAACCCCTCTGTTGATTTGTGGGGTTTTCTCTACTGAATGTGTCTTTTACTTCACTAAATTCTCTATTACCTTAAGGTTTAATTGACCTGAATCTGCCCAACATTACTGTAAGGTTATGGCGCGCTCCCCCCGGAATGAAAAGCCACGAGGTCTGAGTTCTTCAGAGCAAAGTTTAATTCAGAGTAGCCGGGGCTAGGCTTAGGGGAGAGGTAGAGCCAAGCCCAGAATGGCGTCTGGCTTGGGAATTTAAGGGAGAAAGTGGGGATGGGATTCAGGGGGAGTGGGGGTGGGTCGGAGTCTGGAATCTAGCTTCCGAAGGGTGAGGGGCGAGGTGGAAGATTCCTGAGTAATCAGGGGTGGCCTGCTTTAGCATAACCAAAGGCTATGCCTGGTAGAGCAGGTTTTGGACCTCCAGTCTTAGGTGTCTCTGCATTCCGATGGGCTTCTGGAGCTCACACCCTGACATTCCAGCCTTTTGTTCCTATAGGGAAAAGGGGCGGAGATCATCTTCTGTAGCTACTTCAAGCTGGACAGGGGAGAAGTTCTGGGGGAACAGCTGTCAGGCTGGAGGGTTAGAGTCCAGTTTTTNAATCCTAGCACTTGGGAGGCAGAGGCAGGCGGATCTCTGTGAGTTCAAGGCCAGCCTGGTCTACAGAGTGAGTTCTAGGACAGCTGGGACTACAGGGAGACCCTGTCTCGAAAAGACCAAAAAAAAAAAAAAAGAAAAGAAAAATGGCTCCTTTTCCTCCTGCCCCCCAGCTCTCAATGGCTAATAGAGCCTCAGGAACCATTCCCCCATCCATGCTGGAGTTACTGGCAGTAGATGTAGTTTGGTTTCTCTCCATGAGAATGGGTCAGCCACCGTCTTAGGCAGACAGCCACTGATTCTATCTATGCCTAATCTTACTAAACAAAGCATTACCTTAGTTATCATCTTCACTGAATAAAAGAAAGGCAAATCCCAAGCATTTTGTGCATAGGTATCTTCTAATAACACCAGGAAACTGGTTTATTGTCTCAGATAACAGAGACTGGATGTGGACGGGGCAGGGTTTGAACTCAGCACAGCTGTCTCTTTCCAAGTCTGGGCACCTGGAGTGAATCCAAAAACCCCACCTCTTCACAGTCTCCTCTTCCTTCTTGAAACATATGCAGTAGATCCCACAAAATTCAGGTGGCACAAGACAGCATCTCACACTGCCAGCTGCTCACCTGGGTCTGATGTGGATTTTAAAAGCATGTCTGCGGAAGAAACTGCACGAAGTTCCCTGCTCACCCAAGCAGGGATCTCATTTTGACACTCGCTGCCATTCGTGACAGCTGGGTCTTGCTCCTCCTCCAAGTCCAGCTTTCACTTTCACTCTCTCAATAAGCTTGGGGTGGGGGCGGGGGGATTCTTTTTCTCATCTAACAATGAAACATCATGGGGAGCAAAAGCTAACTCCTTTAATTAAAATAATGACTTAAAATACCCACATGTTCAAACTCCAGCACCTCAAAAATCAACCAAACAAAAAGCCAGCAAAGGGAGAAGAAAGGATCACAGATACCCTTGGCAAAGGCAGATAGGGACCGGGCAGATTACACTGGGTAGGCAGGGCAGAGGGTGCTCAGGTGGAGGAGGGCAGTGTCTGCCAAAGCGCTGACACACCCTGCTGATAGACTTGGGATCCCGCAGGCAGTCACCTTCACTGAACCACCAGGCTTGCCACGCCTCTTAAGGCGGTGCTCTGTGCTCAGTCCACCGGAAGGCCTGGCTCCGCACGGCCACTTCCTCCATGGGCAGCCTTGGCAGCCACCCGCTGACATTACTCTAGAGACCATCCCACTGCTTGGCACCCATAATTAAAGCCTTGAAACTTGAGGGGCACAAAGTTTTCCGTGCCTCAGTGATCCGCGGAGGAGCCCAATGCCCGGTGGTTTCTTGGGATGCTTTCTGCCCGCCAGCGGCCCACCAGAACTAGTCCATTGGCCCTGTGACACCACATCCTTGACACCACAGCCAGCCACAGGGCTGTTTTCTAAGGCAGTCAGGTGTGAGGGGTGGGGGCTGAGGGCGAGGCTGTTAATCAGTTAGGAACCCTGATTGCATCTTAATAACAAATGCAAAGCACCCGAGAGCAGCGATTTACAGTAATGGGGGAAATCAGCAAGTCCCTGGGGTGCGACAGGAAGTAAACAATCTCCAGGTTCAAATTTGGGGGAGGAAAAAAATCATTTGTGAGTGCCCTGGTAATGATGGGAGTCGCCGGAGCCTTCAGTCCTAAAGGGGAAGAAGGAAGAAAGAAGAGAGACCCGGCTGTACCGAGTAAAAGAAAGGCTGAAGTCAGCCCTGAGGTGCCGCCAACACACCCCTGCAAACCCTCTCTGGGAGAAATCTGCTGCAGAATCACAGCCTCCACCAGCACTGTAAGTCTATACAAGAGATGAATAATGGTGAAAAGCAGAAGAGATTTAATCAGTGATTGGGAAGAGGAACAAATAAAGGGGTCTTGTGACCCCCAACTTCATCACTTGGTTTGATAAAAGCTTTAGTTGTTTTTTCTTTCAAAGCCAATTTTTATTGAACCTTTGTGCATTTCATACAAAATTTCCAGTCAAATCTAGGCCCGTTCCCCCTTTCTTGCCCCCCACCCCACCAGAGCTCATGCATTCTGCCATACATGTCTTTCATCTTTTTCTCAGAAGTTTACTGTTTCGAGCAGAAGTTCACCATTTCAGTCAGTTCTTTGACCCAGTCTTTCTGTTGTTATTCCCTCCAATTTGCATCACTCCAAAATATGCACATATGCATGCCACATATATCATAGGTTTTAGCATCTTCATCTTATGATTTTCTTTATTAGGCTGAAAGATGTCACATTTGAAGTCTCCTCCTTGGCAATCCCAGACCACCATCAGTTCTTCCCTTGTGCTCCACACTGGGATTTTCCCTTCCCATGGTCACCAAATGAGGTCCAGTAAGCACCACGTCCTGTCTTGATCCTCCTGTACTGGTCTCCGTGATACAGCCTGGGTAGTCCAACAATGGCAGTCTATACTCTGAAGAGGCTGAAACAAACCCCAGTAGTAGCTCAGTCCACAAACTGGATGTCTCAGCAGTCCCCATCTGGCACTGAAGGTTTAGAGGATTCTTGGAGAGACATGTCTTTAGTCCATATTGGAAGGTTGGAAAGCTGTGTCTCATGTCTTTGAAGGATAGCAAAAGCAGTGGCAGGCACAGGGTAGCTGCACTTGCCAATAAGACAGGCCAAACAACTGACCTGACTTTGTCCTCGAGTAGATGGAACTGGTAAATGAAAAGCCAAAAGGAGCCAGGGTCTTCCTCCCCCCCTCCAAAACCTGAGTGACCCCTGAGGATCAGATCCTCAACTGACCTTGAGAAAACAAAAACCTTAGTTAATCTGGGCTGTGTAGCTTTAAACATCCAAAAGGAAAGTATAACCAGAAATAATTAGTAAGGCCTGAGAAATTGTACTTCAAGTATAAAACTTGAGATCTTAGTAAAAAGACAAAAAGTAAAACAAAACAAAACAAAACAAAAACCCTTTAGTTTTAAAACAGGAAAAATTGGGGGAAGGGGCCAAAAGTATGCTTAATTAAGCAGTCCCGGACAAGGTAGGCCTGGCTCATCAGCTCTCCTTCTCTAAGGTGGGCTGCAGAAGTCCTTATTGCTTCAAGGGACCAGCTGATTCTCAAGAGATGATATTTCTGCTCCAGGGTGCAGCCTAGCCATTGTGATTAATTACACTTTTTGGAGGGAAGGGGTGGATCTGTCCTGTGATGTTAAGCTCTTCCTAGGATCCAAGGTGATTGCAGGTTTAGGACAATGGCTTGCCTGGCCATTCAGCCTTGAAGGAGAATGGGATAGGTTAGGCAGACAGACACTTCTTAGATAATTAACAAGCAAGACTCTGAGCCAAAGAAGGCAGACAGAGAATGAAGGCAGAAACCCAGGCTTTCATCCTGCTTTTAATTATCTTGTGGGGGCCCAAGTGAGGAAGCCATGCTTAAGAGCTTGTTATAGAAATACCATCCCCTCCCTCATCCCTTCTACCAAATGCCTACCAGAAACCTCTAGAAAAGACCTCCTAGTAAATCCTGTCTAACAAGTATACTCAACCCAAAGCATCATTGCTGTGCAGTGGGAAAGAAAAGGATTCCTCTTTTCTCTCACCAATCTTTCTTACTGTGGACACACACACATACCAAGTCGGAGGGGGGCTGAGACCTCATCTATAAAATATCTCCCCCTGCCAGGAAACCCCTCTCTCTTAAAGAGCCTGCTTGGAGAGGAAATGAACAGTTATCCCCATTAGAAGGTAAAATGTTTCACAGTGTCAATTTTTCTTCCTTTCTGAGAACATTCCCTACACTGAGCACACATATTTTTCTCACATGTAATTTGATCTGGATGGTTTCTTGACCTACATCCAAATCGAGCTGTGGGTAATTATTACTGTCACTATTGTTATTAATACTGATATTTATCATAATCTCACAAATGCTGGGGACAGCTCTTAATCTTGCTGTTTTATTTGGTTGAAAGGAAAATGTGAGATGCTGGCCTCCTTCCCAGTTCACCCTCTTGTATTCACTTTTACCAAACTCCTACTATGGGAATAATTAGCCCAATTTTCAGGGATCCCAAGTCAGCTATAACTCTGAATTGCATTCTCAGGATCCTGCCAAGGCCAGCAAGTGGAAGTCACAGAAGTCAGATTTATTTTAGTGACGTTAGGGCGTATCCAGTTATTAGGTCTTCTAACTAGATGCCTCATTCAGTAGTGTCACTAGAAACATTCAAGCAGAGGCAGAAGATTATCCATCAGGTATGCAGTCGTAGGGCTAGAGGGAAATCACCCTCCACCCTTTGAAGAATTGCTGGTGTAAGTTGACAATGATAGAAAAGCTGGAGAAAAGATTCTCAAATTTATCACAATTGGAAAGCCAATCACAGCATAACCATTAACCACGATCTGGTAACTTACAAACTCCTTTTTGATACCTGTGCTGGATAGCTTTAGTATCAGCTTGACACACCTGGGTTGAGGGAGCCTCAACTGGGGAATTTCCTCTGTTGGACTGGGCTGTGGGACATTTTCTTGATTGTTGAGTGATGTGAGAGGGCCCAGCTCACTGTGGGGGTTACCACTCCTGGGCAAGTGGTCCTGTGTTGGAGCTTGGGCCAGGGGAGCAACCCAGTAAGCAGCACTCCTCCCTGGTCTGTGCTTCAGCTTCAGCCTCCAGGTTCCTGTCCTGAGTTCCTATGTTTGGCTCCCTCAGTGATGAACTGTGACCTGGGAGATGTGAGCCAAACAAACCCTTTCCTCCCCAAGTTGGTTTTGGTCCGAATGTTTTGTCACAGCAACTGAAAGGAAACTAGAATAGTAGGAAAAGGTGACAGTAGGGAGTGTAGAAAACTCAGGGAAATAGTAAATCATTTTTATGCTTAAAACACAAACCAAGCCTGTGACCAAGTCTGTTTGGCCAGCAAGAGAGATAATGCTTTGTAAATGATTTTCTGGTGTGTGATGAAGTCTAGCCAGGTGCGTTGACCAATTTCAGTCTGTCTTCCATGATGTGAGTTCAGTCTCCTCTGGCTAATGGAATTCTGGTAAGTAGCCAGTAGGCCATTGTGTTCCTCTGTAAAAAGATAAGGGACCTTAGCCAGGCGTGGTGGCGCACGCCTTTAATCCTAGCACTTGGGAGGCAGAGGCAGGCAGATCTTTGCGAGTTCAAGGCCAGCCTGGTCTACAGAGTGAGTTCCAGGATAGCTGGGGCTACAGGGAGACCCTGTCTCGAAAAGACAAAAAAAAAAAAAAAAAAAAAAAAACAAAAGGATAAGGGACCTCTATGTGTCTCTGTTGTGTGTTGTGTCAGTATGTCGGTCAGGGGCCGGGGGGGGGGCAGCCGAGGGGGCCTCCTGCTGGAGAAGAGGAAGGTCAGAGGGACCAGAATTCTGAGCCTCATTTAAAGCCTTTTAGTTTAAATTGTTCAACATAACAAAACTACTGAGTTTGGGGATATCAGTCTCTGGGCTCGAATACTGTCTAGGAGAAGGTTAGTAAGGACTGTGGTTCTCAAATTTAGGTCTATCAGAATCAGTTGGCTTGGTCTCAGATTTGGGGAGTCTTTCCCAGAGATGCCATTTTGCTAAGTGAGAGGCAGGGCCAGAACATCTGCAAGTTCCTCTGATGCTGCCCAAAGTCTGACCCTGAGCGAGGACCGAACTCAGTCAGATTAGATCCTTAAGCTTTGATCCAGGTCTGCGGTTCTGTGATGCCATGAGGTAAGAATTGTTTAGGAACTAAAAGAAGCGATTGGTCCAGGTAGAGTGAAGACGTGGCAGTCATTGTACAGCTCAGAGCGGGTTTTGATCCAGAGGACGGATTTAATCTCCCCTCTCAGTGTTCTTCTGTCTTCATAGACGGCCTTATTTCTCCCACCAATGCTTCAAGGTCTGCTTTTGATTTTCCCCACCTGTCTCATTTTGATGGAAGTTTTCCATTGCTCATTTCATTCAGGTGGAAAGACAACTTACTGAGAAAAATGAAGCTCTGCTTTTTAAATCTCTCTGGAAGCTGTACACTTTCTGACTTTGATGCCTTAAAAAAAAAAAAAAAAAAAAAAAAAAAAAAAAAAAAAAAAAAGCCGTTCTCTGATGTGAGGTAAGGGCCACCTTATCTGGTAACCTGTTACTCTGCTCCACCCAGAGGTTGTAAAGTCACCTTGACCATGTGTGGACCAATGTCTATGAGTCCACAGGCAACTTTAATAGGGAAGAAGGAAGAGCAGTCCCACAATGCCTTGTAAAACATTACTTTGTGGGGCTGGAGAGATGGTTTGGTGGTTAAGAGCACTGGCTACTCTTGCAGAGGACCTGGGTTCAATTTCTAGTATCCACATGGTGGCTAACAAACATCTTAAACTCCAGTTCCAGGGGATCTAACACCCTCTTCCGACTTCCATGGGCATTGTACAACATGGGTGTACTTACAGAGTGCAGGCAATACACTCATACACACGCGCACACACACACACACACACACATGCACACGTGTGTACATTTTTTTAAAAGATATGTGTTGATCTAAGTGTAAGCTTTCACTACTTCCTTGACCTAGGACTGTGTGGAAAGGTAGAGCTGGAGGAGAAGGAAGGCTGAGGCACTCTGGGTCTTAAGTTCTGCCTGGGTAAATAGAAAGGAGGTGAAGGAATGGCACAAGCTTGGGACCAGGAGATGGTCCAAGGGTTAGTCATGCCCACCTCTCTCCTCTGTTTCTACCATGCCTGCTGGGAAGAGACAGCTTCTGAGAAGCTTCCTATATCTGTACCCTCCTTAACACTCTTCTCCACTCTAGAAGCACAGGAAACATAATCAGTAGAGAGGAGAAAGCAAGGGGCAGGCTGGGAAGGACCTCACAGCAGAGGTCAGGGTATAGATGTAAAAACATGCAGAAAAAGATGCTCCCTACACACACACACACACACACACACACACACACACACACACACACGCACGCACGCGCGCGCATGCGCACACGTGTTTTAGGACTGCCTGCCTCCTGGGGTAGAGACAAAAACCTTAAAGAAAGGAGGATCCCAATTTGGTGAGAAATTTTTTTGTTTTGTTTTTACCATTTGGGGAGAATTAGAGCTCAAAACAAGTTGTTACCCCCCTCCAAAAAAGGATTACTTTTGCACACTTTGAATTTTGATTTTGTTTTATAGCTACTACAAAAGGCTCACATGGAAAGTAACAGCTAAATTTCTGAAGCTAGGAAGCTGTTTTGACACTGGTGAGGGTTGGGCAGCAGAAAATGGGTACAGGGACTTCTTTGGGGTTCTGTTTGCATCTTGGAGGTCTCAGTCCTGGTCTTTTGTGTCTCCTGAAGGCCTGTGATGTTCTGGAGGCCACAGAGGAATGAACCTTGCAGCACCAAGAAACTCTTATCCTGTCCCCCTCAATGCTATAAAAGGATGCAAAAATGGTTCCTAGGAGAGATGGCTCAGTCAGTAATGCTTACTGTGCGCACATGAAGATCCAGGTTCAGATGCCCGGACCTGAAAAGCTGGGATTTCCGGAATGAGCCACAATGCCCACTACTAGGATGGAGGAGGCAGAAAGAGGAGGATTCCAGGGACTCAGTGGCTACCAGGTTGAGCCAATCAGAGAGCTCCAGGTACAGTTAATAGCCCCAGTTTCTAAAAAATAGACAGCAATAGAGAAACACACTCAACATCAAACCTGTGGTCTCCATACACATGTGTTCAGGCAAACACATGTATATACACACGCATGCACACACACACACATGCAGTCTTCCATAGGGACAAGTTGGTCTTAAGAACTGTGTGGATGAGATTGGCATTGCTGAAGTTTCGGTGGGGTGATATCCAGAGGTCCTGACCATTCAGCCCTGGCCAAAAGGAATGCTTCTCAAGGGAGAGGGCTCCCTCTGGGAGCACCTGCTGAAGTCATTCCAGAGCCCTGCGGGAATCTTGTCACCTTCTGTTGTTCTCAGCTGTGAAGACATTCTTGTTTTATCACAAAGCTACCTGGGTCACCTGAGGACACTTCTTGCAGTGATCCAGCTGGCCTTCATCTTTGTGTCACCCGATTCTCTGTGTCCCTTTCAGGTGCGATGGCCATCTTTTCCACAGTAACATACCCTGTAACTGAGCTTGTTATAGAAGGATAAACAGAGTCGTTTTAATCTACAAAACAATGCCTTGATCCTTTGTCCTCTTTCAGGAAAGAAGAGAGCAACTAAATCCCAACAGTATTTATTTAACCTGGGACTACTGAAAAGAAACATGTTTTGGAAAGAAAATTCAAGTATAATATGAAACAGTTATACATAAAAACACCCATCTGCATGCAGAAAATGTGTCCCCAGCATAAGTTTCTAAAAGAGAGCATCACAGTACAAGAGTAGCTCAAATCACTTGTTCATGGCATAAATATAGGTAAGTGGAAAAGCACCGCCAGTCCTCTATAAGTCACCTCCAACCCCTACTAAGGTGTTTAGATGGAGTCTCCAAGTCCCAGGGCCACCCTAGGCACAGTGAGTGACACATCAATAGAATAAATATGCTGTTTTCACTCTCATAGACATGACGACCTAATGTAGGACTCAAGATTTTACCTAAAAGAGACAACTAGAGAATACAAAATTTATTCTAATTACTAAATATAATAAGAACAATAGTTGACATTCCTTTTTTTTATGTGTATGAATGTACTGTTTGCATGCAGGTCTGTGCACCCGTGTCATGCAATGCTGCGAAGGTCAGAAGAGGGTCTTGGATTCCCCTGGAACTGGAGTTCTCCTGGAATTGGAGTTACAGACCATTCTTAGCCACCGTGTGGGTGCTGGGGATCGATCCCAGGTCCTCTGCAAGAGCAGTCGGTGCTCTTAACTGCCAAGCCATCTCTCCAGCCCAATAATTGACATTCTTAAGCAGACATATCTGGAGTAATCTTTTTACATATGTTATATGTTATCAAATTAAATCCTTAGGAAAATTGACAAGTATTAGTAATTGAGAGGTCTGAGGTAGCTCAAAGTCAGGAGGTCAGGGTCTCCTGGACTTCAAGATTCAGAAGCCCCCCATTGAAAGAATGTCTCAAGGACATTCAGAGAAAGCACTGTGTTGTCCCAGAACAGTAAGAAACTACCTTTTACTGGAGCTGTGCAAAACCTGACCTGAAACACTGCCAGTTAATGAGAGGACGCAGGCAGCTGGGCTCCGGCCTTGGCCATGTGGGGGAATCATGAGTCAGGGCAGCATGGGTTCTGTTCTCAGATTTGTCTGACCAAGGCCTGAAAAAGTAGGTGACTTTTACAGTAAGACAATGATCTCTTAGCTGTAAAAGGTAGTAATTAATGAGATGCCATCCCAAATTTGTTTGGGGGACAGGAGTCAGGAGAGGACACAGCGTAGCTCAGGCTCTTCTGGAAGCTTATCTCCTTTGTAAGAACTTGTCTGATTGGCTGTATTTGTATAGCTTAAGTATCAGATTGGCACAGATGTGACACCTGACATCCAGACAAGATGGGGGCATTTCCTCTGTCCTATGAGTGAGTTCTGAGCCTCTGTGCATTTCCATTTGAGCCCGCTGTGAGGCTGTCTTGATGTACCCCAGACCTCAGTGATAATGAAATTAAAGTATACCATCTCAGTCAGGTGAAAGTGTCATCTGAGAAGCTGCCTCCTCTTGGAGTATCAAGGAAAGAGGAGCCGGGGAGACAATGTTGGGGTAGAAGAGAAAGTAATCTTATGGCATCATGAGGCAGTGAATCCAGAGATCCATAGTCAGAGGTCTTTTTCTTTCTTTTTGGGGGGATTTATTCTTTTAATTAAATGTATGGGGTGGGTTATGTGTACATGAGTGCAGGTGCCCACTGAGGCCAGAAGAGAGTCTCAGAGCCCCGGGAGCCAGAGTCACAGGTGATTATAAGCAGCGTGATTGTGCAAGAAACCCGACTCAGGTCCTCTGCAAGAGCAATGCCCACTCTTAACTGCTGAGTCCAGCCACACGTTTCTTTTCTTTATCACATATTAACTCATTCATTTAGTGGAGGCAAAATGTCTAAGGAAATGTTTCTGGGAACTTTCAGATAGGTTTCTATGTCAAATTCCCAAATCCTCTGGAGTATGATGAGGAAATCCTCAGCCTACCCATGATGTCGTCAACAGGCTAGGGGTCTGCATTCCGAACTGATCCCCTGCTCTGGTTCCCCGCTGAATCTGTGAGGTAGGTGCATGTTCCCCACCCATAGGTGAGGTGACAAGAACATCTGAAGTTTGCTCAAGGGAACACTGGAACCACAATTCCAACCCACATCTGCCAGCATCCCAGCCCTTGACTGGCTCTGCCACCTGCTGTGACAGCAGTGTGACCATCAAGTCACTTTGCTTCTTCTGTGAGGCACATCTAGAATAAAAGGACTCTCCTTTACACTAGTGACTCATCCATACAACGAACCACATGCCGTTCGTATAGCTCAGCATTAGCTCTTAAGAGTTTCTTCAAGTCAAATGACCTCCATCACTAGCAACAATAATCCAATGTAAAGGATTTCAGCAAGAGGAGAAAGTAGTTTAGGACCTACAGCTATCCTTAGGTACATTTTATGTGTTATAAAAACTGCATGTCCTAAGTACACAATAAGTTTTGGGCAAACTAGTCAAACTACTACAATCAAACTGGAAAATATTGTTAATATTCTAGAAATTTCCTCTTTTTCTCCTTTCTACCCAAGTCTTATCCTAGAGG
Organism: Rhizomys pruinosus; assembly: GCA_009823505.1. NCBI lineage: Eukaryota > Metazoa > Chordata > Mammalia > Rodentia > Spalacidae > Rhizomys > Rhizomys pruinosus. The sequence continues at coordinate 730,481 of VZQC01000265.1, forward strand.
TACCCTGTATTGTGTCACGAGTGATTAGTTTGCTTATCGTGGACCATTCATAATCAGAACTGTAGGGTACTTGTGTATCTCACTTCTTAAGCTTAGTGTATCTCTGAGAGTCATCTATGCTGTTGTAGATATGTGATGCTCCTTCTTTTTGCTGCTGAATGTTATTCCAATGCATGACTTTATTTATCCTTACTTGTCTGTGCATCCTCTTGCTGATGGGCTGCTATGAATGAAGGCATCATATTGTCTTATAAACTTTATGCTTATATGCTTCCCTTTTTCATCTCTAGGCTGAGATGCTATGTGTTTGAGAAGGAATACATCTAACTTAAACTCTGCCAAAGACTTTTCCAACAAGACTTCAGAATAGTGAAAGTTCCTGATGTTCCACATCTTTGTCCACATTTGGAGTTGGTTTTCCATTTTAGCTATTCTGATGAAATGCTATCTCACTGTGGTTTTACTTTGCATTTTCCTAATAGCCAATGATGTTGAACATCTCTTCAAAGTCTTATCTTAAGATTCACAGTTTCCTGAATTATTCGTTATTTGTCTAGATAGGGATTGTTCCTATTTGACTTTAAAACTTCTAGGAGGCTATATACATAATCATAAAAAGACCCTGGAGACAGAATTAGGTCCGAATCCTCCTTCTACTGCTTGCCATCTCAAATGACCTCAGGTTGGAGATACACCTTTATCTGCTTCCCTCGACAAAGTTAAGGCAGGAGTCACAATGTCCCTATAATGTGGTCTTCCTCTTTGCTCTTCCAGGCTGAGTTGATTCTTCTAGAAAGAATGGGCATCCTAAATTGGGCCAACTTTACTTCTCTCTAGAAAACTTCTGAGAAAAGGAAGAGGAGAGGGATGGTGGATGGGAGGAGGGGGGAGAGAATGGGAGAGGAGAAATAAACAAAGGAAGCTGCTTCAGAGAGCTGAGTCTATAACACTGAACACTATTGGAATCCTTGTTTTCAACAGATGGAGCACAAAATTTGAAGGGAGCAAGTCTGCATCAGATAGAAGAACCATACAGGTACAACCATGAAGTTCCTCAAGGGCTTTACTTTCCTGTCTCTGGTAGACTGTACAGTGCTTGTTGAAATGTGGTTCTGAGAAGGTTGCATCTCCCAGCCCCTAGCATTTAATCTGGACCTTCCTGACACCAAGTAGCATGTGTCACTTCTTGGCTTAAAGTAGTGAAATTCCCCCTGTGAGATTCTCCAGTCTCTCACTTCCCCTGTTGGGGCAAATTTATAAGCATCATGTTGAGATGACAGATCCAACAGTACCAAAGCAGCTTAGTCTCTGAGCCACCACATAGAGAAGAGCTGTCCTGGGGAAACCACACAGACCTGCAGGCTAGGAAGACTAGCATTTGTTACTTTATGCCACTGAGGTCTTGAAACTGTTATGACAACATAACTTAATTTTCTGGTTAATAGTCTCTCTGAACCTTAGTTCTCTCCTTAATAAAATGGGGATATGTTTGCTGTTAATGCCTGAAGTGGTATCTGTGAGATGCTTCCCAAAGTGCCAGCCACTGAGAGGGCTTGTAAAGATGCATAATTCCTTCTTCTTAGGCATCTATGGTCTCTAGGCCTACATTGTTCTAGTGCAATCTAGGTCTACCAGACATTTTCATCCATATGATACAGTTGATGCACATCAAGTGTCATCTGTGCACATCAGCCTAAAAATAGTTTATGTCTATGTCAAGAAGGAGCTGTGAGGGGTAGAGGGCGGAAGAGAATGAGTAGTCTTCATCATGAGAGCCGTGAGGACTGAATGGTGCAGAGCCTGAAACTGCCTTGCACTACTGCAGGGACCTGCAGACCTCACACTGTCCTCACGGCAAGCCAGGGCAAGCACCCAGGGCTCTGTGGGATGATCTCCTTCCTCTTGCTGTAGACAGATGGACAGTGACTCACAAGCCAGACCTGGAGAAAAAGGAGTTGGCTCTTCCAGCTGGTGCTTAAGAAGGAAAGAAAAGAAAATTCAGATTCCTGAAAATATGCTGGAAAAACCAAGGTTGGCCTTGGACATGCTTCTAGCAGGCCCTGCAGTCCTGACTGACTGGCTGAGTACTCCACTTAGCCTGACTTCCAGCATGCCTTGCAGTCCTGACTGGCTGGCTGAGTACTCCACTCCACGTTAGCCTGACTTCCAGCATGTCCTGCAGTCCTGACGGGCTACTGAGTACTCCACTTAGCATGACTTCTAGCACACCCTGCAGTCCTGACCAGCTACTGAGTACTCCACTCCACGTTAGCCTGACTTCCAGCATGCCCTGCAGTCCTGACTGGCTACTGAGCACTCCACTTAGCCTGACTTCCTGTCTATGGAACTCTGGAATGTTTCTCTCTCTCTCTTTCCATCCCCCTTGTGTGTGTGTGTGTGTGTGTGTGTGTGTGTGTGTGTGTGTATGTGTATGTGTGTGTGTGTGTGTGTATGTGTGTGTGTGTGTGTGTGTGTGTGTAACAAAAGTCATGTTGAGGTACAGAAAAGGGAGTCTGATGTGATCCTTTTCTACAGTTCTCTTTAGCATGTTGGAAAGGGCTCCCACCATGGCCAACACTTCATTCTCCAAATTAGCACATTCACCCAGCCACGAAGGAGACATTTATCAGAAATGTTTGAAGATGAGGTTAGTGTAGCTTTAGAAGCTGAAAAGAACCTATTGTTCCACAGCTGGGGACCCACCAGAGAATAATTCTTGACAGAACTCTAAAGTTTGTTTTTCCTCCTGAAGCTTGTAAGTCAATATTTTAAACATGAACTACAGGATCTGTGTGGATTGGAGATGACAGACTCTTTGTATAGACAATGGCAAGTATTAGTTTTTACTAAGACTGAATAGGGGTTTAGGGTAGTTGGCCAACCCTTCAGGAAACACACAGAATTACTGGGCAGAGAGGAAGTTGTCTCTCTTGAAGGTCTCAACCTAAGCCCTTCAGTACTTGCTTCAAGTTGGTTTGGTCTATGATATAGGACAGGAGGAAATGAACCATGGGAGTAGGGAGTTACTATTTTTTATCTTCATTCTCACCTAGTTATCCCCAAGACTCAATCCACTGAAAGACCATTTTTATTTTTACCTTCTTGGGGCTAGAGAGATGACTTGACAGTTAAAAGCACTTAACTGCTCTTGCAGAGGACCAGGATTCAGTTCACAGCACTCACATATCAGCTCCCAACCACCTGTTACTCCAAATCCCAGGGATCTGACTCCCTCTTCTGGCCTATGCTGGGCCTGCATGCACCTGGAGTATATATACATACATGCAAGCAAAACACTCATATATGTAAAAAAAATTTTTTTTAATGTATTTTAAAGGTTATTTTTTACCTTCCTGCCTCTGGTCATTTTGGTGCATGGGAAGAGGGTAAAATTTCTTGAAAATTATTTTGTCAAGTGGAGATTCCTAAATCTGAGATTAGACCAGGACTATATGTATGTTATACATAAGCTGCTTAAAGAAGCCAGGACCCTATGTATCTTTAGGATTGAATTAAAACCAATCTGCAAAGAGACTTAGTATATCTGTTGATAGTTGAGAAAGCTAGAGACTCCATTCCCTTCCTCTTATGCAGGGAAAGGCTGTCCCTCTCCTTTCTAGAGGGGCATTTCTTCTGTGGGTGTGAGACATTTGTTTACATTAAGGGCAGCCTATAAAACAGAGTGGCTGGTTCTTTCATTTCCAACACATTGGCATTCTTCTTATACAGTGCAGTTATTCACAGTTTATTTGGTTATTTGTTTCCTTTCTCATCTCAAGGGAGATTTTAATGAGGTTAATGCTCAGTTTATTGGGGTTTTTTTGTTGGCAGCTGAGTTGGGCCTTCATTATAGAGGAAAGGAGAAGCAGGAGGCAGAAGATGCTGTTACAAAGAAGAATGCTGGTCCAGACCAGTCCATCTGGAAAATAAGAGGAAGCATAAAGAACTAAGATATGTTGCCAGGACTCATCTGCTGATTAGCTATGGAACCCCAGAGCAGGAAAATGGAGCATAAATAATGCCAGGGTAATCAAATGCAATAGATTCCCATCTTGAAAAGGACAAGGCATGAAGAGCTGGAACCAAGCCAAGTGCCCCTCAACTGATGAGTGGATAGAGAAAATATGGTATATCTACACAGTGGAGTTCTATGCAGCAGTGAAGAAAGATGACATCATGAACTTTGCAGGTAAATGGATGGAACTAGAAGATATCATGTTAAATGAAGTAACACAGTCCCAGAAAAACAAACGATGAATGGTATCCCTCATCTGTGGATATTAGCGCCAAGTACCTAATTGTAAGACACGCTGAGCAACATTAATGTTGTATTCCTTGTGATCTGAAAACAACTGTGCTCTTATATTGTGAACCCCTTAACAGGTTCTAGAACTAAGCTACCATTTATTTTCAGAGTTAGGAATTTTTGCTATATGGGTGTAGGGTATGTATGCATATTTTAGAGTAATATAAGATCAAAGGAATGAGGAAAAAACTAGTTTAAATTAGACATATAACATTATGTCTAATCACAGTATTTATTTTATGGGTGTGCTTCTTAGTATTTCTTATACAAGGCTGCTTAAGCTTTTGTCCAAGCCTTTTCTAAAATATTACACAGTAGTTAAAAGTATCAGGCTGGTATAACTTAGCCTTTCTGGATGCTTAATGACCATACTTAATGCCCATATCAATTTGGCTGAGGGTCTTAAAGGATAACTTTGTTTCTTGTTCTCAGAGGTCAACTAAGTCCCAGGGGACTATGCATGGGGGCATCTCTTGAAATGTCCTGCAAATGTGAGTCACCAGTCTTCCTGTGCAGGGAAGTCTTGGAGATCCACTAATGGGACTTCAGCCAGTGTCCAGTCTATAAAGAGGAAAGTCTGCTCATGCTTCAAAAAGGGAAGCCTTGTCTAGCAAGACCTGACTTTGTCCTCAAATGAGATTTGGAGACTGGTGATTGAAAAAGCCAAAAGGATCCAGGGGCTCCCCCATCACCAAAAAAAAATAAAAACTAAAGCGATCTAGTGTCCACTTGAGGACCAGATCCTCAGCTTTGCCTTAGAGAGAAACAAATAAAAACCTGTGATTAATCTGGGTAACTGTGTGTGCCTTAAACCCAACTCCAAAGAGGACAGCACTAACCAAATAAATATAAATAGCTAAGACTGCGGAAAATGTGTCTTCAGGTTATAAAACTTGGTAAATCTTAGTAACATAGACCTCCTCAACAAAGGCTAATCTAACAACATGATACAATTACTATATAAAAAAAACCCCTACAGTTAGTTTTTGCCTATTCTACTTTTAACTGTTTGCTAAGCTAAAGCTACCCTGTGGTGCTGCCACTGCCTTTTGCCATCCCTGTCTCCGTTCAACCGACATGAACACAGCTTTTCCCTAACGCAATATCCAATATGGACTGCAAGGAACTATGAACTCTAGATCTCCCAAGAATCCTCCAACCTTCCTCAGTGGCCACAGAATGGGGTATCTCCTGAAGAACATCTCCCAGCTTGTGGACTTGAGCTACTGCTGGGGTTTCAGCCTCTTCAGAGTATTGATTGCCATTGTTGAACTACCCAGTTTGTATCACACAGACCAGTACAGGAGGATCAAAACAGGACATGGTGCTTACTGGACCTCATTTGGTGACCATGGGAAGGGAAAACCCCAGTGTGGAACACAAGGGCATAACTGATGGTGGTTTGGGCTTGCCAAGGAGAAGACTTCAAACATAACATCTTTCAGCCTAATAAAGAAAAAAAAATTATAAGCTGAAGATGCTAAAACCTATGATATATGTAGCATGCAAATATGCATATTTTAGAGTGATGCATATTAGAAAGAACAACATCAACAGAAAGACTGGGTCAAAGAACTGACTGAAATGGTGAACTTCTGCTTGAAACAGTAAACTTTTGGATTGAGAATTTTGAGAGAGAGACTGAGATAAAGATGAAAAACATGTTTGGCAGAATGCATGAGCTCTAGTGGGGTGGGGGGTGCAGGGAGGGGGGGCATGGGTCAAGATTTGACTTGAAATTTTGTACGAAATGCACAGAGCTTCAATTAAAAAAATGGCTTTGAAAAAAAAATGGACAAGGCAAAACATGCATTGCCAAGAAATAAGAGCTTGGAGAAAGAGTTATCACCTGCAGCAGGTAAGGAGCATGCAGGAGTTATTTCCAAAGCAATGCCCTTGTTGAGCCAAGGAAGCATATTTTTATCTGGGGAATCTATGCATATTTATATAGGAGAGCACGTTAGTGCCAGTACGGCACATTACTGAGCATTCTCAGCTAAGCAGTACATTCCTGAACATGTTCAGTTTATGGTTATAATTCAAAAAAGATGGTGGACACATTTTGGAGTATGCTTAGATGGAAGTCATGGAGAACATATTCAAACAACCCAAAGGTTGGACAAATACTTTTGGGCATGTTCACCTTTTGTCACAAAGTTTTCATTGAAAAAAAAAAGGATATTTTGAAGGTGCATTGATATGAGTTGCCCCTAAACATATCTGCTTCACTTAGTGGCTAACGGTTACCTAAAGTAGCCTTCATACACAAAACGTAATACAACCCATATATGTATATAGAAACTTTCTAGTATCCCTGTTAAAAAGCAGAAAGATGGCTTGGAGAGATAGCTCAGGTTAAGACCATGGTCTACTTTTACAAGGACCAGAGTTTGATTCCCAGTACCCACAGGGCAGCTAACAACCATCTGTAACTCCAGGTCCAGGGAATCCAACCTTCTTTTGAAATTCCACAGGCATTGCACCACATGGATGCACTTACACAATATATACATAATACACTCATGTACATAAGATAACTAAAATAATTTTAAGTAGAAAGAAATAGATTGTTTTAAAAATTTGAGGCAAGGCCTCATGTAGTTCAGGCTGACTTCAAAACTTGCTATGTAATCAAGGATGACTCCTCAGCTGCTGACCTCCACTTCCCAAGTGGGGGAATCACAGGCATGAACCATGCCCAGCTGATAAAGCTATTTTTTATTATTTTTATCTTATGTATATGAATGTACTACCTGCATATGTATAAGTGCACCATGTTGTGCAATGCCCATGGAGGTCAGAAGAAGGCGCTGGATTTCCCTGGAACTGGAGTTACAGATGGTTGTTAGCTGCTATATGGGTGCTGGGAATCGAACCTACGTCCTCTGCAACAGCAGCTAGTGCTCACAACCACTGAGCCATCTCTCCATCCCCAAACTATTTTAATAATATAGTTTATGTAATATAATGAGCCCAAAATATCATTTGAAATTATGGATATGATAGTGTACTACAGTGGGGATGGGGACCAGCCATATTCCAAGTGACCAGTGACCACCTGGGCTTGCGGCCATCGAAATGATCAGCACAGGCTGGAAGAATTAGAAGGGTGTAAAGAGAGAGAAGTGAGAAAGGATAGTCTGTTGAGAGAAGTTTATTAACTTCTGCCATGTTGTGCTTGGGGGTCTTGGTGGGATACTCAAGCAGAGATGGAAACTAGAACTGGTAGTAAGAGAAGATGGTTGACCAAGGGAAGGTTGAGGTAGTGAAAAGTCCTCGCTACCACACTCTGAAGCACTGGGGGAATGTCCCAACATTGTTCCCTGTTGAAAATTCACCATGTGAATAAAGAGCAGCCTGTGTGGGACAAGCAAGTGTCCCCTGAAGCCTGTGAAACATGAAGCCTATTCTTTCCCTTCCCTATCATCTCCCAATCTCTAAGTCATCATCCAGTATAATTAAGGTTTTAGGTTCAAGTTCTTTGTATACAAACCACCTGACACTAGCCATTAAATTCCTGGCCTCTTATGGTCAAGGATGGTCTTCTACATTCCCTTCTAGTCATCATTTCTATGTCCTGCAGGGGTGAATATTCACTGTAGTAGCTTTATTTTATGATTAGTGTGGGAGTGGCATGCGTATGCCACAGCACATGTGTGAAGGTCAGAGGACAATTGTGGAGAGAGTGGGTTCTCCCCTTCCATTGTAAGTTCCCAGGGTCAAACTCAGGTCATAAACCTTGTACAAAAAGTGTTTTTACCACTGAGTCATCTCTGACCTAGTGTGGTACTTTTCTATTTCACAAATATTGATCTCTTTATTTAAAAATCTGATACAAAAGACACATATGCACCTTATTTCCAATACTTTTTTCAAAATAGAAATATTTTTCTTTTCTATTAGACAAGCAGTACACAGTAACATATGTGTCTGCACACACACACACACACACACACACACACACACATACACACAATCTCCTAATGGCAAAACATAAGAGCAATAAAAATATTTTAATGATATATAAATCTAGTGTGTTTCCTTTTGTTAAAATTTTTAAAAAGTTTGTGTTTTTAGTAATAATTGAGTCTCAAGCCTATCATAAGATAGGAAAAATATCTCTTTTCCTTACAGACATAATTTGGAATTTTCTTGAAAGAAATGCCAGCTGAGATATAGAAAGGAAAATAGAATTGCAAAAGCTAAACTCGCTACTTTGGAGGTAGTGATAACAATCATTTGGAAATACCTTTCAGTTGGAGCCAGTTTCTTCCCCAACATTATCATTTTTATTATAGATGGGGATTCTGAGCTGGATTAAGCACAGAATTGATTCTAAAACATCTTTAAGCACCTTTATGCTAAGTACTTTTGGTAAAAGGAAGTACTGCAAAAGGAAGGCTTTTTTGCTTACAGCTGGCAGTGGGGCGTGGACAAGTTGAGGATTATTTTAAACGTGCCTGCAGTTTACAGCCAATGAATAGAGAAAAGACAAAACAGCACAGCCATGGTTTGAGGGGTTTGTGGTCTAAGGGACACAGAGCAAGACTGTGTGACATGTGGGCAGTGTGGGATCTCTGGTGCAGTGATGAAAGTAGCATAGTGGGAGATGGATGACTGATTCAATCTGGAAGGATCAGAGCAGATCTCAAGCCAAGTCTAGAGCAAAGATAGGTAATGTTCTCCAGACGGCTCCAGGATCTGGGGAAGCAGATGTCAGCTAGTACAGAGGAAAGGCAGATGATTCTAAAAGCAACTGCCACATTCACGAAGCTTTGTTAAGCAGATAGGGTTATGAAAGCATGGCCAAGGGGAATTCTCCATATAGAGATCATTAGGGAAAGGGAGGCATAGGCACACCCCATTCAAGTCGACTTTTTGATGCGACTCTTTTTAAAAACTAAGGTACATTTTCAGGCTAAAATGATGATAGCTCTTATCTGCCCTCTTTTTTCACTTTTTGGGTTTTATTTCAAGCATTTTACACATAAAAGTTCATTTAATACTCACATAAGCTGTATAGATAGAGGCAGTGCTATAAGAAAACCTAAACATAAAGCATTTAAGTTGTTCAAGGCCATTCAACTCCTGCATGGGGAAGTGGAAAATCTGAAACAGCTCTGTCATCTGTGCTCGCCATGACCAGTCAGCCACCAGACACAGTGACTGAGCCCTGAGTTCCAAGTCTATGCTAAGAGTTTATCAGTAAACTCAAGGTCCCTAACCGTGTGAGGCTATGTGGCTGATACTGTCATTAATAGAAAAGTAAGCACTGAAGAGTTCCATTGTGCTGTTTCCTCCAGGTTGAAACATTTCTTCCTGAAGGGAGGAAGATGACTGACCAAACTCAGAACGCTCACAAAACTTAGAAGATTCATGAGGCCCCTCCCTGAAGTTGTATAAGCAGTAAATGATTATTAAGGGAGTGGAGACTCCTGGGTAATATAGCTGTCTTCAAGCCATGCAGGGAACGTGAAGAACATAGTTTCTGTGTGGTGTCACTCATTCTTACAAGGAACCTGTCCCTCTTACTCCTGTGACTCTAACTCATCGGTTCCCCCAAGCTAGGCTTGGATGACAATGCTTCTTTGGTCTGTCATTGGTGGCCTATCTGGAGTGAATAGACATTTGTTTATGTCCCCCAGTGAAAGTCATACAACTGCCTAAGAGTGCAAAGTAAGGAGTGGCAAAATGGCAGAGCCAGAATTTGCATCATAGGAGACTGACCCTGAAAGGAATCGGGACTCACTGGCATGATATGAAAGTGACAGGAAGGGTTCCGGCTGTCCTCTGTGCAGCATCAGGGAAAGAGAAACAATGTTGCCTCAGGCAAGAAACGTTCTGGCTCCTTCTGCTTCAGCCTCCAAGAGTCAGCCTGTGGCTGAAGACTGTGGGGACCCATTCCTACTAGGGCCTCTGATACTTCATTCCTACTACTATACCTTTCCCTATAAGGCCCCCATTTCTGAGGCTTGCTGCTCCAGAGACCTTTGGGAGCTATAACACTCCTAATACTTGTCGCCAAGCTCTTGGCTAGCATCCTCCTCCTAGCAAGAGTTCACATCTCTCACCTCTCCCTTCAAGTTGTTACTCCCATGCGGTGACCTATTTCTCTGCTTGAATCTTTAATTCCATGTGAATAAAGTCCTCTTCATTTCTTCATCCTTCGATGTCTTCCCACTTCTTTTTTGGAGAGGGCAAGACAAGAATCCAGATGGAGACAAGAGAACCTGTCTCAGAAGGATAAATTCTATAAGAAAGGAGAGGAACCTTCCAGACTCAGCTTTGCACTGACCTCATCCCCCTCCGTAGTTCTCTTTGGAGATTCCACAGATGATCTTTAAAAAATTGGGGGGGGGAGGGGTTTATAAGAAGTGGAGGTGACAGGCGTGGCTGACAGGAAACTGGGAGCAGGGGTGACTCAATGTCTGGTTGATTATCTGAAAACAGAGCCCTGGGGTTTGTGCTCTATGGCTTAACGCCAGAATTAAGAGAGATTTTCCAACAGTAAACTCGTAGAATGCTACTGTGAGTTCCCAGTTACCGGAGGGCTTTGTCGAAAGGCAGGGATGAAAAGGGAACGTTTAGCCGGGCATGGTGGCGCACGCCTTTAATCCTAGCACCTGGGAGGCAGAGGCACGCGGATCTCTGTCTACAGAGTAAGGACAGCCAGAGCTATAGAGAGACCCTGTCTCAAAAAGACCAAAAAAAAAAAAAAAAAATAAGGGAACGTTTAAGGAAGTGAATTTTGTGCCTGGGGAAGAGCTGGTTGAAGCTATCTCTCACGTCACTCTCTTACATTAGCTTATTGAATCTTAATCACCTTCAAACACACTCAATGCCTTTTAAGAAAATTAATATATGACAGAATCGACAGAGAAGTTCATTAAAAGCTGTTTACCCAGCATTCCATTAACCAGCATTTGCATGTTTTATCAATTCTTTGGTACATGAGGCTTATAATGATGTTCCTAAGGAAATAAAAACATCTTTGGTATTTTAAAAGATAGATTGGATCATATTATTTTCAATTTACGGTTGATAGTTATTAGGTGACAATCCAGTTTTCTTGAAAAGCTAGGGTCTGTAAATGAGAACTTAAAGCTCCTCTTCAACCAGAATCTATGTCAACCCACCTCCCCACTAGGACAAATGGCAAACATTCTAGAACAGTCTCCAAATAGAAAAATTGAGTCTAGTCAGATGTATTCCAATGTCCCAACAGAAATAAAAGGTAGTAAGGCCAGGTTTCTTTTCTCCCTTGACCATGTGTGGGTAACAATATGCTATTTCACTATTTTGGTACTGAAAGTGGATTGCTCATCAGTTTGGGGGTTGGAGTGTTTCCACTAGTAAGCTTAACTGCCAGGAACATCGGGAAGGGTGTCTGAGCTGCTCCACACACAGAAAGAGCATTCTTCTTAGGAGTCAGTGGGCTCTATGGGTATGTGAACAGTGACAGAGGGACACCATCTTCAGAGGGGATCCCACAAATCAGCCAGGGTCCCCAATAAAAGTCCATCAAGGAATGAAGTCTCCCCAGTTAATTTAAACTACTGACTTTCCTGATGAGACACTTGTTTCCAACCCCTGCTCCACTGCCTGTCTCTCCTGGCTGGTTAATAAGTCACACTCTGGGGCTGGAGAGATGGCTCAGCAGTTAAGAGCGCTGACTGCTCTTGCAGAGGCCCCAAGTTCGATTCCCAGCACCCACATGGCAGCTAAGAACCATTTTTAACTCCCGTTCCAGGGGAATCCGATACCCTCTTCTGACCTCTGCAGTGTTGCACGACATGGGTGCATCAACCTACAAGCAGACAGTACACTCATACACATAAAAAAAAATACATAAATTAAAAAAAGTCACACTCTGTTCTCCCAGGCCTGTCCAGGCAGATCTCTGGCTATTATTCTATGACCAAAAGGGACTACAAGCAACCTAGTGAGCTGGGCTGACTATTAAAGAAGCGAGGAGGACTGATTATAAACTGTCTACCACCCTCAGACTTTCCTCCAGTTCTGCCCTGTGGCTGACTTGTCCCCTCATCTGTTCTCAAGGAACCTCATAACCCCTGCCACGATCCCATGCCTGGGCTTTGAGAAGTGTTCCCAGGACTCTCTGAGGTCTTATCAAATGCAGCTCTGCTCCAGGGTCAGCAGACTGGCCTGGGAGACCAAAGACTATGGACTGGTCCCAGGCCTGAGATTTCTGGGTGGTCCTGAGCCAGGAGATTTGTTTCCTCAGCTGCAACTCACAATAACCAGTCCTGGACTGCACTGCAGGAGAATTAACGTGAAAGGAAAAATGAGTAAGAAGCTCTTTGTGAGCTGAGAACCCTGAGGCCACATAAAATAGGGGACATGCAGACACTAGGAGGGAAGGAGTCCTGACTTGGCCATGGCACATAGGAAGCAAGAGGGCTTCACACTTAGAGGAGGAAGCCAGTCAGGATGCACCAGCACCCTCTTACTCTGCTGACTGGGGTTTCCCAGAACAGACAAATTCAAGAGACAGAAAATAGAATAGGGGTCACCAAGAGGAGCTGGGAGAAGGTGGAGAAGGGATCATTCACTGGGTGCAGAGGTTCTCTTTAGGAAGATGAAAAGTTTCTTGAGATTGTTTAACACAGTGCCGCATGTTTACTGTTATTAGACTGTACATAGACAGTTTAGACTGGGCTGGAGACACAGCTGAATGGGAGACCACCCGGTGAGCATGATGGGAAGTTTATCCCGAACAAGGAAAAAAGGAAGAAAAGCAAATGGCTAAAATGGTAAAATTCAAGCTCATGTGCATTCTACCATAATTAAAAATATACAGCTGGGTAACCCATGGCTGATGCCACAAGCCTACATCCTCTACAGGTTAGGAGATGTTATAAGCCACAGTAAGACCCTGTCATATTTATCAGGGGGTAAAAATGTAATTCATGGATTAACATATCATCCAAACATATGTGTCTATGCCAAAGTAACCTACCATAACTATTAGTGCTGCTTAAATACCTATATATCTAATTGCTTGTGCTTCATTAGTAGGAACGAAAGGTTACTCCTGACCAAACTGTCAGCCCATGAAAGGAAACAGCCAGAATTGACCAGAATCCAAGTCAACAGCTCCAGAGAGAGAGGACAGTTTTACTTCTCATCCACCTGTGCCCCTTTTCTAAGCCTAGGGAACAATCTGCGGAAGAGGGGGCGTGGTAGAATGTAAAGGCTGCAATTGGGGTGAATGGTGAAACTACAGCAATGTAGTCTGGACACTCATTTGATCAACTTGATTGAACAAACAACCTGTCACCCCCCACTGAATGGTGGGACTGTGGGGGTTTGGGCACAACAGTCTATAGATTGGTTTTGCACGAAGGATGCTTATACTCATGGATTATCACTTATAGCTAAAAAATGAAGAAAAAAAAAACCTGAAAGATGCAGGACAGTTATGGCAGAATACATGATCTGGGATGGGGTGGGGGTGGGGGGGAAGGGAAAGGGAAATATGCCTGATCTGAATTGGAAAATGATGTACGAAATGCACAAACCATCAATAAAAATTAAATTAAAAAAATATATATACAGCTGGGTGTAGTGGCACATGCCTTTAGTCCCAGCACTTGGGAGGCAGAGGCAGGTGGATCTCTGTGAGACTGAGGTCAGCATGGTCTACATAGCAAATTCCAGGCCATCTGGGGCTACAAGGAGACCCTGTGTCAAAAAACTACATAAATAAAAAAGAAGAAAAAGTACATGAGATGATGGTTTTGCCTAACCACGTGGTCTAAGAGGCAGCTTTGTTTTAAAGTGCGCTCTGAGAAGTGCCCGTACTATGCACCCAGTGGGGAGGGCAGTCAGGAAAGGAAGGACTCTAGACAGTAAGGCTCTTGGCTTCCTCGTCTCTCTCTACTTAGAAGACTCCCTCTGACAACAGGGAACCCAGGGCAGTCACACAGCAGGAAGAGATGGGATCTGAGAGGAGGTTCTGGGCTTGCTATGAAGTTACTGGGCTTCTGGAACCTTCCTCTCCTTGTTCTCACAGATCTCACCCAGGAGTACAGAATCCCTCATCTATGCTAAACAGCAGGAAAGGTGAGGCAGGCACACACCTGTGAGCTCTTTCCTCCAGCTCTTTGTTCCCGGCTTTCCACAGACCTCCACTCTTCCTAGATAACACATAACCAGGATGCCCACCATGGACCACATTTGCATATGAAGCTTTCCTTTGGTTTCCAGGGACTCTGGGCTTTTGCCAAGAGCACCAAAGATTAATCATGCTTGGTCCTGAATCCAAGGACTCTTTCATATCTCCTTCCTATCTATCTATCTATCTATCTATCTATCTATCTATCTATCTATCTATCTATCTTTATGAGACAGGGTCTCAAATAGCCCAGGCCTTGAACTTGTGTAGCTGAGTATGACCTTGAACTTTAAATGATTTTTTAAAATTTTTTATTTTTTTATGTGTATGAGTGCGCTATCTGCATGGAGGTTATGCACCCATGTAGGGCAATGCAGCAGAGGTCAGAAGAGGGTGTTGGATTTCCCTGGAACTGGAGTTAAAGACAGTTCTCAGCCACCATGTGGGTGCTGGGGATCGAACCCCGGTCCTCTGCAAGAGCAGTCAGCACTCTTAACTGCTAGGGCATCTTTCCAGCCCTGACCTTGAACTTTAAATCCTCCTGCTTCTACTTCCTAAGTACTGAGATTAGTGGCATGTGCACCACCAGGCTTGGTGCATGCTACAGGGGAACTCTACTTCCCTCCCTCCCCAGCCCTACCCCTTTGGTTCTGTAGCATTCCATTTCTCCTTTTCCTCCCAGCTTTCACTCTGTCTCACCTCTTCTAAATTCCTCTTCCTCTTATTCTCATTCTGTGCACACTACCTCTCTCTTATAGCCTTTACCATCACTGAGCTGTTGGATCTCCAGCTTGGATTACTCTTATGAATCCTAATTTTTTTAATTTTATTTATTTTTGTATGTGTATGAATGTACTGTCTGCATGTAGGTTTGTGCACCCATGTCGTGCAGTGCCGCAGAGGTCAGAAGAGGGTGTCAGATTCCCCTGGAACTGGAGTTCTCCTGGAATTGGAAATGGAAATGGAAAAAAAAAAAACAGACGGTTCTCAGCCGCCATGTGGGTGCTGAGGATCGAACCCGGGTCCTCTGCAAGAGCAGTCAGTGCTCTTAACCGCTAGGCCATCTCTCCAGCCCCTCGAATCCTAATTTTTTATATCCAACTGCCCTTTGTGTATCTCATAAGTTGCTTCTGCTGGGTATTTAATCATAGCAATATAAAAGTAACTAATACACCTTCCTTAGTTTTAAAGTATTACACAGTTCTTGTTGCTCCAGAGTGAGGTCTGAATCTCCTACCGCCATTCCTCCATGTGCCTGCCCCTCTCCCCAAATACCACCCCCATCACTGCCTCCACCCTCCTCCCAGAATGCTTTTCCTTCCACCCTCTCTGCCCCCCTGAGCTGACTGCCGGTGCCCTCACTGGTCTTGGCACGCCTTTCCATGCAAACTGCTTTCCTGCTCAGTTCTCCCATGAGTTGTAGCTTGCTCCAAGCAGCCTTTCCTAACTATCCAAGATGGGCTAAGTGCCCTGTGACTGGGTGCTCCTCTCACCCATTATGGTACAACTGATCTCACTCATCAAATGCTATTGTCTGTTTCTTGTTTGTTTCTCTCATACTGAAAGCTGGGACAGTGTCTCATCTGTGGTGACAACCCCAATAGCTGTTCTGACAGTCTGCATATTGCTACATGGCTGACTGAATCCCCACAGATACTCTGTGACACTGATAGTCTCTCATTTTGATAACTGGAGACAATGGGATCTGAAGAAATTCAGTGATTTGTTCAAAGTCACACAAAGCTGGATAAAGAGAAAGTCCAGATTGAGGAACATGAGTTTCCAGGCCATTTAACCGCCTGTTCTTGCCTGGGATGCCATCAAGGTTGCCCTTGGACTCCAGGCTTTGCCTGGACATACTGGGGAGGCCAGCTGCCACTCCTTGGCCTCTCCCTCCTTCTAAGCAGGGAGATATTCTCATGATTCCCAGAGTCTCCTCCCTTCTGCAGAATTCTCTGGCAGCAAGGCAAGAAGAAACAACTAGCGTGGGAAATGGGAAGAGAGGGAGAAAGGGAAGTTCTTAGTCTCAGTGCATTTGCTGAGCAGATCAGAGAGAAGTCGAGTGACAGGAGTTCCTGGTTGGTTCCCAGCCCCCCCCCTACCCTGACCATTGAGCAGCTCCCCCAGTGCATGTCTCACCACAGTAGAGGACCCCAAATTCCTTAGCTGCAGGCAGTCATGCTCCTGATTTCATTTGCTCTGACACTCCGAGGGCTGGAGGCCAGGGTTGAGAGACATCAAGAGGAATCCCGAGGAAGAGCGGGACTGCCAACTGTCCTCAGCATTTAGTGATATGCTTCCTCTCACTGCTGTCTCTTCCTCCTGATGGACAGAGAATGTTTAACAGCCTGCAGGCTTCTGCCACAGGAAGTAGTAGCCAGAGAGACTGGCTCTGCAAATATACTAGGGCTTCAACCAGGAAGCTCCAGAGGAATTCTTGAAAAACAGGCAATAGCATGAAGAAGTGTGAAAGGAAGGGCTTCAAGCAAACACTAAATAACCAGGACAATGCGCGCTGCACTCACCAAACAGGGGCTCCAAGTAGAAACGCAGAGCACTCTCAGTACCTCTGTTTAGAGTGTACAGAAGCAGAGATGTGAATAGAATTCCCTCCTGCCTGGGGAGGGGCTCCCTAGCTAAGGTAGTACAACTGAACCAAGTTCCCCATCACACCATCTTCCCCAAGAAAGCTCCAGGGTAAGTGCCTCCCCAAACGGGCAGTATAAAGACAAACAAATCCTTTATGGAGAGAGACAAGAGAGAAGAAACACTAAAAGATAGCCAAACGGGGCAGCTGCAGAAGCTCGGCTGTGATGATGCTAGAGGTCATCGGTTGCAGGGCAAGGAAGGAGATGCAGGACACATAGGCCTGCGCACCTACGCCACACCTTAAGAAGAAATGCAGGGCAGCATTTCTTCTTAATGATACTTTTTTCCATTTTTTTATTATTACCATTATTAAACTTTTTCCATAGGTCACACATCATTTCTCAATTGAATCTAGAATCCCTTCCCCTTCCATGCCCCCATCCCACCCAAGTCCCTGCACTCCCCCATACATGGCCTGCATCTCTCTTGAGTCTCTCCAGAGTTTTTTTTCAGTTCTTTTGTTGTTCTCTCCAACTTGTATTGCTACATTATATATATATATATTAGATATATATATATATATATATATATATATCGTTTATATGAATACATACAATACACATATCACTTGAATTGGAGGATTTTTTTTTTCTTTCTTAAAAGATGTCGAGTTTCCTTAAGGACAGTGCTTCGAAGTTTCCTCCTTGGCAACCACAACCATCATACTGCTTCTTTGCTCCACATCATTGGGTCATTTCCCTCCATGGCCCCCAAACTATAAAGTGCCAGTAGCATGTACCTGTCTGGTTGTATCCCGCCTGCACTGCTTCCATGATTCCAGCCCAGGTAGTCCAACAATGGGTGTGGTCTATCACTCTGATAGGCCTTAACATCCCTTAGCTGTTTAGTCCATAAGCTGTATTTCAGATCCCCATCCAGCATGAAGTTTGGGGGATTCTTGGAGGAGACATGGTCTCTCATCTCATTTTGGAGAGTTAAAAAAGCTTGTTTATTGTCTTTAAGAGGAGTGCCAAAAGCAGTGGACAGCCAACAGAGTAGCTGCAAATGCCAGTAAGAATTGGAGCATAGGCCAAACAAAAGTACTCTCTCTTTATCTTTTTCGTTGTTGTTTTTACCTAAGATCCTCAAGTTCTATGTCTGCAGTACAGTTTCTATGGTCTTACTGATTATTGTATCTGGTGTACTTTCCTTTTGGCTGCTTAAGGCCACACGGTTAGGCCCAGCTAATACCAACGGTTTTGTTTTCTCAAGGTTCAGTTGAGGATCTGGTCCTCAGGGGTACTTGGGGGGTTTTTTTGTGGGGGGAGGATGGGAGCCCCTTGCTCCTTTCAGCTTTTCATTCACCAGTTCTATCCACTCGAGGACAAAAGCAGATCTTGCTAGACCAGGTTTCCTTTTCTGAAGCATGAGCAGATTTTCCTCTCTTTAGACTGGACACTGGCTGAAGTTCCATCAGTGGCTCTCCAAGACCTCCCTGAACAGGAAGACTGTGACCCACATCTGTAGGACATTTCAAGAGGTGCCCCATGCATAATCCCCTAAGACTTGGTTGACCTCTGAGGGCAGGGCAAGGAACAAAGTTATCCTTTGGTCCCTCGGCCAAATTGGTATGGATGTCAGGTATGTTCATTAAGCACCCAGAAAGGCTAAGTTGCACCAGCCTATTACACCTATATTAACATTGTATCCTTTGAAAACAAACTGTATATTAATTCCATGTCATATTTCTTGATTCACATCTTTCCATTTTAATCCTATAATACTCTAAAAGATGCACACATACCCTCCATCATGTACCAAATACCCAAGGTCTGAAAATAAATGTTAGGTCAGCTCTAGAACCTGTTTAGGGATTCACAATGCAAGAGCACACTTGTCTTTAGACTGTGAGGAGTACAACATTAACGTTGTTCAGTTTATCTTACAACTAGGTACTTGGTACTAGCATCCACAGATAAGGAATACCATTCATCTTTTGTTTTTCTGGAATTGTGTTACTTCACTTAACATAAAATCTTCTAGTTCTATCCATTTACCTGCAAAGTCCGTGATGCCATCTTTCTTTAACACTGCAATAGAACTCCATTATGTAGATGTACCACATTTTCTCTATCCACTCATCAGTTGAGGGGCATTTGGGTTGGTTTCAGCTCTTTGCTATTGTGAGGAGAGCTGCAATAAACATGGCTGTACATGTATCTCTGTGGTAGGAAGAGTCTGATGGATATATTCCCAGAAGTGGTATGGCTGGGTCAGGTGGTAGGCTCATTTTGAGTCTTTTAAGGGTTCTCCATACTGCTCTCCATAGTGGCTGTACAAGTTTGCATTCCCACCAGCAGTGGATGAGTGTTCCCCTTTCCCCACACCCTCTCTAGCATTTAGTATCATTTGTTTTCTTGATCCTTGCCAGCCTTATTGGGGTGAGATGATATCTTAAAGTGGTTTTAATTTGCATTTCCTTAATTATTAGTGATGTTGAACACTTTTTAAGATGTTTCTCAGCCATCTCTATTTCCTCACTTGTGAAGTCTCTGCTCAGCTCTTTACTCTACCTTTTGAGTGAGTCATTTGTTTTCTTCTTTGTTTTGTGAAAAGTTTATATATTCTGGAAATTAATGCTCTGTCAGATGTATCAGCAGTGAAGGTTTCCTCCCACTCTGTGGGTTTTCTGTTCACTTCCCCGACTGTTTCTTTTGCTGTACAGAAACTTCTGAGTTTATTGAGGTCCCACTTGCCAATTATCGACCTGAGCAGCTGCTGTCTGATTTAGAACGTCTCTTCTTACACCTATGTCTTGTAAGTTGCTGCCAACTTTTTCTTCTATCACCTTCAGAGTTTTGGGTTTCACATTGAGATCTTTGATCCATTTGGAGTTGATTTTTGTACAGGGTGAGAGATAGGGGTTTAATTTTATTTTTCTACAAGTGCTGATCTAGTTTTGCCAACACCATCTGCTGAAGATGCTGTCTTTCCTCCATTGAGTCTTTTTTGGCCTCCTTGTCAAATATGAGGTGGCTAAAATTGTACGTGCTCAAGTTTGGATCTTCAGTTTTGTTCCATTGGTCTACAGGTCTGTTTTTCTGCCAGTACCAGGATGTTATTATGACTATAGCCCTGTAGTATAGTTTGATGTCCAGTATAGAAATTCCCCCTGTATTGCTCTTTTCACTCAGGGTTGCTTTGGCTATTCGGGGTCTTTTGGTGTTTCATATGAATTTAAGAATTTTTTTTCCAAGCCTGTGAAGAATGACCTTGGGATTTTAATTGGGATTGTGTTAAATCTGTATATTAAATTGGGTAGAATGGACATTTTTACTATATTAATTTTTCCAATCCATGAGCATGGGAGGTCTTTCCATCTTCTGATGTCTTCTTCAATCTCCTTCCTCAGGAGCTTATAATTTTTGTTGTAAAGATCTTTGATGGTTTTCGTTAGATTTATTCCTAGGTATTTTATTGTTTTTGAGGCTATTGTGAGTGGGAAGGTCTTCTTGTATTCCTTCTTCAGTTGCTTGTTATTGGTGTAAAGAAAGGCTACTGATTTTTCTAGGTTAACTTTGTATTCCGACACTTTACTGAAACTTTTAATCATTTCTGGGAGTTTTCTGGTGGAGTTTTTAGCGTCCCCTAGATAAACTATCATATTGTCTATAAAAAGGGATAGTTTTACTTCTTCTTTTCCAATTAGTATTCCTTTAATTTCCTTTTCTTGCCTTATTGCCCTAGCCAGTGTTTCAAGCACTATATTGAAGAGGAGTGGTGACAAGGGGCAGCCTTGTCAGGTTCCTACCTTTATGGGGAATCTTTCTAACTTTTCTCCATTTAGGATGATGCTGGCTGTGGGTTTCTTACATATGGCTTTGCTTATGTTGAGGAATGATCCTTCCAGTCCAAGTCCCTCTAATACTTTAATCATGAAGGGATGCTGAATTTTGTCAAAGGCCTTTTCTGCATCAATTGAGGTGATTGGTTTTTAGCCTTCAGTCCATTTATGTGTTTTATGATATTTACTGATTTTCGTATGTTGAGCCATCCCTGCATCTCTGGTATGAATCCAACTTGATCATGGTGAATGATCTTTTTGATGTGGGCTTAATGATACTTTAAAGCAGGAGTGTCCTTAATAGAGTCTTCTCTGTCACAGCCTGATGTTACTGCGAGAACCTCAAGGGTAACAATCAGGTGTTTCAGTGTCTGGCAGGTTTGAAGGCAAAGGAAGTGCAAAAAGAAAGTAGGGAGGGAATGAAGTGTAGGAGGAAGGGAAGAAGAGGCAGGAGAAAAGAGAAGGGAGAGAGGGAGGAAGCTGGGTCACGGTCAACTGTCTCTACTCCAGATTAATAAAGTAGAGCCTCTGAATCACTAACATCATTGCAAAGGATTAATTCCACCCGAGAAAGTGCAACTCAATTTCCCCATCTTTCTTTGAACCTGTCTATAGTAGGAACGCACCATGAGATGGACAACACACACTCACACATACACACAGACACACACACACACACACACACACACAATGGGGCAGCATCACTTAGAAGCTCACACTAAGGGACACAGATGGCCTCATGCTGCCACTTGGCAGGTTTCCACATGTGCAACAGGTGCACAGGATGGCACAGTAGAGCATACTTGTGAGTGGAGAAGAAGTTACAGTTGTCCACAAAGAAAAAGAAAGTTGGGGGAACTTAGAACTTGACTTTGCCAGTTCATTACATCTCTGACTATCTCAGGTGTGGTGCACTTCAGAGTGTGGGTAAACCCAGATGATTGCAGAAGGAATCTCTGTATTTTCAAGTCACCCTGTGGGGTTGCCTCACAAACTTCAGGGCTTCAAGCTCAGAGCTGACCTTTTCAGACCTTAATGCTCCATGCTGACCTGTTCACACCTTCATTCTCCATGCTGGCCTGTTCATGCCTTCATTCTCCATGCTGACCTGTTCACGCCTTCATTCTCCATGCTGACCTGTTCATGCCTTCATTCTCCATGCTGACCTGTTCACGCCTTCATTCTCCATGCTGACCTGTTCACGCCTTCATTCTCCATGCTGACCTGTGCACGCCTTCATTCTCCATGCCGGCCTGTTCATGCCTTCATTCTCCATGCCACTTTCATTCTCCATGCTGACCTGTTCACACCTTCATTCTCCATGCTGACCTGTTCACGCCTTCATTCTCCATGCCACTTTCATTCTCCATGCTGACCTGTTCACGCCTTCATTCTCCATGCTGGCCTGTTCACGCCTTCATTCTCCATGTCGGCCTGTGCATGCCTTCATTCTCCATGCTGGCCTGTTCACACCTTCATTCTCCATGCTGACTTGTTCACACCTTCATTCTCTGTACTGACCTGTCATTTTTCTATTGACTCTGCATTTACTACTGTCTGTTTTACTCTTTTCAAAAAGTTTTAAATTTTATTTTTATGTTATGTGTATGAATATTTTTCCTGCATGCCTATGAGTGCACCATGTGCATGCAATGCCCATAGAAGTCGGAAGAGGGTATCTGATCTCCTGGAACTGGAATTAGTTATTAGCCAGCCACCATGTGGGTGCTGGGAATTGAGCCCAAGTCCTCTGTAAGAGTAGCCAGTGTTCTTAACCACTGAACCATCTCTCCAGCCCCTGATTGTTCTGCTCTTATAATTCTTGTTATAACTATGATTTGCTGTGTTCATTTGCAAAGGACAGCTAACTATTCCCATTGGAATGTGTCCAATAGCTTTTTCATTTTCATCCAACCCAGTCTTCAGGAGTCTGTGATTTTTCTGTCATGCTTCTAGACATTGTAGACTCAGACTTTACAAAGAGAACTAACCGAAATAAGAGAAAATTATGGGATTATGGTTTTTGTTTTGTTTAAAAGAAACATATAAAATGCATGAAGTTTTTATTTTATTTCATTTTTAATATGTTTATTTATTTATTTATTTATTTTGGTCTTTTTGAGACAGGGTCTCCCTGTAGCCCCAGCTGACCTCAAACTCACTCTATAGACCAGGCTGGCCTTGAACTCACAAAGTTCCGCCTGCCTCTGCCTCCTGAGTGCTAGGATTAAAGGTGTGTGCCACCACGCCCAGCTAATGCATGAAGTTTTTAATCATATCTTCTATAACTGATCTTCTAGGCAGGGGATATACATCTCTAAATTTCTTTTTCTCTCTCTTTTTTTTTTTTTTTGTCTTTTTTTGAGACAGGGTCTCCCTTTAGTCCCAGCTGGCCTGAAGCTCATTATATAGACCAGTCTGCCCTTGAACTCACAGAGATCCGCCTGCCTCTGCCTTCAGAGTGCTGGGATTAAAGGCATGCACTACCATGCCTGGCAGATGTCTCTAAATTTCTATATCAGTGCCACAAATCTGATGCAATTAGGAATATCAACAATTATTCCTTCATTCAGCAAATTTTCTTATACCTGTATTAAGGTGTTAGGCATTGTCTTAGTACCAGGGATAAAACAATGAATGAAAGCTCTCACTTCTTGCTCTTTTTCTCTCGGGCTCTCTCCTTCTCTGTCAGAGATTACATACAGTCTTGTGAAAGGAGACAAGGAATGATTATGAATACAGAAAGCATGGTAGTAACATACGCTAAGAAGAAAACATAGAGCAACCAATGGGTTAGAGATGGTCAAGGAGCTGTCTTTGAATAGAAAGGCAACAAAGGTCTCTTTGACCAAGGGAGGAAATTGGGAATGTGGATTTCTGGGATTAATGAACAGGGCAGAAGGAACAGCTATGCAAAGGTCCTGAGACCGCAGAAGCCTGGCAAGTGAGGAAGAGAAAGAGCAGCGAAGCCTGCATACCCAGAGTGCGATGTAACAGGGGAACAGCAGTACAAGCCAAAATCAGAAAAGTGATTGGAGGATAAAGCACGCAGCCTCCCATACACAAATCACAGGAAGCATTCAGGATGTTGTTCGAAGTGACTGTGGAGTCTTGCTAGAAAGTTCTAAGTAGTTTGAGCAGAACATGACCTATTTCAGGTTCTAGAAGGTTGCCCCTGGCAACTGTGTGAACAGACCGGGGTGGGCAGGACAGGAGAAGGGCCAGTTGGAGCCACTGTAATAGTCCCGGTGTGATTGGGTAGAGCCTCAACTCCATCCACATACAGTTAATGTTCACAGTGGACGCTCTATTTTATATTCATTTATTTATTTATTTATTTATTTATTTATTTATTTATTTATTTATTTATTTAGTATTTTCGAGACAGGGTCTCCCTTTAAGTCCCAGCTGGCTTGGAGCTCACTCTGTAGACCAGGCTGGCCTTGAACTCACAGAGATCCGCCTGCCTCTGCCTCTACATCCCCAGTGCTAGGATTAAAGGCGTGTGCTACCATGCCCAGCTCTTTTATTAATTAATTTAATTTTTTATGTGTATGAGTGTATTGCCTGCATTATATGTAAGTGCACCTGTGTCATGGAGTGCCCTCAGAGGACAGAAAAGATCAAATCCTCTGGAACTGGTATTAAGAATGGTTATTAGCCACCATGTGGGTACTGGGGTTCTGCAAGAACAGCCAGCACTCTTAACCACTGAGCCATCTCTTCAGTCCCTTGCAATGGACATTTGTTTCAGCAGTGTTTCTTTGGTTGGTTAGTTGATTTTGTTGGTTGGTTGGTTGGTTGGTTCGTTGGTTCATTTGTTTGTTCATTTGTTCATTCGTTCATTGTTTTTCATCCTTGATGGGAATAGTTTTATATTCCATAGATAACCTCCTAATTCAAACTTTCTTTCTTAATTTTAAAAAAATGTTTAATTTTTTAAAATTTTATATGTCTGAGTGTTTTGTCTGCCTGTGTGTAAGTGCACCACATCTGTAGGTCAGAAGAAGGACAAACAGGATTTACAGATAGTTGTTAGCCACCATGTAGGTGTTGGGAACAGAACCCAGGTCCTCTGGAAGAACAAATATTCTTAACCACAGAGCCATCTCTCCAGCCCAATTCAGACTTTCTTTTTTTTTTCAATTTTTTTTTATGTGTATGAATGTACTGTCTGCATGTAGGTTGGTGCACCCATGTCGTGCAATGCCGTGGAGGTCAGAAGAGGGTGTCAGATTCCTCTGGAACTGGAGTTAAAGATGGCTCTCAGCCACCATGTGGGTGCTGGGGATCGAACCTGGGTCCTCTGCAAGAGCAGTTGGTGCTCTTAACCTCTAGGCCATCTCTCCAGTCCCCAGACTTTCTGGAACATAATGGCGATTAAAATTATTGGACCAATAAATCTTTTCATCCCACCCACTTTAATTTTAAAGAAAGAATTAAAGATTTTTTTCTGCATAAAAATCCTCTTAGCCATCTGAAAATGTGATACATTAGCAGAATATCAGATTAGATATTAAGAACTCTCAATGTAAAATTGTATTTAATCACTTCCATGCTACTCATATTACACATTCAGAAGTTATCTTAGATAGAGTGACTGCAGTTCTCAGTTTAGAAAATCGGGTCATATTCTGAGTTATAAAACCTGAAAATCTTCAGGTTCATTCATATAAGGTCATTACTTAAGGGAAAACAAACTGTGGAACTGGTATTCATTGCGTGCTTTGTAGTAGTTAACATTTAGCATCCCTCCTCATGGACCAGTTCCTACAAAACTATTAGACTTCCCCTTCCTCCCCGTATCAGGTTTGATGTTGATTTCCCTGAGCCAATAAAATGTGAGTGGGTGTGGAGTGCACTTCATCAGAGCAGAAGTATTCAGAACTAATTCTAGCCCTTGCTCTTTTGACCTGCAGAAAGGCAATATGGAGAGTCAGGTGGCTGCCATTGCTTTAGTCCAGATGCTCAGAGACTAGATGGCCTGCAAACTTTGAAAGGAGGGAGGGAGGCAGGGAGGGAGGGAGAGACAGAGAGAGAGACAGAGACAGAGATTGTTTTGGTTAAGACAGTAAGAAATGAGGTTTTGGGGTTTTTTTTGTTGTTATGTAAGTATCGCTACACCTGAACTGACTGATAAAGACATCTTACAGTACCTCCGGTGGATGCCTGAAACCATGCCATTATTGAATCCTATGAATACTGATTTTTTAATCTATTTATTTAATCGTGTGTGTGTGTGTGTGTGTGTGAATGACCTCCACACATACTATAGTGTACATGTGTACATGCGGAGGTCAGAGGACAAGTTGTGGGAGTCAGTTCTCTTCTACCATGTTAGTCCTGGGGATCAATCTCAGCTCATCAGGCTTGACAGCAGGTACCTTGTCAGAGTCAAGTTTAGTTCTCAACTGGACACATCTGGGAAGAAGGAACCTCATTTGGGGAATTTCTTCTATTGGATTAGTCTGTAAGCATGTCTTTGAGGCAATTTTCTTGATTGCTGAGTGATGTGGGAGGGCTCAGCCCTCTGTGGGTGGTGCCATCCCTGGGCAGGTAGTCCTGAGTTGTATAAAAAACCAGGCTGAGCATAGGCCAGAGGAGCAGCAGTGTTCTTCTGTGGTCTTTCATTTCCTGCCCCTGGGTTCCTAACTTGATATTCTGCCCTGACTTCCTTTGATATTGGATTGCTACCTGGGAGTTATAAGATGAAATTCAACCTTTTCCTCCCCACCTTGGTTTTGGTCAGTGTTTTATCACAGCAATAGAAAACAAAGTAGGACATGCCTTTATCCTCTGAGCCATCTCCCCAACCCCTGTATACTTTTTTGAGATGTATATATATATATATATATATATATATATATATATATATGCATGCTAGCATTTAGTTAGATATAGTGAGAGTTTACTATAGCTGGATCTAGCGTATCATCTAAGACCCCATTTGTTTCAGGCTTGGTTCTCAGCTTGGCAGTATTGGGAAGTGGTACAAACTTTTTAAGAAGTGGGGTCTAGGAGGAAGTCTTGGGTTTGGGAGGGTATGGCCTCAAGGTGGATCATGGAGCCCCAAGCTCTTCTTCCTGTCTTTTACAACTGGGCATGAGGTGACCAGCTTTGCTCTACCACCTGTTCCCAACATGAAGGGCTATCTCACCACAGGCCTAAAGCAATGAGACCCACGTATCATGGACTAAAACCCCCAAAACTGTGTACCAAACAAACCTTTCCTCTTTGTAAGTTGATTATCTTAGGTATTTGTTATAGTAGCTGAAAAACTGGCTGATACAGATTAACTACAATAACTAACAATAGAATTATAGCATTGCTATAATAAAAGTTGGGCAAATGTCCATTTTTTTCTGTCCCCAAGTATCTCACTTCTTCATTACATTCTATTTTTAGAACACAGGTAACTATGGGTAACTTAAACCAAGGAAACAAAACAATGGTGTATTATTTATGGTTCTTATTGCTTTGACAAAATACCTTGCAAAAAGCAACTTAAAGGGAAAAAAAGGTTATTTTTTCTCATGGTTCAAGGGCACAACCCATCCAGAGGAGAGAGTAGGATGGTGAGATGTGAGGTGGCTGGCCACAGTGTGTCAGCAGTCAGGGAGAGATGAATGCTGATGCTCACCACTAGAAGATGGTCTTACCAACATTCAGGGTGGATCTTCTCTCTCCAGGGAAATCTCTCTGGAAACACCTTCACAGACAGGCGTAGAGGCGTGTCTACCAGGTGGTTCTAAATCTAGCCAATTTGGCAATAAAGTTGAACCATCACACATGGATAAAAGGGGACTACTAGGGGCTAGAGCACTGGCTGCTCTTACAGAGGACCCAGAATCAATTCCTAGCACCCACAGGGTGGCTGACAACCATCTGTAACTTCAGTTCCACAGGGGTCAGATTCCCCTCTTCTGACATCCATAGGCACTGCATGGCACAGATGTACTTACACGCAAGCAATATATCCATACACAGATGCAGTTATGTGTAGAAATATACTCATACTCATTTTAGAAAGAGGGGACTACTATGTGACAGTATTTTGCCCATTTTTGCTTCAAATAGGGGAGAGAAGACCTGGAGTAGATCCTGTTGCTTGTCTACAAATCATGACAGCAGACTGGGGCTCTTATGAAAGACCTGGAAAAATTTTAGTGGCATTGAGACTTCTTGAAGGTTTTGTCTCCTGTACACTCAAGATTTTCGAATTAAGAATGGTACAACTTCATTCGTACTTTCCACTTCATTTTTTAAAGATCTGAGCTACAGAATATTTTCAAGTCTTTCTAAAAGTAATGAACTCAATTCTGAATGAAGATCTGTTAGCACTCAAAGGAAGTGTGGTGAGAAAAGGATAGAACTCCATGCTTTCCAGCATATGACGTGATATTGGGACAGGGGCTTATTGTCCCAATTTGCCTCCTAAAACCTGTGCTGAGAATTAAGAAGAACTATTAATAACCTATTTGTGGGAGTCTACTGAAGTTACAGAGTTATTCCTGAATGTGTGTGTGGATCTAATCATTTCTATTTCCCCCACTTAAAAGTCCCCAGTGAGTTATCAATGCACTCACAATAAAAAATCTAACCCCTTAACTTGGCCTTACAAGTTCATAAGCATGAAGTGGCTCCTGATGGGCCTCCCTAACCACTGCCCGCCTCTCTCCCCATTGTTCACTCTTTTCTCCTCAGACCCAGTCCTCCTTCAAGTTTCTACATATATCAAGATCTTTGCCTGATTGGAGATTACAATTATTGCTTCTATCTCCTGGAACACTCCTGAGTTTTGTTTTTTTTACCTGTTTTATTCTCTAAGGCATAAAAGGTACTGCCTGAAAAGGGGTACTTTAGACACCCCATGCCTATCAGCCCTTGGATGGTGTTGCAGAGATTTCCTATTGAGGGATACTCATGCACGCGGTGTCCTGCCCATGCCTCTGCAACTATCCAGTGTCCAGTTACCAGGCAAAACAAGGAGCAGACTCTCCAATCTTAGTTTCAGGAAGACTAGAGAGTTTATTTAGGCTTACCTACAAAGTGATGAGGGAATCGTTTACTTACGTGGCAAAACCACATTCATACCAGCTGCTCTTACACTGGACCCTTGGCCAACTTGGCACCAGTGGCTTCCCCAAAGTTCTCAGTAAGCATCAAGAGAATCTTGTTGAGAGCTTGGCAGTGCCCTTAGCCCCCATCTTTGTAGTTCGAAGCTTGTCTGATGATAAGTACACTTCAAATGAAGGTGTATTTTATCCCACACTCCACCACCCCCCTTCTTCGGCCCTTACAATCTATACATGGCAACCTCTTCTGCAAGAGTCCCTGGGCCTTGGGGGGTGAGAGAGAGATAGGATGATCTATTTTTCCTCTGAGGTGAGACATCGAACTCTCAGGTTTGTCCAGGTTCTGTTTCCAAATGGACTGATGGCTCATTTTAGGGATCTCCTTTTATTCCCACTAATAAAACACAAATTGCAAGAAACACAAACACCTAAAGAAACACAGAAGGATAGCAATAGCTTTCTATTGGGGCCTATAACATCCCCTGCCACTAGGGGTCAACCTGGTTTACAGTGTCAGTTGTGTTCCCCACCTTCCCAGGGAGTGGGCCATAGATCCAATTGGAATGTTCCTGGGTGGACATGTACCAGGCTGCCACTATTACACTCAATCTTTGGCAGGTAAACATGTAGCCCTTGAGGTCTGTAGTAGAACGTCTGGGATCATTCCTTCCCAGTGATCTGCATAGCACTCTGAAGGCGGGCTGTCCAGTAGCAGGGCATAATCTCTCTTCCTCATGTTCACATTAGGCCATATCTTCAGCAATAGAGTCTTACTGTCTGTTTCTTATGTGTACCCAATGTTAGAAGCAAGAGCCTTTGTTTTAAGGGCCCCTAGAGCCTTGCTGGCCAACAGCTCTAGGGTAGCTCACCCCTGGTACTGAAGCCTTTATTTACCAATATATCTTATTCAACCATAAAGCCCCCAAGGATTCCATAGTTATATATGGCACTGGCACCCCCTGATCTTTGTTTCTTCAGATGTAATTGATAGCTGTCCAACAGGTCTCACATCTGTAAAACACTCAGACATTAACATTAGATGGTAAATCAAACATAAACCTGGTCCAACAAAGCATGGGAAGATTTTATCTATTTGTACCAATTGTTGTCTCAAAAGATTCATGTTGGGTGCAATAGCATGAATAAGAGGCATCAGTTCTGTTAGTTTTTCAGTATCTGTAGTCATTTTCTCGAATCCAATTGGTATTCTGGGGTTTTTACATGCAGCCTCCTTACACTGCTTTATCTTTGATAGACTCATTGGGCCTGGCTTAAGCTGTATAGCTCTGCACAGGGCCAAGGAGGAATAGGTCTCCTTTTGCCCCTGTTGTATTTGCTGGTTCGACGGGTCAGACAAGCCTTGGGCCTAACTCCTGGTTATAGTCACAACACCTGTTATTTTTATTGAATTTTTTATGTCTCATGCATAATTTTTCAGTCCTAATCACCATTATACCTGCTTTGCCCCTGGCACCCTCCCTCAACCCCCCCCCCAGGATTTCACAACTTCTGTCATTCCTGCTAGAGTCCGTTGTGCCAAATTACTCTCCCTGCTCACTCCTCAGTGCCAGCTCCTCCCCTGAGCTCTTGTTTCCTAATCTGGAGTCTCTTTTATAAAGAAGGCCAGGTCTTTCTCATTTGACCACCATCTGCTGCTAATATTTCCTCAGCCAAAATTGGCCTCTGCTATCCATTTCTACAGTTCTGTGCTGGGTTTTTGTTCACCTGAGCTTGCATAGGTCTTGTGCATGCTGACACCAATGCAGTAGGTTCATATGAACCAGATCCCAGGAGCTTGTAGGATTCATTTCCATTTGGTCGTGCATCACCTCCCTTACAATCTTTCCACCACATCTTCCACAATGCTCCCTGAGCCCTGGCTCAGTGAAGCTGAATATAGACAGCCTGTCCACAGAACCACACTCTGTAGACTCCTAATCTTCATGGTTTGGCCATTCAGAGCCTTTTGAGTTCCTGGTTTCCTGCTGCATGGAGGAGCTTCCTTAATGAGAGTTAAGAGGTCGTTGATGCCTTCTTGGGTCCTTGTTCTATGATGCTTGGGTCTTGTGTGTAGAGGCTGCATTATAGGTGTTTCGCCTAGGCATGAGCCATTCACAGACCATATCCATGTGTATCCAGTTGTGGAACTCTGTATATTTTCATCTGGAGCAAAAGAAGCTTCTTTTCTGAGTGGTGTCTGGGATAGTTGTCTGTAAATATAAGGATACTTCTTTTGGAGTTAGTGAAATGGTACCTTAGCCTAGGGATGTGTCTACATTGTGGAATTTTCTAAGATCTATGACCTCTCCAGATGTGTGCATCTGGCTATATTAACAATACCACACATGAGTTTCCTCCCACTGAGTGGGCTTTAGGTACAATTGGTTAGTTATTGATTTCCCCCAAGATAGAAAAGCCACTGTTGCACCAGTGTCATGTGCTTTGCTGGTCATTGACGTATTTGATCTTGAGGCTGATGTTGGACCATATGTTGATGATCTCCCTTAGTGGCTTGCATAGTGTTCTCCACAGCTAAGAGAGCTAGCCTTCAGGAATAATGACTTCCAGGTCAGATCCAGCTCCATTTTTCAAGATCCAATCACCGAAGTATGTCCTGTCTTCAGCAGTAGGGCCTTACCTTCAAGTTCTGGGAGGCAATCAAAGGCTGTGGCAATAGACTGTGTAATTTTGGGAAACTCTGGACTACCCTGGACAACAACTCAAAGGAAGGTTTCTCCCATCTGATACTGTTTCTTGATATGAAGCTTTCATCTTTCCATATGGACTAATGTAGAGGCGTTGTGTGTGTAATTCATCAATAGAGTGTTAAACTAACATGATTCTCTCAGATGTTGTTTTTTTTTTACCCTAGCAAAGCTAGAAGTCTCTGTTCAGATCTTTAGCCCATCTTTTAACTGGGTCATTTGTTTTCTTGCTCTTTTTTTTGAGTAATTTATATACTCAAAATGTCACTGGTGGAGAATTCCTCCCACTCTGTGGGTTTTCTCTTCACTTCATTGATTGTTTCTTTTGTATACAGAAGATTTTTACTTTAATGAGGTCCCACTCACTGATTATTGACCTTCTTTCCTGCACAACTACTGTGTGATTTAGAATGTCTTTTCCTACACCTATATCTTGTAGGTAATGTTTTCTTTGAACATTTTCAGAGTTTAAGGTTTCACATTGAGGTCTTTGATCCATTTAATGTTGACTTTTGTACAAGGTGAAAGGTAGGGCTTTAGTTTCATTCTTCTACAAGTGGTGATCCAGGTTTGCTAGCACCATTTGCTGAACAGTGTGCCTTTCCTCCATTGAGTGTTCTTGTTCCCCTTTGTCAACTATCAGGTAACTGAAATTGCATGTACTCAAGTTTGGGTCTTTAATTTTGTCCATTGATCTACAGGTCTACTTTTGTGCCAATACCATGCTGGTTTTATGACTATAGCTATGTAATATAGTTTGAAACCTAGTATAGTTATCCCCTCTGCATTACTCTTTGTGCTCAGGGTTGCTTTGGGTATCCAGGGTCTTTGTGTTTCCACATGAATTTTAGCATGTTGCTTTCTATTCTGTGAAGAAAGTCACTGGGATTGCATTGAATCTACATATTATTTGGGTAGGATGGTCATTTTTACTATATTAGTTTTTCCAATCCATGAGCATGGGAGGTCCTTCCATCTTCTGGTGTCTCCCTCAATCTCCTTCTTCAAAGATTTAAAATTTTCATTAGAGATCTTTGGTGTCTCGGGTCAGGTTTGTTCTGAGATTTTTTTTTTTTTGAGGCTATTGTGAATGGGAGGGTTTACATGTACTCCTTCTCCAATTGATTGTTATTGGCATATAGAAAGCCTACTGATTTTTGTAGATTAATTTTTAACCTGTCACTTTATTGAAAATGTTAATCATTTCTAGAAGTTTTCTGGTGGAATTTTTGGCATCCCTTAGGTATAATATTATACCATCTGCAAAAAGGTATAGTTTGACCTCTTCTTTTCCAATTAGTACTCCTTTAACTTCCTTCTCTTGTCTTACTGCTCTAGCAAGAGTTTCAACCACTATATTGAAAAGGAGTGGAGATAGTGGACAGCCTTGCTAGGTTCTGGACTTTAAGGGGGGATGCTTCTAATTTTTTTCCATTTAGAATGATGTTGGCTGTGGGTTTGTTGTATATAGCTTTAATTATGTTGATGTATGTTCCCTCCACTCCAATTCCCTCTAGGACTTTATACATAAGGGCATGTTGAATTTTATCAATGGCCTTTTCTGCATCAATTGAGATGACCATATTGTTTTTATTTTTCCTTTGAGTTCATTTATATTATTTATGACATTTACTGAGTTACGTATGTTGAACCAGCTCTGCATCTCTGGAATAAATCTGACTTGATCATGTTGGATAACCTTTTTGATGTGTGCCTAAATATAGTTTCCAAATATTTTATTAAAAAATTTAGCTCTATATTCATTAAGGATATGTGTCTATAGTGTTTCTTTTTGGTTCTATCTTTGCCTGATTTAAGGATTAAAGTGATGCTGGCTTCATGCCAGAAGCCAAGTCACCTCATGGAAAATTACTAGCTTGCTTAACTCAGGAATTTATGGGTGTGACGAGCATTGTGGTCCTTGAAAGGACATCTGGCATTTTCAGATACATCCTTCCCCCTCTCCGAACTGTGGTGACTCACTTCCCACCAACGGATTTTCCCACCCACTTGCCTTTTTAAACCCTGCACAAAATAAAGACTACGGAGCTTGATCAGAACATCGTCTTGCTCTTGTTCTTTGCGTCCTCTGATCCCCATTCTTTCGCCCTCTCCTCAGGTCTGCGTTGATGACCCCACGGGCCAGGGCACCTGGCGCCCAACATGGCCCTCAAGGAACAGGGATTTGATTGAATGTTGCTACACAGAAAGAGGCCTCATCACATCTGCATCACTGCGCTTTTCTTCGAGAAGAGTGGTCCGCACAGAGATCAACACAGAGTCACCCACCTGTGAGACTGATCCGTAAAGGTAGGGAATAGTGATGCAAAAATGGGACAGACATTAGACAAGCATGACTTGGTTTTAAAGGGTCTCAAGGAGTCCCTCAGGACATGAGGAACTAGGGTTAAGAAAAAGGATCTTAAGAAATTATTTGATTTCGTTTCTGTTTGCCCTTGGTTCCCTCAAGAGGGAACTATTGATGAAAAAAAATGGACTCAAATAGGTGACTGCTTACAAGATTTTTATAAAACCTTCGGTCCAGAAAAGGTCCCTGTCCAGGCCTTCTCCTATTGGAATTTAATTAATGAAATATTAAATATTCACAAAAAATGTCCAGATATCCAAGAGGTAGTTAAAAAAGGGGAAAATACCCTTCAGCAGAGCTCCCAACCTCCCTCTGTTTGTGAATCCATTTTTATTGCCATGCCAGACCTAGAAAATTGCGTTGAGCCTGCCAAGCCCATTATCGCCCCTAAACCCTTGATAAAGGAGTCTCCCACTCTCCATCTTTATCCTTCCCTTAAGGAATTTAAGACTCAACATGAGCCCACTGATGCCCTTTCCCCAGAGGAAGCTCATTCCCTTGAGGAGGAAGCAGCCAAATATAAAAATCCTGACTGGCCGCCCTTGCTATCCTCCCACAACCAACCACCCCCATATGTTGTAGCTCCCCCATTTTGTGCTCCCACCTTTGACTCTGATATTACAGAAAATGCCAAAGTAAAACTTAGCCAAGAGGTCACCTCACTTAAAAATTTTCTCCAAATAAAAAAACAACACCTAAACTTAATAAAAGAATTACGGGCATTGGATCTAGAACTAACTAACTCTCCCTTGGTTCCCATCACACCCGAACCGGCATCCAAGAAAAAAAACCAAAAACACGTATACATGCTTTTCCCATTACTAGAAGCAAGGCCGTCCCCATTTCTAGTGAGGCAAATGAATCTGAGGAGGAAGGGGAAAACTTGGGTGAGGAAGCCTCGGGATGATGAGGATCAGAATGAGGCCTCGAATGAGGAAAGCAAAGATACAACTTTAGTTTCAGGCAAACAATACCACTGCCTCAGCTTTAAACATATAAAAGAATTAAAAGCTGCAGTTACACTTTATGGCCTGGTGTATTAGTCACTTTTCTGTTGCTGTGATAAAACACCATGACCAAGGAACTTATAAAAGGAAGAGTTTATTTGAGCTTATGATTGACGGTTCCAGGGAATTAGAGTCCATTGTGGTGGGAGGCATGGCGGCTGGAGCTGGAGCAGCATGCCGAGGGTCACATCTCGCAAAGAGCACAGGAAGCAGAGAGAGGGCGACTGGAGACCACGAGGCTTGTTAAACTCACTAAGCCTGCCCCCAATAACGTACTTCCTCTAGCATGGCCACACCTTCTAAGACCTCCAAAAACAGTGCCAAATGTCTGAGTACTTAAAGCCTATTGGGGACACTCATTCAAACCACCACACCCAGTAACGCCGTTCACTCTATCTATAATTGAAACCCTGAGTGATCGATGGCTCACACCTAATGACTGGACCTTGTCGGAAGGCGACTACACCCTTTGGAGAACTGACCTCGAAGAAAATTGGAGGGAAATAGCAGCTCGCAATTCCGAAAGCAAAACTGCTAAAACATGGGTTAAGGCTAAACTTCTGGGTCAGAGCCCTTATGATACCAATGAAAAACAGGCGTGTCTTGACTTATTAACTGCAGACAAGGGAGGCATTTGTTTAGTCTTACAGGAAAAGTGTGCTTTTATCCCAACAAATCTGGAGTGGTTTGAGGTCAAATTTGTGAACATCAACAAGAGCTAGAAAAAAGAAGAAGGGAACTCTTCAAAAACCCCATGTGGTCTGCTTGGAATGGAATTCTGCCATATCTACTCCTTTTCCTTGGTCCCGTGCTCAGACTGCTCATATTGGTGTCACTGGACCCCTTCCTTTTCAACAGACTAAAAGATTTGTTAAACAGCAAATTGACTCCTTGGCATCCAAACCTCTACAAGTTCATTATCATAGGCTTGATTTGGCTGACAGAGGCCTAGCAGAACGTTATGATGACATAGCCCTTTTGGGAACTGCATGACCACTCAGAGGGTTGCACGCCTGCCCATTCAGGGTATGGCGAGGGCAACTGCATGGGGTGCATGGCAAAGCATCACAAGGAGAGGACCTCGTTGTCCATTTTTGAGTCTCCTGTGAAGCAAACCTGATTGCACAGAGGTTGGTGTTGTTTCTTTCCCTTTGATCAAGACATTGCAGAAGCAACCTGCATGAATTGATAAGAGGGATTATCCTCTCCTCCCCAAAAAGACACCATCAGTAAATTACTTGGGAGGATCAGGTCACTACTTACCCCCACTGGTTAATGCCCACTCATCCTCTCAAGGAAAATAATCATGTCTTCACCTCCAGCCATGTTATTGCCTCATTAAAACTATAAAAAAGGGAAGAGATGCCAGGAGCCAAGTCACCTCACGGAAAATTACTAGCTTGCTTAACTCAGGAATTTATGGACGTGATGAGCTTTGCAGTCATTGAAAGGACATCTGGCATTTTCAGATACACCCTTCCCCCTCTCCGAACTGTGGTGACTCACTTCCTGCCAACGAATTTTCCCACCCACTTGCCTTTTTAAGCCCTGCGCAAAATAAAGACTACAGAGCTTGATCAGAACATTGTCTTGCTCTTGTTATTTGTGTCCTCTGTCCCCCATTCTTTCGCCCTCCTCAGGTCTGCGTTGATGACCCCATGGGCCAGGGCACCTCCATAGAAGGAATTTTGGAGATTTCCCTGTTTCTATCATTTTGAATAACTTAAGTAGTATTTGTTGTAGGTCCTCTTTAAATATCTGGTAGAATTCTGAAAATCCATCTGGGCCTGGGATTTTTTTAGTTGGGAGGTTTTGTATTACTGTTTCAATTTCCTTATACATTATGGGTCTGTTTAAGCTGTTGATCTCTTCTTGGTTAAGCTTTGGTGATTCCCATGATTTCAGACATTCATTCATCTCTCTTAGGTTTCCAAATTTAATAGAATATAGATTTTTAAAGTATTCCCATATAATGTTCTGGATCTTTTTTATCTGTTGTAATGTTTCCCCTTTCCTCTCTATTTTTGTTGATGTGGAGTTGCTCTTTCTTTTGGTTAACTGGGCTAAGGGTTTCTCTTTCTTCTTTATCCTTTCAAAAAAATCAGCTCTTGGATTCATGGATTTTTTTTGTACTGTTTTCTTTGTTTCTATCTCATTAATCTCTGCTTCGATTTTTGCTATTTCTTCTTGTCTGTTGAGTTTGGAATTCATTTGTTGTTGTCTTTCAAGTGTGTTAAGTTGCAATGTTAAGTCATTTATTTATGCTCTTTCTGTTTTTGTTTTTGTTTTTTTTTCTTCTTTTTGTTTTTTTTGAGACAGGGTCTCCCTGTTGCCCCAGCTGTCCTAGAACTCGCTCCATAGACCAGGCTGGCCTTGAACTCACAAAGATCAGCCTACCTCTGCCTCCCGAGTACTAGTATTAAAGGTGTGTGCCACCACACCTGGCTCCTGTTTTTGTTTTTTTTTAAATATAGGCACTTAGAGCTATAAATTTCCCTCTTAGGACTGCTTTTAAAGTGTCCCAGAAGTTTTGCTTTGTGGTATTGTCCTTTTGTTTAATTACAGGAATACTTTTATTTCTTTCTTGATTTCTCCTTTGACCCATTCATTATTCAGGTGTGCACTGTTTAATCTCCATGAGTTCATGTAGTTACTAGGACTTCTTCTGCTGTTGATATTAAGCTTTATTGCATTGTAGAATGCATGGAATTATTTCATTTTTTTGTATTTGTTGAGATTTGTTCTGTGCCCCAGTATGTGGTTGATTTTGGAAGATGTGCTATGTACTGCCTATTAGAAAGTATATTCTTTTGGTGCTTGGGTGGAATATTTGATAGATATATTAGGTCCATTTGGCGTATCATATTGTTATGTTCAGATGTCTCTTTGTTTATTCTTTGCTTGACCTGTCTAATGGACACAGTGGGCTATTGAAGTCTCCTAATACTAGTGGTTGGAAGTAATGTGTGACTTAATGTCCTGTAGAATTGCATTTATAAAGTTCAGTGCACCAGAGTTTGGTGCGTATATATTTATGATTGTGATATCTTCTTGGTTAATTGTTCCTTTAATAAGAATGAAGTGACCCTCTTCATCTCTTCTGATTAGTTTTAGTTTGAAGTCTATTTTGTCTGATATTAGAACAGCAACTCTTGCTTTCTTTTTAGTGCCATTTGCTTGAAATATGTTTTACTACCCCTTTTCCTTAAGGTAGTGCCTGTCCTTGAAGTTGAGATGGGTTTCTTGCAGACAACAAAAAGATGGATTTTTGTTTCTTAATCCATTCTACTAGTCTATGCCTCTTGATTGGGAGTTGAGGCCATTGATATTTAAAGTTATTGTTGAGAGATGTATGTCGTTTCCCATCAATTTAGTTTCTGTTTGCATTCTTGGTCTAGCTTTGTATTTCCACAGTTATACCTTCATTAACTACTTTCTGTTGCCACTGATGTATAGTCATTCCTTTCACCCACTCTTTGTGTTGCTTCAAATATTCTCTGAAGGGCTGGTATTTTGGACATGAATTCTTTCAGCCTATTTATGTCATGAAAGATTTTTCTTTCTCCTTCAACTATAATAGGCATTTTTGCTGGGTAAAGTACCCTGAGTTGACAGCAATAGTCACCTAGAACTGGGCAAGCATACTTTGGTCCAAGCTCTTCTGGCTTTCATTGTTTGTATTGAAAAGTCAGCTGTAATTCTGATGGGTTTTCCTTTATATGTGATTTGTTGTTTTTCTTTTGCAGCTTTCAGTATTCTCTCTTTGTTTTAAACATCTAGTGGTTTTACTATGATTATGGCATGGGGAATTTATTTTCTGGTTCTGTCTATTTGATGTTCTATGTGCTTCTTGTATTTGTATGGGTATGTCTTTAATTTGGGAAAATTATTTTCTACAATCCTATTGAAAATCTGGTCAATACCATTATCCTGAGATTCTTCTTCCTCCTCTATATCTATGATGTATAGGTTTGGTCTTTTCATGGTGTCCTGCAGGTCCTTGTTTTGTCCTTGTGTTTTTAAAAAAAAATTTGTAATCTTTGCTCCCAAATGTTACTATCATCTGTCCAGTCCAGTGCTGCTCTGGATTGTCTGTGGTGCCCAAATGACCAAGAGATCTCATCTTTCTTCTGCGGTTGTGACACTCACCAGTAGAATGTCCCTTGTGAGATAATTCTACCCTGAACTGCAGCTATTTTAGGCTCTCCTTTAGTTTTTGACAGCTATGTATTAAGTATACAAAATAATGAATTTCATTATGACATTTTCATACCTGGACACTATGTATTTGGATTACAGTCTCTATGATCTTCTGATCTTCTTCCCACCTCCAAACACAATCCCCCAAATAATCCCTCTTCTTTTTTTTTATAATCCCTCTTCTAATTTCCAGTCTATTCTGCTTATGAGAGAAAAATTGCAATACAGGCCTTTCTGAGTCTGTCTTATTTCACTTATTTCTTCAGTTCCTTCCATTTGCCTGAAAATGATGTAACTTGAGTCTCTGTTACAGCCAAATGATATTCTACTGTGCAAACCCAGCACATTTTACTTGTCCATTCATCTATTGGCAGCCACTGAGGCTGGTTCCCTACCTTGGCTCTTGCCAACAGTGCTATAATAGGTAGGCATGTGTGTGCATAAACATCTCTGTATTATACTGACTTAGGTTCCTTCAGATATAGTCCTAGAAGTGGCATAGCTGGATTACATGCTAGATCTATTTTAGTTTTTTGAGGGACTTCCAGACTGATCTTCATAGTCATTGGAGTTTACACTCCCACCAGCAGTGTACAAATGTTCCTCTTTCCCTCACGCCCTTGCCACCACTGGTTGCTGGTTTTTATTGGTGATAGCAGCAACTCTGGCTAGAGGAGATGGAGCCTCAATATACTTTTGATTTATATTTCTCTACTAGCTAAGGATGTTGAACATTTATTCATGCATTTGTTGGCCGTTTGTAGTTCTTTTGAAAACTGTCTATTTAATTCTTTTTAGGCCCTGCTTTTGATACTTTCACTTTGTTCCCTAAAACCTACAGGATGCTATTGTAAATATCTTGGCTTTCTTTCTTTCTCTAGGACCTTACTCCAAGAGGGAAAAAAAAAAGAGAGAGAATGAATTCTTTCACTTGCTTTGTTTAATTTTCCAGATTCCCCTGGGTCCACATATAAAGCACACAAGTGGGGGAAGAAAAATGAGATTGTTGAAAGGTGGTTGGCCCCCAAACTGTTTACTTGGCTTTAGAATTAAGAAGAAGGTCTATCAACAGGCTGAGGTCCATTTGCAAGGGCTGAAGAGCTCAGTTTTTCTCTGTGACATTCTGAGTGACAGCTAGACGGCTTTGTTCCATACTTAGCAAGGTGCCCACAGGAGACAATGCACATGCACGCACCCACACTTCTGCATGTGTGCAAACCAAAGAGGAAGAGCTTCTTCTGTGATGTGCCAATAAATCTCCACAGAGCTAGATGCAGCAACATACCTATAAGTGACTGCACAGTTGCTTTACTCTTGACTGTAATCCAAAACTTGAAAATTTTTCCTTTTCATTCTTTTAATACTTTTGCTGTCATCAGCATTATCCTTATTAAAACTCTAGATATTTTAATCTATGGCAAACAATATAAAATTAATGCTGTTATTTCTAATAATAAATGCTAAATTTTTGATAGTTTATTCTATGTTGGGTATTAGTCTTAAAATCCCCATGAATTATGTAAGCTTTAAAATAACCCTGTAAGATACAATTGTTTGGTGCTGGTTGCTGATAGTGACTGTTATGTTATTATGATTTTCCAGGTCATGAAGCTAAGGCTTATGGAGGTTTAATGACTTGTGGAAGGTCAAGAAATATTGTTTGCTTTAGGTAGTGTCTTCCAAAGGCCCATGGTGAAGTTTTGGTTGTGTTTGCAAAGCAGTGGAGCCTTTAAGAGGTAGGACCTGCTGGGAGATCTTTAGGTTGTTGGGGACATGCCTTGAAGGACATTATGAGACCCTGGTCTCTGCCCCTTATCTATAGCATGAGAGGTTCATTCAACCACACACTCCATCCATTATAATCCTGCATCCCAGAAAGGTCCTGCTCAAAGAAAGGTACTTGCTGATCTTGGACTGGAACCTCCAAGACTTTAATCCAAGACAACCCTTTTTCTTTTTATAAATTAATTATCTCAGGTATTTCATTATAGTGAAAGAAAACTGACAATACAGAAGGGGTAAAGGCAGGTTTCAGATTCCAGTCGTCTGACCCCAGAACCCATGCTCCTAAGCAGACTTTGGTGCCTCACCATAGAAAACTGACAATACAGAAGGGGTAAAGGTAGGTTTCAGGTTCCAGTCCTCTGACCTCAGGACCCATGCTCCTGAGCAGACTTTGGTGCCTCACCATAGAAGCCATGTGAGCATGGAACATAAACTGACAATTTTCCAAAATTCCTTTTCTCTTTTCCAGTGACACTTTTGCAACATTATGTCACTTTGGCTGTGGGAGTGTAGTGTAGTGAGTGAGACTGTAAGTGTCCCAGGATCTTATAACTAAGAATGGAACCTCTTATACTAAATTCCACTTTAATGTTTCAAAGGCATTTTGTAGTATATTTATAGTATGTATATGCATCCCCTCTCCTCATTCCATGGAAAAAGTGAAAGAGTTTCTAGATGAGACATTGCCACCAAGACATGTGATCTTCTGCATATGGGGACCATGGAGCCCCAAGGAAATGTCATGATCTGACAAAAAGGAACAGAATGGAAAGCAGCCATTCCTGAAAGACCACATGGATATTCACTTAGGAAAAGCCCCTTGTGGTTTAGCTTCTATAGAGTGAAAGAACAGAGGTGAAAAAAATTATGCTTGATATCTTCAGGGTGGGGAGTATAGAATTCAGCTTGAAATATTAAACATAGGGGGAGAGATTTGGGGGGGAAGCACATTATGTCAACCAAACTCAGACTCGACACTAATGTGCTCAGAAGAGTGATTGTGTGGAAAAATCACAGCAGGCATGGAGCTCTGAGCAGCTTCCTGAAAGATGTGACAAATGGTCAAGCTGTACAGCCTGGGCCATACCTGTGCATACTGGGAAGTGATTCTGACTAGTAAGCATATTCACTATTTCCAATGCCTGGTAAGAGTCCTAGGGTTTCAGTGGAAGGATTTCTAGGGCTCTGAGTATTGGAGGTAGAGGCTTGGCCTACACTGGTTAATAGTCCCACAAATGACTACAGGACCTCTCAGCAACCACCTTCCAAGCCTTTAGCCACACTTAAATAGCATCCAAAACTGGACTGAAAATATGGATCAGGGGCTAGAGAGATGGCTCATCAGTTAAGAGCACTGGCTACTCTTGCAGAGGACCTGTGTTCCATTCCCAGCACCCACATGGCAGCTAAGAAACATCTTAGGCCAGGTATGGTGGCACATGCCTTTAATCACAGCACTCGGGAGGCAGAGTCAGGTGGATCTCTATGAGTTTAAGGCCAGCCTGGTCTACAGAGAGACCTCCAGGCCATCTGGGACTAAAGGGAGACCATGTCTCAAAAATACCAAAAATATAATAATAATAATAATAAAATAAAAAAGAAAATATGGATCAATCACCACCCAGAATAGCTCTCCAAACTTGGATCCATTCCACAGCATCCAGCACAGAGGGATGGACATCAAGAGCACCTCTCCCAATCCTCTTTCATCTTCCCTGGAGAAATTCTCTGCCAGAAGGGAGCCCATCTCTTCATTGCCCTTGAATACCACAGGGCTGTTCCGGGGCTGCTTTTTCCCTGCCTGGCATGTGTTCTACCCTTCTCCATAAATTCACCCCAAGCCGGACTTCAGAGTCAGCTCAGCAGAACAGACTGGACTGGTCATTCAGCCCCTCGTCCTCCTCCAACCTCTTCCCCTGCAGTAGGTAACAGTGCTGTGGTTTGGATCTGGGAGAGTCTTCCAAAGGGCAGGTTTGAAGGCTGGGTCCCCAGCAGAAGGAAGTGGCCAAATGTTTAAATGAGAAGGTCTAGTGGGAGAAAGGACTCAGGGAGGACTCTTTAAGGGATACTGGTCCCTTGCCCCTTCTTCGGTGTTTTGCTTCTTGGTCTCCATGAGGTGAGCCATGTGCTTCCAACATGATGTGCTGCCTCACCACAGGCCTAAGCAACAGGGCCAAATGATTGTCGACATCAGGAAACTTCTGTATACTGCTTACTTCAGGCTCTCCCTCACAGTGACAGCTGACTAACACAGGCTGCCTTTTGGTACTGAGGTCCCAATGATGGGTAAAAGGAAAAGGCAATTTTCCTTCCTTACTCCTGAATAGTCCCAGATAATCTCCCCATTGAAATCCTTCAAGTAATGGCATCTGTGGAGTCCCATTTGGAGTTCCAAATAGTAGAGACTATTTTTAGGGGCCACATACTATGGAACATCAACAGAAAGCAGTTTTGTGTTAGGCTTCCAACACTGGGACAAAATGCCTGAGAAAATCAAGGAAAAGAAGATGGATTTACTTTAGCTCATGGTTCAGCTCTTTCAACCCATGGTCACTTGGCCCTCTGCTGCCTTTAGGCCTGTGTCAACCCTGACAGAAAGCATGTGACAGAACAAGGATGACTCCATGGTGGCTAGGAATCAGGGATGAAAGAAGGGCCAGGGTACACCCCCAGTGACCTAACTTCCTTCCGGTAGGCATCCCCACCTAAAGGTTCCACCATGTCCTCATAAGGCCATGGGTTGATGACCCAATCTTTATCATCTGAAACTTTAGGGGACATTAACTATAGAAACCAAGTTGGGTATGAATTTGAGGTCATTCCAAGCTATTTGTAATTCATAATGAGTTCTAGGCCATCCTGGGCTATAGAATGAGACCCTGTCTCAAAAAAAATCTAATTCATAGCAATTATTCTCTCCAGCTCTGGAAGAGACAGGAAAAAATTGGTTTCCAGAGCATAGAGCCTTGGTGGGAAGGCAGCATGGTAAGAGGCCCTGGTGGTGGTAATAAACACCAAAGTTCAATCTCTTCCTGCTCTGCGATTATTTCCTAGACTGTCTGACTTAAAGAACAAACCACTTAAAATAAACATACACTTGACTTTGGGGTCTTAGAAGGAGAGTTAGTTGTAAGAGTCTAGACTCTGGAGCCAGATTGTCTGGGTTCCAGTCCAGTGCCACCATTACTGGCTAGGGAACCCATGAACAAATTATTTCAGCTCTCAGTGTCCCTCTCTGTAAAACAGGGATGACAATAAGGGTACCTAACTCATAGGGTTGCTGTGAGAGTTTAATGAATTGGCATTCACGGGGCACTTAGTGCAGCTAATAGTAAGTGCTGCTGTTATTATGCTTTAGAGAGGTTGAAAATGGATTTCGATGAGAGCCCTCTTCATGCTGCAGACAGAGAAAACAAAAATGGTTTCAAAGTAGAAGCTATGAGGTCGAACAC
This sequence comes from Rhizomys pruinosus, assembly GCA_009823505.1. Taxonomy (NCBI): domain Eukaryota; kingdom Metazoa; phylum Chordata; class Mammalia; order Rodentia; family Spalacidae; genus Rhizomys; species Rhizomys pruinosus. The sequence goes on from VZQC01000265.1 coordinate 774,950, forward strand.
TCAGAACCACAGGTCCTCATTTCAGACCACCTGTTTCTTATAGCATTGGGCCATACTACGTGGGCTCCCTCCAGAGTGTGGAGCAAATTAAATTTATATATTTAAGAAGTCCAGCTGGAAAGACCAGTGAATGTCCAAAAACAAATCTGTCAACTTGAATCAAAGCAACAGCTCTATGGTAGATTTAAAATGTCTTCACAAAGTCTTTGATGCTCCTGACTTAGAGAGATGAAACATAATCCCCCTGACACACACACCCTGGTTAATGACTGGACTTGGGGCTTGCTTCTAATGAGCAGAATAAAGCAGAGGTGATAGTGTACAGCTTAGGGAAGAACATCATAAAAGACACTGTGGTGTCCTTGCTTCTTTCCTCAGTCAGGGTTCTCCAGAGAAACAGAAACAACAGTGTGTGTGTGTGTGTGTGTGTGTGTGTGTGTGTGTGTGTGTGTGTCTGGGTCTGGGTCTGGGTCTGTATGGCTGTTCACACTCAGATATGACTAGTACTGCACACAAACGGAAGGTACTACCGGAATTCAGGAAGGGTCTTCCCCACTATGATTCACTGACCCATATGTCAATCTCCAGTCTTGTCTGGAAGCATCCTCACAGATGCACTCAGAAAGAGCACTTCACCAGTCACCTAGGAGTACATCAGTTCAGCAAGGTTACCAAACAAACCACCATACTTACTCTGTGGAAGTAAACTGCCGTGCCATGAGGAGTTCAGGGATGCCTACAGGAGCCTATACTGTGGGGAAATGAGGTCTCTTGCCACAGCCACAGAAGTGTACCAGACCTGGCCAACTCAGGCTATTAGATGATGTACCCCCCAAACACCTGACCCACACATTGTGAGAGACCCTAAGCCACGACCATTTAGCTAACACTGCTTCAAGATTGGGGCCATCAGAAACTGTGTGATAATAAAGCCTTGTATAAATCACTAAGTTTTGGGACCATTTATTTATTTATTTATTTATTTTTTTTTTTTTTGTCTTTTCGAGACAGGGTCTCCCTGTAGCCACAGCTGTCCTGGAACTCACTCTGTAGACCAGGCTGGCCTTGAACTCACAAAGATCCGCCTGCCTCTACCTCCCAAGTGCTAGGATTAAAGGCGTGCGCCACCACGCCGGGCGGGACCATTTATTATGCAGCAATAGAAACTGCATAGGAATTCAGTCTGATTCTTTTATCAGAACCATCTAAAAGCTTGTTTTAACAGCATGTTTGACTGTCCACATTGGGCAAAGAGTGTTTATTAAGGCATTTTGTGTGTATACCTCCTGGGAGCTGGGGGTATATCTTGAGAATTTCTTCCAACAGTACTTCCAGAAAGGGAAGATATATCTTACATGTGTCTTCTGTGTAATATGCTGTTTCTACATGTGGCCAACAGACCTTTTGCTGTCTTTGGAAGACTTGAACAAAGAGAAGAGAATCTTTCCAATTCCTTTTTAAATAAATTACTAGTCTAACAGGGTCTAACTACATTTTTCTGGCAATGACCCATACCACATACACACATAAACTTATATGAAGCTAAAGCTCAGGCACCCAGTCTCAATTAATGACTAATAAATAGTTCATTAATAATGAGTTTGCTGGGTCCTCATCCTGACAAAGAAGAAACAACACTGTCTCTTTATTAAGGAATCTATAGCAGAGCCACGAGAACACAGATGGGTAGAGACTGTGACAGAGAAAGGCTCCAAGGCTGGGAGGGCGGGGAGACTGCATAGGCAGCCAAGAAAAGAGTCTTCTTTGTGAGGAGTATGATGCTTCTGATCTGCAGTACTATACAATGCCTCATGGACTGTTCAAGTTCAACAACAGCATCAAATAATAGCAACTGCAATCTGAGACATCTACCGAAGCCCCAAACACCCTCCTGGTTCCTATAAAAGGCAGAGGTTGAAAGTACTCTTTGGCAGGTGAGGTCATGGCCAACATTTCTTTCCTTGGCAGGTTTTGTTCCAGGTTGGTCTGAAAGGTGCATAAGACAATCCCAGCTCAGAAGCCAGCAGAGTTCGTTCACATACCAGGTGGAATTCTATATCAGTAAGAGCCCCAGTGCTTATTCACCAGCCAGATTTATTTATCAGTGATGGGATTGAAAGGATTTTCCCACAGGATATGCACAGATTAGTGTGCTTTGTCAACAAGCGCTTACATTAATCAGGTCGTGGGTTCCTTATTCTAGAGCAACAGTGCTTGCTGGCTAAGAACAAACACACAGAGAGAAACAAAGTCAGATGAGCAGTGGCCATCTGCCTATTCTAAAAAGTAACTGTCACTTTTTTTAAAAGCCCATAAGCACATTTTAAATATTTATCAATTCGGCTAGAATTTCATCCCACGCATTTCGATCCTGCTGGCCTCCAGCCCTCTTCCTGACCGCTCCTCCCAGATACACCCTCACCCTCACCCTCTCCCAACTCCTTATCCATATATATACATGTTACATGAGTTCTTTCACAAGGAAAGAGTTCAAGGTCTACCTGAACCTCAGACATGTGACTAAGAAGGGACCATTTCTCCCACTTGGTGCTGTTTCTACCTGGATCCAGTCGTTGGGTGATTTCTTGAAGCTCCACAAGAACAGCCTGTGTCTAAGGAATGTGCTCATTAAGAATTTGCTGCATTTAAGCTTCAAGACACAGCCGATTGCCCACAGGTCTCTTGAAGGACAAGTGAGAGCAAGGACAAGGCCACTTCTGCAGGCTCCACAGATAGCTATTCTCTATCCTGTGTCTACAGTAAGGCTGGAGCCTCCAGATGAACCGTGAAAAAGTCATCGCCTCATCTGGTCCGGCTGATGCCAAACATCTGGATGTTATATAACAAGCCATTCGGGGTTGTTTTTCTTGCTCTCTTAAAAATAATCCTGACAATTAATCTGGGTTTGAAACTCCAAATTTCATGTAGTTTCCATAAGGTCGTTGTGCAGACGGGTTTCCATGATTTTTCTTTTCCATGCAAAGCTATGCAGGCACAGTCAGAAGAAAATGCCTAGAGCTGGAGCTAATGTCTGCAGGTGATCCCTTGAGCATTCCTCAGGTTCTTCAGATGGCCATTCTCCCTGGTCACGGGACCTTACAAAGGAAGAAATACCAGCATGCTAGTGTTTACGGGCATTAATGCCCTGTGCTTTAAAAGTGCGTGGCTTAGTTTTACATAAAAGTAAATTACAAGAACCTAAGCAATTTCTTTTTGTTCCATTCCTTACAAGTCTTGCAAAACACCCTGAAACAGGACAATGGATTCTTAGGTTCTCAGTGTTCTTAGGTCACAGCTTGATTATGAGGCCACCAGGTTCTCAGTCAAACACAATGCACTGCCATGAGGAAAAGCAGCCTGTTTCTCACTCTGTCACATCTTCTGATGGCCCCTCCTTGCTACTTCATCTTCTGCTTTTTGATTGCTCCCCTGGCTCACTTACCCTGTGAAGTGATCACATGGGCAGAAGCAGCAATGCATGTGTGCATATCTGCCTACCTCTGAAGAGCTGCTACCACTTTTTAAAAGGCAACAAGCATACTTTAATGACAGGCACAGTATATCCTTGAGGGAAATATCATCTCCACATTGTAGGAAGCTTTATTTTTTATGCCAAACAGGACCACGTGGCCCTGCTAAGGGAAGGGGAACACAGTGTATCTGTCCCATTCATCGCCCCCCCCCCACCAAGCTGGCTACTTCCCGGAGCCCGTCCTGAATGGTACTTCCAACTCAGGCCCTTAGCCTGGACCCACAAGACACATGTTCCACTCTTGGCCATGACTTCCCACCTGCCCAGAGACTCCTGAACCTGGACAGGAATTTCAGGCTGATGGCTGATGGCCTATCTTCAGCCTATGTCCACTCACAACACCAGCTACCCAGATTGGTGGTCTGCAAGGGGAACCTTTTTCCAACCCACTGGCCACCTGAATGAAATGCATGGCCTGTATGCATGCAATAATTAATAAAAATAATGGCCTGGAATTCCGTGATGATGTTACTATGAAATTCAAATTTATTCCTTGCTACAGCCCGCTTTTATAAACTAAATGACGTCAGTTCCCTGGACCAACCATAAGTCCCCCAACTCCATGCCACTGCATACCGTTGCCCTACCCAGCATCACGCACCTAGGCCATGCTGCTTGCTCCTCCTTGGGGCAGGGTCAGACCCTCAGCCATGTGGTGCCCTGAGGCATGCTAGCTGAAAGCTAGCCTGCAATTCAAGCTGGATTTTCCCACACCGCATGATTGTGGAGAAACTGAGGTTCAAAACTATGAGCCAAGAGTGGTGGTGCACATCTATGATTCCAGGAATCATAAGTCAGGGAGACTGTAAGTTCTAGGCCAATTAGAACTACACAAGGGAGATCCCATTCTCCCAAAACAGAAAGAAAGGAGAGAGGAGGCAGGGAAGGAGGGAAAAAAGGAGGAAGAGGAAGAAAAAGGAAGAAAGAATGAGAAGGAGGAAGGAGAAAGAGAAGGAAAGAGAAGGAGAAGGAAGAAGAGGAGAAAGAGAAAGAAGAGGGAGAAGGAGGGGGGAGAGGAGGAGGAGGAGGAGGAGGAGGAGGAGGAGGAACAGCAGTTGTGAGGGATTGTGCAGGAAAAAGATTAAGTAACTTGCCTTTTACTTGGTTGGGCTGGGACTTAATTCAAGTCTGTCAGTGGAAATGACTGCAAAATAGCATTAATATCTTGGCTTTGGATCATACATCTTTATTTATTTGTGTCCATGTGTACACATGTTCACATATCATGGCACATGTGAGGGGGCCACGTGGTCAGAGGCCTGTTGTCACCTTCTACCATGTGGGTCCTCGGTATCAAACCCTGGTTCACAGGCTTGGCAGCAAGTGCCTTTACCTGCTGAGCCATCTTTTAGGCCCTTAAGGTTTTGGCTGTAGGAAAAAGCATGAACTCTGCCACTGTGTAACATTGGGCAAATTGTTTAGTTTCTTTAAACCTCATCTGTAAAATAAAAATAATGACATGAGCATCTCCATAAGGTTTTGTGGTGATGAAGAGATGAAGAGCAAGTGTCCAGTACTTGGCCTAGTGAATGGTGCAAAGTTTGGCTGATTACTAGCAGCTCTCGTAATTATTCACTAGCCCTTTTCTGTCTCACCCCATAGCATGGCTTCCACAAGAACACTCCCACCTTTTGCTGTAAGTCTTTAAACAAAACACCTACTCTGTACCTGGTGTCAAGTTACAAGAACCTAATAGTTACTCAACCCTGAGAGATTCTGGTTGTTCATTCAACAATAGGAATTATGAAAGCAGATGGTCCTAATATAGGTTTGGTGACAATGATGTCATCGAGGAACCTGATTTGTGTTGTATTCCTCATGATCATAAGATGGCTGCTTCAGCTCCAGATTCCACATCCTCACATGACAAAACAGAGGTGAAGAAGACAGACAACTTTCTCCGTAGATTCCTCTCATTAAAAAGGAAAATCTTTCTGAGATGCTTCCAGTAGAATTCACCTTATATTTCCACGGTCAAAGTAGTTACACACCTAACCCTAAATAAGATCGATAAGGCTGCTTTAGATAAAAAAATCTGAAAATGTTTCTGTAAAAGACCAAATAATAAACAATTTAGTCTTTACTGCCAACTTGGTCTTGGATATTGCTCTCATGGAATGAAAGCAGCCATGGACAATAAGGAAACAAACACATCCTAGTTCCAATAAAACTTTATTTTCTCAGAGTTGACAGATGAGCTTGGCCACTCCCAGCTTTAGACCTATCATGGTGTTACCAAGTACATAGCTTCTTTGTTTAGGGTTAAATTTGATTAGCAAATAGCGCAGAGTGACTGTGTGATGGGCATGCCACACAGTGATGATGCTCCCAGGAAAGCAGAAAGATTTGAAGTTGTGGGAACCTGTTACTGATAGAACCATCAGGAAGTTAGGAGCTGTACTGACTTACCCAGACATGCAAAAGAACATGCTATCCAAAGAGTGATCTGGGTCTACACTTGTGATTCAGAGTGCTTTGTAAGAGCCCTGGGGTTCCTCGGAGGTGCCTGGCACATGTGAGAGAGGAGCCACACAAGGGAGAGCGCCCTAGGTCCTCTTCCCTGTAGGTTTAGCCAGGGACCTGCATGCGATGTTTCTATTTAAGGCTTGGGGGATTTGTAAGGAAGACAAAGCCACGAGGGAAAATGGTAATGATATATGTATTAAAAAAAAAAAAACTAAAATCACTGGCAGAGACGATAGAGCTCATCTTCCCATAAAACATCCTTTCTAATTATATCTCCTGTGATTCAACCAAATGCTTGCAGCCCTGGGAGACGCTCTGTTCATGGCTCTCATGATATTCTGCCAGTGTTCTTTTTTTCTCGTTTCTATCAGTTCAGTGGCTGGAGCCTCCGTTTTACTCTTCCTTGACAGTAAGTTTGTCCAACATAAGAAGCTTCCTGGCATTCTAAAAGCAATTGTGTGTGTGTGTTGTGTGTGTGTGTGTGTGTGCACACGCGTGCATGCATGCGTGTGTGTGTGTGTGTATGTGTAACATTTTATTATTTTTTTATTTTTATAGTATGCCTGTATTGCCTGCATGTATGTAAGAATATCTGTGTCTTCAATGCCAGAGGAGGTCAGAAAAGGGTGTCGGATCCCCCAGGACTGGAGTTACAGACAAAGGTGTTAGCTGCCATGTGGGTGCTGGGAATCAAAACCTGGGTCCTCTGCAAGAGCAGCCAGTGCTCTTAACTGCTAAAACATCTCTCCAGCCCCCTGTGTGTCTATGTGCAAGTTACTACATTATACATCTGATGTGAATGGGAACATAGAAAAGTAGACTATGAAGACTCCTTCCTCACTCCTGCATTGTCTGGATGCATGGAGCTTCTTAAATGAAAACTCAGTTTCAACAGAAGAACATGACTAGAAATGTGTGGTGGCTGGGGCGGAGGGATGGCCTACGGTTAGGCGACGGACCGCTCTTGCAGAGGACCCGGGTTCGATCCCCAGCACCCACATGGCGGCTAGGCTGAGAACCGTCTGTGACTCCGGTTCCAGGGAGAACTCCAGTTCCAAGGCGGGATCCGAGACCGGTCTTCTGACCTCCGCGGCATCGCACGGGGATGGACACGTGGCAGGCCAGAATGCAGCAGACATCATATACACATAAAATAAAAAAATTAAATAAAAATATTAAAAAAAATAAATAAATAAGAAAAAGGAAATGTGTGTGGGCACACACCTTTAATCCCAGCACGAGGAAGGCAGAGGCAGGCAGATCTCTGTTAGTTCAAGGCATGCCTGGTCTACATAACAAGTTCCAGGCTAGCTGGGGCTACAGGGAAACCCTGACTCAAAAAGACACAACAAAACAAAAAAAAACAACAACAACAAAAAAACAGAAATATACTTCCGAATGAGTTTTATCCCGAACTGATCTCTTTCGAATGCACGCTTCCCAGGACGGCTACCTTGGCAGTCTTCCAGCGGGATTTTCCTATTTGGAATTACATTTAGATCCAGCTTTTCAACCGCATAAGAAAAATCAGTCTCATTCAGTTAGAGTGGACCCCATTTCATTTGCCCAGAAATGCTAGCTTTTGCACCTGGCCTCCAACCCTGCAGGGGTGGCTCCAAAGATCTCCACCTTTAAATGTGCAGCTGCCACAGTGAAGGACTGTCACAGACTTGTCCCAGTTCCACGGGGATTCTGAAGGTGAGCTATGTGGGGTGATGGCCATGCTGCAGCCTCCAGTGGACCCCTGAAACATGATGAATCACAGGGCGCTCCTGTTGGCACAGCCAAGGAAAGCGGGCCAGAGAAGGCTGGAAGTGGACCAGGTTTGGTCAAGAACTGGAATAAGGATTCAGCATCAGCCATGGAAAGTACTTTGGCTCCACAGCTAGACTCTGAAACCTGGATTCAAATCCCAGCTTTGCCATGGATTAGCTGAAAAACTCAGCCAGGTTTCTTTATATAACATCATTACTAATATCTATATATATATAATGTATAATGTATAATGTATTAGTGTTTGTACATAAGCACACCTATGACATGCACTGCCTGGGGAGGCCAGAAAAGGGGGTCTGATCCCCTGGAACTGGAGTTATGGATGGTTGTTAGTTGTCATGTGGGTGCTGGGAACCAAACCTGGGTCCTCTGCAAGAGTAGACAGTGCTCTTGACCAGTGAGCCATCTCTCCAGCCCTTTAGTCAAGTTTCTTAATGTCTCTGGCATTCTGTTCCCCTGGCTATGAAATGGGAACAAGAAGACTATAATCACTCAAGGATATCACAAGGACCAAGCCAGCTAATAATAGTACAACACTAACCATAACTTCTAGTTTGCTATTACCATCCATGGCTGAACAACATCTCAATTCATGTCTCCTTCAGCTTTTACAAAGTATAATCCAAACAAAGTAAAAAACTTGACCGTCTCGTCCCCACCACATCTGGAGGCTGGCTTAGGTATGTGAGCCTTATTTAAGCTGCAGTGACAAAATACCTCAGGCAGGGAAACTTATAAAGAGCTCACTGTTCTGGAGGATGGGAAGTTGAGGTCGAGGTGTGTTCTGTTCCTGGATCCTCATTGGCAGAAGGGCACTCATCCCTTAATTCCTCCACCTGTTAATCATATTTCATATTGACATCTTACATGAATTGGGGGGAGGTGACACCAACATCCAAACTGCAGCAAACCTCTTAGTCTCGAAGAACAATGCTCTTGAAGGAGGGTTCGACTGCACCTAGATGTTGGTGCATCTGGGGTGGCCAGTGCCTACATGCTGGCTTACTCTTTGGGGATAATTTCAATGCTCTCCTCTTGTAGCCTGTCTGGTGGGCCAGTTCACTCTGGCATGGATTCTGGTATGTGTCACTCCACTTGCTCCTGAGAGGAAATGGGTCCCCTTTGCCCCATGGGGAGATTAATGGACCTGTGCTCTGCAGGGCTGTCAAAAATTCCTCCTTTTACCCCTGTAGACAGCTATCTCTGTTCAGGTCCTATCAGTTTCTGTGGCTCCCACATTCCAGGACTCACCTGTAAATCTCTCCTCCTGATTTTTCTGGGCAAAGAAAATTTCCCTGATGGCCTCTCCTGGGTCTTCAGTCTGGAAGTGAGGGATGGTGACAACCGCCAAGCAAGAGCTCAGAGACAGTCTACATCTCATCTGAGAATAGGAGATTTGAGACATAGTGTACCCTCTCTGGGTCTTGGCAAAAATCCCAACACTCAATACTGGGGCCTTTGGGGGGGGGGGTCCGTTACATGCGGATGAATGCCAGACTGGGGACACTGAAATTACCCAGGAGCACTTGACTGTGAGGGCCCGGAATCTGCCGCTCCGTGTGGCCCCGGGATTCAAGGTGTTCTTCTTTCCAGCCTGCTCCTAAGGAATGCAGCCCAAGGATTCAGGCCCTGCCCTCTCATCCGCACGCCTGGCTCTTTCCAGGCATCACCTTAGCCAAAAAGAGTCCTTAGAACGCATGATTTAAAGTAAAAACCTGTCAGTTCTAAGCTTGTGCCTAGGCAAGAGGGGCGCTCAGATCGCAGGAAGGGGACAGAAGACCTGGCACAAGACAGGAAGGGGTAACAGAGACGAAAGGAAAAAAATGCAGGCAGTGGTGAAATACTCTCCAAGACTTCACATTAAATGGGGACGCCTGGCGCCTGCGGCGGGGTCAAATGAGGTCAGACAAGCTGATCCTTGGAATTAAGGGCATCCTGGGGACAGCTGCAGAGCAGGAGGCTCCTGTCCTCGCTTTCTAAGCAGGACGGGATCCCAAGAGGCGGGGGCGGGAAGCCCCTTTTGAGGTGGTGATGGTAGCTTGTGTCTTTCACCCACCAAAAGCGACGTGGAGCTCAGCGCAAAGCCCAGAAGAGAGACAAAGAATAACTGTCAGTGTTTTGTACGTCTCCTTAAGAATCGATTCTTGGTGCACGGTCCCTAAAGCCAAAACCAAACAAAACATTCCTGGAAACATCAACAGACTTTGCATCCGTGACAGGCCCCCGAAGCGGATTCTATGAGTTCGTGACAACGAAATGCATGATGTGCAAATCTCCACGAGGTCCTCCGGGACCACGATGGGTGTCCCCGAGCTCGCCTGGACTGCCGAAGGCCGGGGTGAGTCTGCTTTACGGGCAGGAAAACTTTTGCAGGGCTGGCCTGGTGGCGCGGCCTGCGGCCCCTGGACACGCAGCGCGACACTGCCACCTAGTGGCAGTCTTCTTCATCGCCAAGGCCGCTCGCAGCCTTGAGCAGAGGACTTGCTCAGGCGCCTGGCAGCTCACGTCCGCTGGAACGCTGCAGCCCAGCCGAAGCCCGCGAGGGCGGGGCGCACCAGCGCCGGTCACGTGGGTTAGCAACAAGCAGCAGCCAATGGGAGCGCGAGTCAGGTGGCGCGTGCGTTGGCTGCCCACCCGAGGCGCGGAGAAGGCTAGCAGGGATCTGCTCCTGCCTTGCTCACTGGAGCTGCGGGAGGGGGCGTGGCCGGGCGCCTTCCTTGTGGGAGCCCTTGTCCACAGAGGAGTAACCGGACTTCCCCCGCTTCCCCTGCACATCAGTGACCTCGTGGAGGGGCAGCGGGTCAGTGGGAAGCAGACGGAAGAGACCCCTGAGCCGGGAGTCTGGTTCCCTTGCGTGGCCACTTGTTGCTCTGATTGAGCCTTAGGACCGAATTTGTCATCGAGATCCACGCTGGGAATTAAATCCAAATAAAGATGCTTCAGGGTCCCTCGTTGCTCTCCCCGTAGCAGGTGGGCACCAGGACCTCGCAAAGCCGAGGGCTGGCCAGAGGACAAAGCAGAGAGCCTGGAATTGGGTTGGAAAATAAAAAAGTCAGCTTAGTTGGTTTTAATTATCTTCAATGGAAAAGCCACATCCAAAAGTACAAATAATGACTTTTATGGTAATCCCACCATGTTGACATAAACCAGCCCACCCATGAACGCAGAGCTGACCACAGTGCAAAATGTCAGGGGTGTACAGTGGGGCCTGGGGGAATCGATCATCCGGCGGGACCAGACCAGCATGCGTTGTCTTGGCTCCCTGGGCTGAGCACACTCATCTTGTGAATGGCCTCTCCAGCCTTTTCTTCCTCTGAAACGAATCCAGGACGGAGCGGAGGGGCATTTAACTCATTCCCCTCCCTGAGGCACTTCGAAAGACTGTAAGCTGTTACTACCTTTATGGGGTGTGATGATAGAGACAAGAATAGCTCAACCAGCGGGGTCTGTGCATCCTGTTTTTAACCTCCCCCCAGATGTTGCATTCTGTTCTTTGATAACCTACTTCTGATGCTAACCACCTTTAACTGTGGCATAACTTTCCATTCTCGGGTTTGAGCTGTGTTTCTTCGAGGTCATTCAGGGTCTGGCTCTCTCCCAGACAGAGATGGAGCATTTGCAGGGTAGCCTGTGGAATTCAGTGCTAGAGATGCACCTGTCAGGAACTGGGAACATCTTGATGCAAACTTGGGGCTCTGCCATGGCATTTCCTTCATGTGGGCACTGACACATTATTGATTCATTTAGAGAACAGGCCCTGTGGACCCACAGTATGCTGTTTATTTTTTTTATTTATTTTTGTATGTGTATGAATGTACTGTCTGCATGTAGGTTTGTGTACCCGGGTCATGCAATGCCGGAGGTCAGAAGAGGGTGTCAGATTCCTCTGGAACTGGAGTTAACCACTAGGTCTTCTCTCCAGCCCCGCAGTGTGCTGTTTAATAATTACATTTCTACAAATCCTGACCAGGATGGCTATTTCGTCTCAGTCCATCAACATGGATTGAGTTCTAAGTGCCAGGTCTCCACTTAGGTTCGAAATTATAGCACTGTAGCAAGAATTTAGTGCCATCAAAGAATTTAGTGCCATCAAATAGATTCACAAAGAAAGAAGTGAGAAATGACCACCTCAACTCCACAGTCAAGGACCAACTCACCGACTGGCCTCTGCTGATTGATTGCTGCACCCTCTTAATCTGTTTCCTCCAACAATGGCCTGTGGAACTTTTTTCATCATGAATAATATAACCATCCCTGTGTTTAATATCATTAGTTAATGGGATCCAATGGGAAGAGTCAGGGGCTAGTAATTAAAAAGGAAACAAATCCCATACATCTGGTTCCAGCCTGGCTCTTGCACTTGACAGAAATCCCTAACTTTCAACAGATTTTGATGATCTGAATCTCAGTTTCTTCATCCCCAGAATTTTCTTGGCAACTGCACAAAGACAGGATCCAGGTCATGGTTTTCTCATCTATAAACTGAGGATTGTGAACTAGGTTTACAGTTTGATGAATTGTTTTCTGGAGAAGATTCCTCCTTTAAAAATAAAATATGATGTCACCAGGCATGGTGGTGCACCATTAATCCTAGCACTTGGGAGGCAGAGGCAGGCGGATCTTTGTGAGTTCAAGGCCAGCCTGGTCTACAGAGTGAGTTCCAGGACAGCTGGGGCTACTATCTCAAAAAGACCAATATATATATATATTGGTCTTTTTGAGATAGTAGCCCCAGCTGTCCTGGAACTCACTCTGTAGACCAGGCTGGCCTTGAACTCACAAAGATCCGCCTGCCTCTGCNNNATATATATATATATATATTGGTCTTTTTGAGATAATATATATATATATATTCTATCTCAAAATATATATATATATATTGTATATGTATATTGTATAGATAGTATATATATCAAAATATATATATACTATCATATATATATATATTTATAATGTAATGTCAAAACCCCAACACATAGCACACAGGTTGGCTTCTGCCCTGAGGCAGAAAGTTCTGGATCTTATAATACTCACTTTACTCCCTAAAAGTCCCTGAGGCACCTGTGTAGAGCCATAGGGTTCCAACAAACACAATTTGAAATTCACTATGCTAGATGACTACTTTAAGGTACCTTGCATTTCTAAAAACCCTGTAAGCTGAGATTTTCTAACACAGGATGTTTTTATGATGAATTTGAAGTCCTGTTTTCTTTCTTTATGTATTAGTAGGTTTGGGGAGACAATCACCAGCTTTACTAAAGCCAAAACATGTTTCCTTGCTCTCTGCCCAAGTACAAAGCCAATGACTGTGCCAAAGAATAAAATTAAATTTTGATGGAACATAGCCTATTATAATGAGAAAAACACCTCGCTGGGGATGCCTCTAACTAGTTCTATAACATTCATCAAGTTAAGAAACATTCTTAACTTGCTCAAATCTTAAAAATAAGGAGGTTGAGTAGTTTAGTAATCCTAGTAGCCAGGAGCATGGGCACGCCTGGACTCAACACCCTAATGAGTTTCTTTTTCACTGTGCCTCAGGCTAAATTGCTCCCTCGCCCTCTCTAATGTGTGTAAACCCAGCCTGTTGGAGGCCAGGGGAGCAAGGAGACAAATTAGGTTGTAAATGACACACCAGGACATCAAACTATAAACAGTAACTGACCCATTGTTGTGTTTGCACAGGTGGTTTGAGTTCACAGCAGGCCTTGACCCCAGCTCAGCAAGCAGAAACCCCATTCTAGTAGGAAGGAGTTCTGCCCGATGTTCAATGTGCTGGGCATGTCCAGGAGGGCAAACTAAGAAACCCAAGAAAACCCCTGAGTTTGGAGGAGAAGTTTTAAAGGAAACAGTCTGGGTTAAGGACCAGGGTTAGGCCAAAAGATCTGAGCCACACACAGACTATGATTCATTATCTCTGAACATGCACATGAAAAAAAAAAAAAGTCGACTTTAGGGCTGGACATAAGAAAAGCAACTCGCCTCGTGGCAATGACTTGGTTATAAGTTAACTTTATGGGTCGCTGAATGTCTGGAAACAGACTATAAAGAAAAGAAAGGGTGACCCAAGAGCTTTGTGTTGGAAATGTCTGTGACCAGTTGCTTCTGGAACTGAGATGTATTGACTGTGATAAAACTTTATAGGCTTGGCACCTGTCTGTTAAAGTTGGAGCTGGAAGCAAACTTTGGACTGAGTAATTGGTCTGAAGCTGTGTTTAAGAGGGGAAACAGAAGAGATTTTATTCTAATCAGAAAACAGTGTAGTTTCTAAGGGTTCTGCCCTTCTTGGTGACCTGTATCTCAGAAGGCTACCTGTAGATATCTTTTCTAAGTTAATTTCCAAACAAGCTAGAAGAGTTTGACCACCCTAGCCTTTTTTGTTGTTGTCTAATCACCTTATTTTGAAATTGGAAATCAGTTAAAATAAAAATAAAAGAGCCTGCTATTGAGAATTGCTATCCTTAACTGTTTCCATATGGGGAAAAACAATGTTTTGTACCTAATGTTGAAATCTATTCAATCATCATTTTGAACATTAACGTCCTTCAGTTAGCCAATAATTATTTATTAAGCACATACCTCACATAATCTGGTGTTACAGAACATAGTATCCAAAGCTGTAGGCAGGAAATTTGAAACAAGATTCGGCTAAAAATGCTTCAGAAAATAAATCTTTTTTCCATTTAATTTTTTTTCAAGATTGGTAAAATGCAAGTTTTATTCAAAATATGACAGAGGCGGGGATGGCACCCCACATCTGTTATGCCAACACTTGAGAGGCCAGGCAGGAGGAGTCTAAGCCTGAGGCCCGTTTGAGCTACATAGCAAGTCTCTCTTTTGTTTTTTCTCTCCCTCTCCCTCTCTCTCTCTCTCTCTTTCTCTTTCTCATACACACACAAACCAATACTAAGAAAAAAAATGTGATGGAGAAAAGGGCTGCACTGAGTTTCAGGAGACTGAAGAGCTGAACTTAGGTATCATTATCAATAGCTATGTGGCAATGGAAGAGAACACTTCATCTTTGGGGCTCTGATAAACCTCTAATGGAGGTTGAACTAGGTCATATTTCCTCCCACAAAGATTAACTGTAAAAACTGTGTGATAGTTACCAAGATAAGCACTATTCATTCTTTATCAGTTAATCCTCATAAGAACCCTATGATACTGTTCTCCCCCATTTTCCCATGAGGGAACTAGCCTTACAGAGGTTTGGAAACTTGCCCAAGGTCAAGCAGTGACTAAGTGGCAAATCTGACATTGAACTTAGCCCTTCCCACCTTCCAAGTTCCACTTTCCCATTTCACAATACTGAGCTGTCCTGGAAGGAAAGCAACCTAATGCTTTTTTATTTCTACTTATTGAGTATTCCTTATCTGAAGTGTTTGAAATGAGGAGCATTTTTTATTTCAAATGTTGGAGTGTTTGCAAATTCATAATGAGATATTTCAGAGATAGGACCCAAGTCTAATGAAGTTTGTTTGTGTTTTGTATATATCATACATGCATATCCTTGAAGATAATTTATACAGCATTTTTAATGCACTGGTGATTTAACTGCAACTCAAGACAGCAGGTCAGGTATGTAGTTTACTACTTATAACATCATGTTGGTATTCAAAAGGTTTGTATTTTGGGTCTCTGGATTTGGAATGTTCAATTGCTATCAGATTGTCACCTGCACTTCATTATAGTGCTAATAAGCATCATCCTACATAGAACTCTCTAAGCTCCCAGAGTCTTTCCCATAAGTGATTGCTGAAGCATAGTGTGGAGATATCTACCAAGGGAGAAGGGAAGTCGTTCCAGGAAACAGTGTGCTCATACCCATGAGAACTGAGTAGGAGATGAGACTTCTGGTTAGTGACTGTGACCCAACCTTCAGAATACACAAGGAAATTACCACCCAGGAAAAATGGTTAAGACAGCCAAGGTTTAATGATGCCTGGCCAAGGCTTTCTTGTCACTTCCTTTCATAGACCTCTTACACCAACCCTGGCTTCTAAATGCCTTCATAGCTATTCAGTCAACATAGTGTCAGGCATGTAGATAAGAAATAGTACTTGAGGGCTGGAGAGATAGCCTAGCGGTTAAGAGCACCGACTGCTCTTGCAGAGGACTTGGGTTCCATCCCCAGCACCCACATGGCGGCTGAGAACCGTCTGTAACACCAATTCCAGGAGAACTCCAGTTCCAGGGGAATCCAAGACCCTCTTCTGATCTCTGCGGCATTGCACGACACGGGTGCACAGACCTACATGCAGACAATACATTCATACACATACAAAAAATAAATAAAATAAAATAAAAAAGAAATAGTACTTGAATCAGGAATCAGAATATGGTCAGGGTTATCTGTAGTAGTTTCTGGTTTCCCCATGCCCGAGGTACAGTTAAAAGAGAAACTCACTTAGGACCCTCATTCGGAGTGACCAAAGCCTTGGGGGTTCCTGGAAGGAAATAATCTTATTGGTACAAGTGGGGATCTAAAAGTATCAACTCCACAGGCCTTGGGGATGCTTTGGTTTTAAAAATATCTAAAACAAAAGATAGCAATTTATCCTAAAAGGAAGAATGATAGCCTAAAGATAAATCTTTGCTCTTGCAAAAAACTGTCTCCTGGGGTACACCAAGGTTTACCATAAGATGGCTTAGGATAAGTCAGATATTTATGAGCAGACATAAACTGCACAAATGCAATTATTTTTAAAAAATTGGGGGGCAGTAGCAAGGCAAGATGGCTTAAAAAATAAAAGCCCTTGCTGCTAAGCCTGACAACCTGAGTTTGGTCCCCAGGACCAAAATGCTAGACAGCCAACTCTTGCAAGTTGTTCTATGACCTCTACATGGCTACCTTGGCAAAGGCATGAACACACGCATGCACACACAAACACACACACACACACACACACACACACACTAAATATAATAAGAGAAAGAATTTTAAATTGTTAGCCTGTACATATGGATTAAATAGAAAATAAGTAGTTGAAGAATATCAACCTTAAGAAATTTCACATTTTGTCTTGAAAATACTGGAGCCTAATGTTGTATGAAATGCACAAAACTCACTTAAAAAAATGGTTTAAAAAAAAAAGAAAATACTGGAGCCTTCAGAATCAATGAAAAGAAAATCTTTTGCATTATCAAGAAAGGGGAAGGAATTATGCATATTCTCAACAATAGTAATAGAAGATAATTCTCCATTACTTGTTTATATTAGATCATCTTGAATCTGTATTGAAGATATAAATTATACTTCCTGCAATAAATTCAATTTGTGATTATAGATAGACTTCTCGATTTATTTTTAGTTGCTTAAAAACTGCCCCACATTTTGCTGACCACATATCTCTTCTATGAAACTCTTTATCAGCTCCCTGGGGTGATAATTAGCATTTGGAGAGACTCTCTGGAGGAACTGTTGACTATTCCAATGGAAAAAAAGTCTGTCTTAAATCTGGGAGACCAGGAATTGATTATAGCTCTGCCACTAAATAGATGTAACCTTACAAGTTTCACCTCCCCGGTTCTGTTCTGTTTAAAGAAAAGGAGCAGGTGGAAAAGGCAAAGCAAGCTTGAAATCCCAGCACTTGGAATGTGGAGACAGGAAGCTCTGGAGTCCAAGGCCAGTCTCAACTGCACACTGAGTTCAAGGGAAGCCTGGATTACAGGTGACCCTCTCAAAACAAACAACAACAACAACAACACAAAACCAAAACAACAAAATAAAGAAAAGAAGGGGGAGGTCAAAATCAAGTGATATCGTTCTTTCTAAGAGTTCCTTCAAGATCATAGGATTTCATCATGAGCAGTTCTCATGAACAACAGAGCAGAATCTTGGCCAAATGACCACACTTGGTTTACTGGGATGAACTGCCAAGGACTGAGACCTGGAGATTGAGCCAGGAATCCTGGAATGAAATACATGAACAAGAGCCAGAGATAAAAACTGCCACCCAATTCCCAGGAGATCCCCAGGTAATCCAGGTAAGAGGAGATATTCCTGGTTATATCCTAGAGCTTAGGAAATTGGGGCAATGGGACCAGGCATGACATGACACAGAATGTTTGTTGACCCTTGATCTAGGGAAGCTATTTTATGAAATGATTTTTAAAAACCAATTTAGTGTGTGTGTATGTGTGTATGTGAGAGAGAGAGAGAGAGAGAGAGAGAGAGAGACAGAGACAGAGACAGAGACAGAGACAGAAAGAAAGGAAGAGAAAAAGTGAGGGAGAGGGAGAATGTATTTGTGAGTGTGTTGTGTATGTGTCTGTCTGTTAAGGCGTGCACACGTGTGTGTGTGTGTGTGCGCGCACGTACTCGTGTATCTGTCTATCTGTTTGGTTTGACTGAGGTAGTAGGGACTTGGGGACTCATTATGATAACAGCTTACAGGCAGATGATCAAGACCTAAGAATACTCCAGGCTAAGGGAACACTTCCAAATGCTTTAAAATCTAATTAATTATTTATTATTGTGTGTATGTGTGTGTGTTTGTGTATGATGCGGAGCACATGGAATTAGTTTTGTCCTACATTTATGTGGATGCTGGGGATCAAACTCAGATTGTCAGGCTTACTTAACAAGTGCCTTGGGGCTGGGGAGATGGCTTAGCGGTTAAGAGTGCCGACTGCTCTTGCAGAGGACCGGGGTTCGATTCCTAGCACCCACATGGCTGCTAAGAACCATCTTTAACTCCAGTTCCAGGGGAATCTGATGCCCTCTTCTGACCTCCTCGGCATTGCATGACACAGGTGCACCAACCTACATGCAGACAGTACACTGATACACATAAAAAAAAATACCTCTCCCCCCAAAAAAACCCAACAAGTGCCTTTTACTGCCTGGACCATCTCACTAGCTCCTCAGATATTTTTTAAATGCTTGAAAATTCCAATTCCAACCTGGATAGTGTTTCTAATCCCTTACTCCGCATCTTTTGCCAAACAATTCAGTGCTCCTTTGGGGTGAGGGGCTTCAGCAGTGTTACGCAGACACCCTCTTCTAGGACCTAATCAAATTTCCCTTTTTGTCTCTGACAAATTCCCTTCAAAGTATTTCATAATCTAAGGCCCAGTTCTTCATCAGAGAAACAAGAATAATGAACCCAGTGCATAGAGACAGTGTGAGAAATGAATGTATTTGCATACACACACACACACACACACACACTCACACACACACAGTGCCAGGCACATGGAAGATGATCGTACATTTTGGTTTCTGAACATTTACTGGGTGATAAGAGGTGACAGGTGTGAACGTTGGAGAGCTAGACAGACTTTGGCCCAGACCTTGTTCTGACCCTCCTTCACCTCTGGCCTTAGGTAAGACATCTGAGCCTGTTCAGCCTCCGATCCCGTCCTAAGTACTAAACACACTCACACAATCCCAGTCCTTTTTGCTGGGTGCTACAGGGAGGCCCACCAGCCAGACCCAAGAGTACACCCTCGGAAGTGGACACACGGCCTCAGCAATTTTTACTAACATGAAACATAGCTTCCAATAGATGGTTGAGAGGAAAAAAATAAAAACAACACCCTATGCCGGTAGAATTTTGCAGGCTCCTTATGTGGGGTGGCTCTCCATCTTATGGTCGTGTTCACAATCCAGCCTCATGAGAGGTCTCCTTTTCTCAGGTTCTTTTCAGCTATAGCAGGGAATTAAGTCTTTGTACTTAAACCAGTTTGAATTAGGCTTTCTTGATATCTTTTTTTTTTTATGTGTATGAGTGTACTGTATGCATGTATGGACATGCACCAGAATCATGCAATGTCTGTGGAGCTCAGAAGAGGGTGTTGAATTTCCCTGGAACTGGAGTTATAGACAGCCACCATGTGGATGCTGGGGATTGAACCTGGGTCCTCTGCCAGAGCAGCCAATGCTCTTAACTGCTGAGCCATCTCTCCATTAGATCAAAAGAGCAAGGTCCTTGTGAATTGAATTAGTGCCCTTGTAAGATAGGCTTGAGGGAAACCACTCTTTCTACCCCAAGTGAGTCCAGGCAGAAAGTACCACCTATGACACATAAAGCAGGCCCTCTCTACCTAATCTACCACTGTCTTGATCTTGAGTTTCTCAGCCTCCAAAACTGTTATGAAATAAATTTGTTATATATATATATATATATATATATATATATATATATACTCCTTAAGTCTATGGTATTTTGTGATAGCAGTCCAATTGGACTAAGATAGAATCAGAATCCATTTTCCATCAAAAGGCATCTATAAAATAGTTTGACTTCTCTACTTCTGCTTTGGTTAACTATTATTAAATAACAAATTGTTCCCATTTTACAGAAACTTACATTAAATATTTGCTCACTGAGAGATCCACAAGCATCTTGGCTAAGTGGTTTTGACTCATAAAGTTGGTGTCAAGATGTCATTTGGATCATAGTTATCTCAAGACTTAACCAGAGTTGGGAGGTTTATCTTCAAGTTCACCCACATAGCTGTAGGCAGGACTTGGTTAGCTGTGGTCTAGAGTCTTCAGTTCCTTGACACTTAGGCTTCTATGTACTTGATAACAGATGATAGATGATAGATAGAGAGATAGATGACAGCTAAATAGATGATAGACATCGATGATAGATAGATATTTAGGTAGATAGATGATACATGATAGATTAGATAAATAGGTAGATAGATAATAGATAGATAGAAGATAGATAGATGATAGATATAGACAGCTTGATAGATACATAGATAGGTGATAGAGCAGTCACACTCATATATAACCTAGTCTTGATAGTAACATATTCTCTCCATACTCTGTTTATGAACACTAACCCTGGCACAGTGTGGGAGATGATTGCATTGTGTGAATACTAGGTGTGAATACCAGGAATCATGGCTCATTGGAGGCCATTCTGAAGACCCACAACCACAACTGCCATGGGTTGTTTTAGCCTACATTTTCCTTTTCCCCGGAGACTTACTGGAACAGAGAGGAACTTCCGTTATGGTTTGAATAAAACAAAAGTCCCCCATGTGATCATATGTTTGGACACCAGTGCCCAGCTATGGGAATTTATTCTGTGGAAGCCTGGCAGTGCTTTTTGATACATTGTCAGAGATGTGAACCAGTAGCCTTACTCTCCTCCTGCCACAGGCTCCAGCCACCCCAGGCTTCAGCCACCTCCATCACCTTGATACCCTCAAACTGTGAGCCAAAATAAGTCTTTCCTCCTTTACATTACTTTTCGCCAGGTATTTGGTCACAGCCACAAAAAAGTAACTCATACATGTTCTGCTTTCTCTTCGTTCATTTCCCTGTAAGACAGTGAATTACATCCTTTACTCCTGTGCTCTGTTCAGGTCTAATCTACCCCATACAGGCATTCCCAAAGATAGTTCTTTCTCCAGAGGAATTGTTAGTAAGAAGCATAAAAGTTTATATTTAATCATTTCTATCTATAAATGTGTTTGTGTATCTATCTTTCCTTGATAATGAAAGAAAAACTTTAAATAGTAGAAAGCACTGACCATTCCTTAAATTCTTCTCCCAGTCCCCACCAAAGATTGCAGTGCCTTTTTCCTGTGGGAATTAATTCCTTGGAAGCAAGGGAGGACCCATATCACTTGTGTTAGCTATCCAAGCCATGTGGCAAGAAAGCATGGCTTTTTTTTTTTTTTTTTTTTTTTTTTCAGGTATTCCTGCTAGAGGAAGCAAGGCCTGAAATGAGGCAGAAAATTGAATTAGTAGATTTTAGATCCAGAACGGTCACTGAAATTTCATGTACATGTAGGAGTTGATGTCACTAAGCATCTATCTACTAAGTGCCAGGAATCAGCACCAGGAGGAATAAAGGCACCAAGAATCCCTCCTCTTACAGAGCTTATGTTCTTGTGGATAAAGACTAGCACATAAATGCATACTAGGCTGAGAAGAAAACCACAGCGAGTTAAACAGACTGACAACAGGCGTACCTATTAATTCAAGCACTCACAATAGTCCTTTGTTGTACCTATCCCTGGCTGGTGTTATTTCCAGATGTGAGACCTGTCACTCTAAAAAGGATCTTTGAATAAACACATTTTGCTGAGTTAAGAATGGCACCTACTACGAGACAGACTGAAAAGGGGTAAAGGGGTTAAAGAGAAAACTCACTCTATAATTTACACATATCATTTTAATCCACCAAAGAGAGTATTAGAAGTCTGTCCTCATCCCACTGCCACTGAACGCATCTGAGGTCGCCCTAACAGAAATGACATGTTAAAATAAAACTCCAAGTCTTTCCTAGTAGAAACAAAATGGATTCATGTCACAAATTCATTCTTTCTTGGAGAATTTAGAATACTCAATGCACATCCATATCCTTTTAAATAACTCAAAACAAAAATGGTATCATATTATAATGGAAAAAAATACATGAACTTTCTTTTCCTGAAAAATCCTTCTTGATTGTCCAGGGCAGAATGGCAAATTCACTCTTCTCAGAAGACTTGTAACCCAGGCATGGTGGCTCATGCCTTTAATCCTAGCGCTTGGGAGGCAGAGGCAGGCAGATCTCTGTGAGTTCAAGGCCAGCCTGGTCTACAGAGTGAGTTCTAGGACAGCCAGAGCTACAGGGAGACCCTCCTTCGAAAAGACCAAAAAAAAAAGAAGTGTTGTTACAGCCTCCAGAGATTCAAGGGTGTGGGAGATGACACAGAGACCTGATCTTATTATGTGTTGGCCTTTATTATACCTCCCCTGCCCAGTGTCTTACTCGACCACTTCATGTGTCTCTTGCACAGTGGTCAATGGTCACTGTGTTGTGAGATTTGTGAGCTTTTCACAAGATGCACATCCTCTGCTGGAGTCACTCCTTATCTGCCGCTCACTACACACACACTGCCCTCCCATATTTGCTAGGCCTCAAGGAAATCAGCTGGTGGGATCACCTCACACCTTGTGCCTTCAGCAAACTATCCTTGATAAGGGCATGGTGGATGTCACAGGTCTCGAATCCCAGCTCTTGGGAGGTAGAGGCAGGTGATCTCCGTGAGTTCGAAGCCAACTTGGTCTATATGATGAGTTCTAGGAGGGAGAGTCTCTGTGCACTTGCTGCTTGTATTCTTCAGGTTCTGCATTGGAAACAAACCAGCGAGCCTCTGGCTCATTGGCCACAGGGCTTTCTAAGTCGTATTAATGTATGCCACTGTCCTTAGGCTCCTCAGAACCATCTGTCCCCTGGGCTTCATTTTGCTAAAATCCAGTAAGAACAAGGGAACCGCTCCTTCTTGATTTCAAAGCCAATGCTTGCATCTGTTAAATGACCATTGAATAAATACTTTCCCCACTGTGTGCAAAGCACTGGGTATGAGGCTGTGGGAGAGTTAAAGCAGACAAGAAGAACCCCAGGGCCAGCGACCCAGAGGGCAGACTCTGGACTGACTATGTGTCTGAATTTGGGTTCTCTTCCACTCCTAATTAGCTGTGTGATCTTGGACAGCTTCTTAACTTCTCCATTCCTTCCTGACCTGTGGGATATGAACTCACAAAGGGATTGTGAGAATTAAATGAATTAACACAGGTAAGGCCACTTAAGTGCCAAGTAAGTGCTAAGAGCTGTTAATTGTCAGGTAAAAGAAGCAGATAAGCCCAGGCTAGGAACAATGATTTTTTTAATTAATTTATTTATTTTTATTTTTTTATCAAATCTAGACCTGTGTCCCCCCCCATTCCCCCACCCCACCAGAGTTCATGCATTCTGCCAAACATGCTTTTCATCTCTTTCTCAGTCTTTCTCAATATTCTCCATGAGGAAGTTGACTGTTTTGAGCAGAAGTTCACTGTTTCAGTTAGTTCTTTGATGCAGCCCTTTCTGTTGTTGTTGTTGTTTCCAATATGCATCACTCCCATCTGTTTTGGACAATGATTATTATCTGCACTGGCTGCAACTTTAGTTAGGAGATTCCATTTTGCTCTCCTCTCCTAAAATTGTCAAAACCTTGGTGCGAGTTTTCTAAACCATAAGCATCTTTTATTTATTTATTTTATTTATTTTTTTATTAATTTTATTTATTTCTGTATGTGTATGAATGTACTGTCTGCATGCAGGTTTGTGCATCCGTGTCATGCAATGCCGCGGAGGTCAGAAGAGAGTCTCGGATTCCCCTGGAACTGGAGTTCTCCTGGAATTGGAGTTACAGACGGTTCTCGGCTGCCATGTGGGTGCTGGGGATCGAACCCGGGTCCTCTGTAAGAGCGGTCGGTGCTCTTAACCGCTAGGCCATCTCTCCAGCCCCTAAACATCTTTTATTTTTAAAATTAGTGTGTGTGTGTGTGTGTGTAGGCCAGAAGAAAGCATGGAATCCCGTGGTGCTGGAGTTATGGTCAGTTGTGAGCCAGTCCATGTGGGTGCTGGGAACAAACTCCAGTCCTTTGTAAGAACAGCAAGCGCTCTTAAGCGCTGAGCCATCTCATCTCTCCAGACCCAAACCTCTTTGTTTCCTATACTTCTCAATAGCACTTTTCCCCTTTCTAGGCCTTTTTTTTTTTTTTTTCCGTGTGTTATCAGGTAGTAAAGAGAGAAACACACAAAATGTTCTTCTTTGCCCTGTTACTCACTGCATCAAACATTTTGACTCCGAGTCTTTGATTTGGTTGTGTTTGGCTTGGTGTTTAATCCTCTCAGTAACCAAGATTTCCTGTTGCAGATGAAGATCCATAGACATCAGGGAAGACTGCTTGGAAGCGTCCAAGCTGGGGTTCAGAAGCAGATTCAGCAGCTCCAGAAACAGGGCTGTTAACCCTTCATGACCTAGCCAGTGCTGTGATCCCAGACTAGCCTCCCCAAAGCCCCAGACATTTGTAACCTTCCAAGAATCATTGTTTTAACCTGCCTCTGAATAGCGGGAAATGAAGAGCTGTGATATTAACAAGGCAGAGACTCTCCTAAGTGTGGAGGACCCTTGAAAAGGGTATTTTAATCATGGGTGTCATGTCTTATGATTGTGTCTGTTTGTATTTAGTGCACTCCTTATCCTTGATGTTTCCGCCCCGAGGACATCCAACTGAACAAAATTGCATACATCTTTATGGATTACCCTTTCTGCATCCATAAGTTATCTGCCCTTTTAAAATAATTTGCACTAAAACACCAAGTGTTTTTTCTAATGGGGATAGACAGCTAGTGTTTTTTGATGCAAATGACTTCGCTAGGCAATCTCTCCAGCCCAGAGCTAAATCTGCAACCACAGCAGAGGGCTCAGAGGCCCGGTGCTTCCAGAAGCAATTTAAGCCCAGCAGTTGGGAGTTGCCGAGTCACTTAAAGCCTCTGCTCTGTTAGGGAACACTAAATGAGACATCAGAAAAATATGGGTAACAAAGAGCAGAGATGTTTCAACGGCATTGATTATAATATCTACCACTCTTGTTTTTAAGAAACTTGCTTCCAGTCAGGTGGGTTTCATGCTTGTATGAAATGATTGACCAATAAATAAAATCATAAGCATAATCACAGGGTTTTATTTTCTCCTCTAGGTAAAATGCTGAGGTTTTCTGTTTGGGATTTTAAAACAAATGGTATTGGTATTTCTTTTCTCTCCCTCCCTCCCTCTTTCCTTCCCTCTTTCCTTCCCTCCCTCCCTCCCTCCCTGCCTCCCTCCCTCCCTTCCTCCCTTTCCTACTTCTTTTTGAAAGGGTCTCTAAGCCAAGCTGACCTCCAACTTCCTACGTAGCTGACCTTGAACTCCCTATCCTCCTGCCTCTGCCTCCTAAGCTTAAAAGTGCACAACATCACATTCAGTCTCTGTGCTGCTGGGATTGAATCCAGGGATCTTTTGCATGCTAGGCAAGCACTCTGCCTACTGAACTGCATCCACAACCTTTCAATAGTATTTCTAAATCCTACTGAAGAACTCCATGTAAACTTACATCCTTTTCCACTACTTTTACATGTAGTTTGGAGTTTTTCAGTGTGTGCCTTGGTTTAGCTACTTAAACCTGAATAAACCAAATCTCCCCTTAATAACACAAGAAATCTGAGTATTTAAGTAGAGAAAGGGAAATGAGCCCTGTACAAGGAAGGGCAATTCGAATCTGTGGCTACCTCTAAGCTAAACCTAAATGTATGTCTTACTGTAGTCACCATAGTTCTTTGGCTGCTTTTTTTTTTTAAACCTATAACTGATTATGGAAGAAGAATACATAGAAAAAAAGGACTATTATCAGATTAATGAGATGTTTGAGAAATGAGCTCTGCAGGCAAAAGAAACAATTACATGTGACCTCGCTTGTTGTCCAGATCATAATTAATAATTGCTGTTCATTCTTAAGCAGTAATTGCCACAGTGTCACTTCCAGCCACATTCAGGCCAGGGCACCCAGACAGTGGCTCTCTGCCTGTGAGCAGTTGGCCAGCACAGCTCTCTGTGGCGGGAATGGAGACAGTTTACCCTGGGAACCCTGACTGGGGATGTTAAATCATTTGCAGACCATTAAATGATCTGCACCCCAGGGGAGCAAGAGTCCCTAAGCCACTTTCTCATACATTCCACACCCCAGCCTCCCCAGCATTCCACTCTGCCCTCTCCACTCAGGACTCTTCAGCATCTTGGGTACCCTGTGTCCTGGCCCTAGGAGACACAGAACTGCCACCTCAGCAGCTGCTCTCAAGTCCCTCCTCTGCTTGTGTATGCCCCCTAGTGGATTCTCTGGGACTCCTTTTTATTTAGTTAGTTTTAAAATGTGTATGTATGAGTTTTTTGCCTGCAAGTAAGTGCACCTGTGGATACAATGCCCACAGAATCCAGAAGAGGGCATCAGATCCCCTGAAACTGGAATTATAAGGTAATTGTACCCCCTTCCCCATTGGCACCCTCCCATAGCACTCCCCCAAATTCATACACTCTGTCATTTATGCTAAGATCCATTGTGTCAAGTTAGTGTCCCCAGAGCAAGTTCATCCACTGAGGTCTAGTCAGCCTACCCAGAGTCCCTTGCTTTAAGATCAGCTCTTCTTCACCCAATAGTAATCAGCTGCCAATATACCTTCGACTAGGATTGGGGTCTGTTGCCCATTTCCCCAGTTCCATACCAGGTTTTTGTCTGCTTGAGTGTACATGGGTCTCATGACCTTATGCCTCCTAAACTAGCTCACTCCCAGTGTGTCTCAAGGTGTGATCTGGGAGGTCTCCCTGGCACAAGGCCATGTGTGAATCTTTAGCCTACAGATTCCCAAACCCTGACCCATACCTGTTGCATTGGAGCCTCAGGGGCTCCTAAGAAAACACCCTCCCGCCTCCTTGTAGATGTAGGCTGGATCCCTATCAAATGAGTCCCCTACCTTCCTAACGAAGACACCTCTCCACTTGTATGTTCTCTCTGGCTTCTCTTTTTCAATAGCTTGCTACTATTTCCAAAAAGCAGGGGAGAAAAGCTCTGATAGTCTCTGTCCTCCCTTAAAAGCCTTCTTTTCTGCTCAGCATCACTCTCTAAATTCTTTCCCATGAGTAGACTCCAGTGCGTTTTACATTCTGTTATTTCCTCCTCCTTTACATTAAAAGCAAATGCTTCTTTCTCCACATAATCATTCTTTTAGACCCTTAAGTGCAATGGCAATCAGTACAAAACCGGGCTCCTCCTTTGCTCTTAAGGACAGAGGCCTTGCTCTCTGCCAACATAGTTTCTTACTTTTTAATGAATGTCTCCCCCCCTCCTTATACTGCATTTCATCCATAATACTTTGCATCACAGAAGTGGGCCTCTGGCTCTCTCTTTAGTCCCAAAAGGAGGAATGGTAGATTCATGTTTGGACAAGCACATGGCAACACAAGCTTGTCACTAGGTCAATCTGATATTATCCCCTCAAGTGCTCTCTTTTGTTGTTACACATGGGTTACAGGCTGCCTAGAATGTTCTGCTGACAGCTCTAGCTGTGCTCTTCTGGACTCTCAGAGGTAGCTAATGAGGGACACGCAAGTGTCTTACCTTTGCTGCCTTCCCCAGGAAGGTGCATCTAGAAGTCACAAAGCCAGAAGAGTGAACTACCTGGCTCTTACCACCTTAAGGCCCCTTAGGAAAAGGTACTACAAGTTCAAAAGTTGGCTGTTAAGTTATTTTTTAAACACTTTTGGCCTGTACATGAGTTATGAATACTTAAGTCAGGATGGTCCCATGTCTCTCTCCGTACAGGACATAAACTCCAGGAACTGTATAAGATGGAACCTTAGGAAAGAGAATGTGCCTTTGGGAATGTAAGGAAGCCCTCACTGGATTCCATTTTATTTCTGGAATTGTGATATATACTTACCCTGGAGACAATATGTCCCCTTTGTGAACTAGAATCTTTATCACTTTCCATGCCAATACCATAGGAAGAAACAGAAGAACAGGAAAAAGAAGAGGAGGAAGAGAAGAAGGAATGATGGAGGGAGTTTTAGATCCTGGGAAGTAGTTATGTAGGAAAGATACTAAGGTGCTGTTTTCGACTCAAAAAAATAGTGAAAATCTTCTCTAGCTCCCACTGCTTAAGCAAAAAGCAGCTGTGCTCCACATCTGGAAGAGTGGTTCTGATTCTGTTTCATCCTATTTGATTCCCACTGGCTTTTATGTTTTCCACAAGTGATTGAAGAAAAGTTCTCAGCTGGAAAAAGCAATAAAATTTTCCATGAATTCTTGGTTAGCAGGAGCTCCGGGCAGCTCATTGGGGTCTCCCTCTGCAGCTCCCAGAATGGAAAGGCTGACTTGTTGAGATGACACAGGGCCTGGGTCCTGTCAGAGAGAAAACTCAATGGCTCATGTCTTCTCCTTGTTCTGACAGCCACGGGAGATCCAGTATCTTTTCAGTCACATGTCTCAGAACATTGGTTTCCCACTTTTCACATGAAAACAATCGTCTCTACCTGCAAACACATGGTACAGATACACTTTTATTGTGTTCAACCTTTTCTTAGTTTATAATGATGAAAATAAGGAACGTTTGTGAAGAGACTATAATTGGCATTTTACCTGTGTTGTTCAATTCTCTGAGCAGTCAGTTGTGTTATCCTTTTTACAGATGAAAACATGACATTTTTGCAGAGTTAAATAACAAACTTTGGGTCTTATAAGTAAAGAGGCAGAGACCACACATAATGAAAGCCCATGCCCCTGTGATGTTCAACTCCACCCAGTGTTTAGCATGGGCCTTCTAGGCTCTGGGAACACAGAAGTGACAGCATAGCAAAGGGCCCTATTCTCACGGACTGTGGTGAGGTCTTAACGAGGGGGTCATGATCAGTCGCTTGTCACCTCCCCAGAAGGCAGTTTCTACCTGCTATCTTCCCAGTCCCCTGCTTATGTGATGTCACCTCCCTTAGTCAATGGCATTGTTTAGCCTCTCCCAACCCTGGGCTTTGTGTTTCCAGTTTCACTTTCATCCCTTAAACAAGAGTCTATCCAGAGCAACTGTCTATCAAATCAGCTAAGAAAATTTATGTTTTACTTGGATACGAACCTCCTCACAAAACCTGGCCAGTGGATTACTGCTCCCCAGAGCCTCAAGTTTGAAAACTGGAGAGAGGAGAAACCAACATTCAAACACATTAACAAAAGCTGTGAGAAAACCAACCCAAAGTTGACTCAGTGCCAAGTTGCCTCTGTGGTGGCCAGCAAGAGCCACTGTCCTTCAGAGACTGAGCAAGTTTTCAGATCTTCATGTGCACCTTCATCTCCTCTCCAGGGCCAGATTTGGCAATAATGTGGTCCTAGGTAAACACCGAGTGAAGGAATTTTGCAAATTTATAATTTCTTAAGAGCATATCTGCTGATATTTTATCATTACTTCTTGCCTCCATTTCTTTCAATGAAGAGGTATCTTTTTGTTTCCAAAGGGGTCATTAACTTTTTCTCCACTTCAGCTTTAAGTCATATTATCAACCTGACTTGATGGGAAACTTTTTCTTCTTGCTTTTACCCAGCTGTTCATCAGAAGGAATCCTGTCAACGCCAATCATGTTTATTAGACTTGAAATCTGTTTCCTAGGACATTTTCCAAAACTCGAATAAATGGAGAATATTCTGCATTTTGCACAGTGTAGTCATAATCTCTCTACAAAAATTTATGGCCAAATTTTATCTGGTTGAGGCTCTTTTTAGTTATTTATTTTTATTAATTATTATTATTATTATTATTATTATTATTATTATTAATTTGGTCTTTTTGAGACAGGGTCTCCCTGTAGCTCCAGCTGTCCTGGAACTCACTCTGTAGACCAGGCTGGCCTTGAACCCACAAAGATCCACTTGCTTCTGCCTCCCGAGTACTAGGATTAAAGGCATGTGACACCACGCCCTGCTGAGGCTCTTTTAATAACCCAATGCCGTTACCTTAACTGAATCAAACCATCCCATATGTGGCACAAATATTTTCCTTCTTTTCTACTGCGTGCTGTTGGTTACATTTTGCATTTTCACGCTTATTGCCATACATGAACTGTCTCCCATAGGCTAATGTTCTGAACCCACGTGACCATACTGGTGATGCTATTCCCAACCATTTTGTGTGTGTGTGTGTGTGTGTGTGTGTGTGTGTGTGTGTGTGTCCCTTGCAGATGAGGTCTGGCTGGCAAAAGTAGATCACTGCAGACAAGGCTTTGAAGGTTTGTACCTACCCCTGGCTCCCAGTTAGCTCTCTCTGCTTTCTGGTCAGTCCTGCCACGTGTTCCCACCACTGCGAGATCTGTCCTGCCTTCTCAGCCATGATGGACTGGAATCTCTCTGAAATCATGAGCCCAAATCAAATTTTTCTCATCAAGCTATTTCTGTCTAATGTTTTGGTCACAGTGATATGAAAGCAACTAAAACATTGACTAAAGTAAGATTTTTACCTTCTGTTTTCTTTCTTTCGTCCCTAGGGATAGAATTGGTGAATCCTTCATGATAAACAAGTGTTCTACTACTAAGATGCGTTCCTAGCCCCTAAACTTTCTATTCTTTAGCCAAAACAGCCATAGACTTAAATATAAATAATTGCATTGCCCAAACTGTTATTCAGCATAAGCTTCTGAAATAATGGAACGAAATCATGTTATGGCCTCTCTCTGAGAGGCATGGAAAGGGAAGGCATGAGAGTTTTGCCTAAACTTGGTAGCAACCGGACATCTCTGAATGAATGCTGTTTTTCAGAGATAAATGGGTGGTGGGATTGCCAGGTGGTCTAATTTGGAGTTATCCTTCCCACATGGCAAAGAAAACATTGCATCTTCTGCAGAAAGACACTAATGGACGCTGGGAGATGGAAACTCAGTGTGAAAATTCTGCCTACTCTTCTTAGGTTCATTTTTCCAGTTGGTTTGCACAGAAATGCTGAAAAGCTTAACTGATCAGTACTGAAGTCTACTTCAGTACTGATTACTGAGTCTTCTCTTCACTCAGCATAAGAAATGGGAGGAATGGAGAGAGACAGGTAAGAAGCCAAACTGAAAGGGAGAGAGAAAAGAGCAAGCTCTACACGCAGGTATAATGAACTCTGCTTTGGAAGCCAATGAAAACGTTGTTAGGCCAAGATATAAATATTTTGCACCTTTCTGCCAGGCCCTGTGGTTTATTACAGGAACCATGGTTTGGAAATTCATAGGCAAGTGTTATAAATTTGAGAGTGTAAGTTGGACCCAGTCCCATCCCAATAAGCAGTTGCAGGTGTGGTTTTCATGAAACTGTATATTTTCAGTTCAGGGATGGGGTAGGAGGGAGGGAAAGGAGAGAATTGCATGTTCTAAGCAAACTGTATTTGCATACACATTATGCATGTACCCAACACACACTTATGCGAAGAGGATCAAATATGTTCTGTGTTGGCAGCCGCTTTCTGTGTTTCTTTAAAACAGGAATAGCAACTGTGCTCATCTTGCATGCCAAATCCAATTTGTGGTAACTTTGGAAGCATTGTGTTGAAAAGGATTCAGAGGTCATATCTGGGTTCATTTAACAATTTCAGACCTGGAATTCTCTTCAACCCTCCCTAGGCAACCCAGTGGTTCCTTGTTCCTGGGAGGTCACTACATTGATACTATACTTAGCTAAGACACCCCACGGCATAGCACACTACAGCCCAGAAATCCTGGACTCAAAGCAATCCTCCTGCCTCAAACTCTGGAGAAGCTGGGACTACAGGCATGTATCATTGTGCTCATTTTTTTAATTGAAATTTGCATTATTTATGTATGTGTGACCCTGTGTGTATGTGTGTTGGTTTGCACATGTCATGGCACACATATGGAAGTCAGAAGATATCTTGTTAGTTCTCTCCTACCATGGTGGTCCCATGGAACTCGGATCCTCAGCCCTGGTGGCCAGCACTACTACCTGCTCTGCCATTTCTATTAGCAGTTCCTTATTTGGGTGCTATTTGTGCCCCCCACCAATGGCTCAATGTCATAATGTCAGGGATCTTGCACCTTATTACTTCAGTACAATCCTGTAGAGACTGAATCAACCCAGCAGTAAGATCTTGGGAACCAGAAAAGATTTAGAGAAAGATTTAATATTACATTAGCATTGTTCATCAAGGCATCAGACCAGCAAAATGTGAGGTCAGGGGCTGTTGAGATACACTATATCATGTGCGTTTTCTGTTTGTCATTTCCAGGGAAAGGTCAGCAGAAGCATTCCTACTTCTTAGGGGCTGGTGAGATGGCTCAGCCAAGTAAGTCTGGCAAGCAAGCCAGGCGACCTGAATTCGGTCAGAACCTACATGGTAAGAAGAGAGAAGCAAGCCCTGGAAATCTGCAGATCAAAGGAGGATCCACTGGTCACCTGGAGCCCCAGCATTTGGAAAAACATATTGTAACAGCAATGTCAAATCTCAGGCCAACCAGAGTCCAAATCTGCACTTTGATAAAACACTTCTAACGAACACGCTGACGGTTGAGAAACCCTGAACAAGAGCCCAGTCTTGTTGATGGGCACCCTAGACTCTGCAGCAAAGATTCTGCAATTCCACGGCCCCAAGAGCGCACCGAGTTCTCCAGAAAGTGAGGTGCATGGAGCAAGCGGCCCTTTATTCAGAGACTGTAGCCTGCGCTGACAGAGCTGGACTTTCTGTCTTTTATACAATAATGGTGATTTGACGGTGTGTGTGTGTGTGTGTGTGTGTGTGTGTGTGTGTGTGTGTGTGTTAGGCTTGCTTCTTGTTTTATGTCTGTTTTGGTGGCCTTCATTATCAAAACACTCAGGTGGTATGGAAATCCTGCAAGTTGCTTTTGAAGATTTTGTTTTGTTTTGTTTTTTTGAGACAGGGTCTCCCTTTAGTCCCAGCTGGCCTGGAGCTCGCTCTGTAGACCAGGCTGGCCTTGAACTCACAGAGATCCACCTGCCTCTGCCTCCTGAGTGCTGGGATTAAAGCTGTGCACCACCACACCTGGCTTGAAGATTTCTTAACAAATTTGGGAATCATGATGAATGCTTAAAACACACTTTTCTCAATTGAAGAGTGTGAGTGTGTGTGTGTGTGTGTGCATGTGTGTTTCTGGATAGTATCAGTCAAGAGAAGTCAATGGTCTCTGGGGAAGGAGAGATTGGACACGCAGTTTTCTTTTTGAGCTGTCCAAATTTTCCACATTATTTTTTTTTAATTTTTTTATTAATTTTATTTATTTCCGTATGTGTATGAATGTACTGTCTGCATGCAAGTTTGTGCACCCGTGTCGTGTAATGCCGCGGAGGTCAGAAGAGGGTCTCGGATTCCCCTGGAACTGGAGTTCTCCTGGAATTGGAGTTTTAGACGGTTCTCGGCCGCCATGTGGGCGCTGGGGATCGAACCCAGGTCCTCTGTAAGAGCGGTCGGCGCTCTTAACCGCTAGGCCATATCTCCAGCCCCTACATTATTTTTTTTTTTTAAAGCTATTAGAAGAGGAAGTTGAAGGAACTTACAGAAAACAAGCCTTTGATGTCAATGGATTTCAGATGCATTTGTTGCACATAACAAGGAGTCTGGGAAACCTGAGATAGGTCTCTTACTGTCCTTGTGTCTCAGGCTCCTTCTCTGGAAGAAAGATCTTGAGAGTAATAGTCTTGAATTCTAGGCTTGCTGTAAGTAACTTGGCATAGGGCTTAACTATCCCAGATCTGCTAAAACAAATTGTCACAAGCCAGGTGATTTAAACAATGGAAATATATCCACTTACACTCTAAAGGCCAGAGGTCCCGAATTGAGGTGTGATTCCTGAAGATTCTAGAAGAAAACTGACCCTTGCTTTTCAGCCTCTGGTGGCTCTGATGTCCCTTGGCCTGTGACTGTCATTCCTGCCTCTACCTCTCTCTTCACAGGAACATCACTCTCTCCCTGTATCTCTCCTGTCTCTGGTAAGCACTACTCTGGCTGGATTCAGAGAATCCTTTGGATCCCATGTCCAGACCCTTGACATAGTCACATGTACAGGAATTCCTTTTCTCATGTAGAGTTGCCTTCACAGATCCAGGTTGAATATCCTTAATCCTAACTTCCAAAAGTTGAACTTCTCCAGAGCTTTGTGAGTGTCAAACTAACATCACCAGTAGAAAATTCTACTCTATAGGGAGGCTTCCAGGAGTGCTGACTGGGAAGGGTAGGTCACGCCTGGCCCTAGAATACCTTGACAAGAAGAGAAGTGGAAGGCATCCCCAGCACAGCCCAGCTCTGCTGCTCCTTACTGCCACTGTCCTGTATTTTTCACAGTTTCTGATGAACAGCTTTTAAATACTGAGGAAGTTCATCTTGCCACCCTCCCCTCTGGTTCTCTGCACCCACCTGTCCCACTTCACCTCCTTTGTTCTGTGACTTTTAAGAGAAGGGGGAAGGGTTCTCGGATTTTATGTTTGTTTGTTTTCTCCTTAGCAGTAGGACTTTTTGAATTTTGAATTTCGGAAGAAGTAAAAGATAAATAAATTGGTTTTTTTTGTTAAAAAAAAAAACAAAGAAAAAAAGAAAATTCTACACTAGAATTCATATGACAGTAGCAGTCAAATCATGCAGGCGTGGTGCTGGATAGACAGCTCAGCAGCCAGAGTACATGCCGCTCCTGCAGAGGACCCAAGTTTGAGTTCCAGAACCCATGCTAGGTAGCCCACAACACCTGCAACTCCAGAACCAAGGGGATCCAAAGTTTCAGGCCTCCACAGACATGTGTACTAATGTGCACATGCCACACACAGACACACAGACACACATACACATAATTACAAATGAAATAAATCTTAAAAAGATGTAGTTATGCTAAAATCACCACATAAAATTATCTGCAGGATATATATCTCCATATAAATGGATACATATAGATATACATATGTGCATATATATGAAATGTTAACTTTTTATTTAGATTTTGATCCCATGACCAAGATATCTCATTATGTACTAAAATTCCAAAATCTGAAAAAATTCAAAATCTGAAAAATTTCCAGTCCTAAGCATTTCAGATGACAGATACTCAGCCAGTACTGAGGGTTAGGGCTTGGTGGTCGCTCTTCAGCTCTCCACAAAACACATACCTCAACCCTAACACAGCCTGTGGCCTAATACTTTGTCCCATTTAGTTTTCCAGTCCCTGAGAAGTTTTTGTCACAAAGTGCTCTCTAAAGGCTCTTGAGTGAATGGAAGCCTTTCACTTCCCAATTCGTAATCCAGGTGAATTATTAAGGATACTAAAGAGCACTCTCTCTCTCTCTCTCTCTCTCTCAAAAGCCACTGCTGTTGAGGAGCTCTGCATGCTCTCCCCAGAGCTGGGGAGCCAACTGAGGGCTTTGTGCATCCTAGGCAAGCACTCTAGCACTGAGCTTTCAGCCTGAGCTGACGATTTCTGATCATTGTCAGACACTGTAATCAGGAAGAGAGGTTGAGAGAGAGCAGCAGATCCTAGCAAGAGTCCTCCAGTGTCAAGAGAGTAATTAAAACTGAGACCATAGAGTCATTTAAATCAGCAAAATTTACTTGGCTTTTCTCTTTTCTTTTTATATAGTTTTGTAACTTTTAAATTAAGAAAAATTAGCCAGGCGTGGTGGCGCACACCTTTAATCCTAGCACTTGGGAGGCAGAGGCAGGTGGATATCTGTGAGTTCAAGTCAAGCCTGGTCTACAGAGCGAATTCCAGGACAGCTGGGGCTACAGGGAGACCCAGTCTCGAAAAGACAAAAAAAATAATAATAATAATAATTAATTAAGAAAAATTATATGATTTAAAATATACTGTTTATGAGCTAAAGAGATGGCTCAGTGGTTAAGATCACTTGCTGCTCTTCAAGAGGAACTAGGTTCAATTCCCAGCACCCACAGGTAGCTTATAACTTCCTCTAACTCCAGTTCCAGGGGATTTGACGCCTTCTTCTGGTCTCTGTAGGCATTACATAAATGTAGTGTGTTTATAGGTAATCTCTCTCTCTCTCTCTCTCTCTCTCTCTCTCTCTCTTTAGAAATTCATATAGCTAAGATAATTTTACTTGAACATTAAAGGCACAGAATTAGGACCACCAGTCACCAGTTTTGTCTTCCTGCCAACCCCAGTGGTCATTCCCTGTAACTATTTCCAAAAAATCAGAACCAATCACAATTACAACAGTGTCATATGTGCCCCATGGAATAATGACATATTTGGCCAATGGTACCACATCCATTTTACAGTGAGTTGGATTTTTTCCCAGGCTACAGGCAGACTTGTACAAATGTGAAAATCAATACAAAAGGTTTGTCGAGGGCGACATGTTTGTTAATGTTTTATTGATTATACTATTGGTTGTAAATTTTCTAACTTAATAAAGTTCAAGGTTTTTTTTTTTTTGCAGTCAAAGACAGAGGCTATTTAATTAACTGTCAGCTTAATGAAAACCACTACCATGATACATTGTGACTGCTTCAAAATGACCCCCAATTTATCAACCTACAAGTAGGCAAGATCACACATAGGTACACACAGAAGACTGCTGTGACCCTAGGGGGAATAGATAAGGAAAGGCTGGAATAAAACAGAAAGGTGGGGGGCATGGGCAGGAATATGGTCTAAATATACTTGAAGGAAATTGTCCTTATGAAACTCATTGTTATTATAAGAGCACATGCCAATGAGGGGAAAAAAGAATAAAATGAAAAAAAAAACAAAGGGAAACATCTGCATCCTGACACTTACTATAGAAAGACCTGGCAGTGTACACTTAATGCTAAAATTACAAAAAAGAGAAAGAAAGAGAAAGAAAGAAAGAAAGAAAGAAAGAAAGAAAGAAAGAAAGAAAGACCAGAAACTAGTAATAGGCTCTGTAAGAGTTAAATGAAATCAGGGCTGGAGAGATGGCTCGGCACTGCTGCTCTTGCAGAGAACCCAAGTTCCATTCCCAGCACCCACACAGTGGTTAACAACCATCCATTATTCCAGTTCCAGGGGATCTGATGCCCTCTTCTGACATTCAAGCAATTAATTCATATACTTAAAACAAAACTAATAAATTAAACATTTTTAAAAGTTAAATAAATTTATAAAATTCAAGCAACAATTCTAAAATGAAATTTACGATAAGCCATGTTCTATATTCAAATGAAAATCTAGTGGCCTAACTCAATGATGTTGCAGACTCAAAATTCCTAATTTATAAGAAACCACATGGATCCAGTCTGACTGTGGCTTGTGCTGTTCTTTCCCAGAATGGCTGAATCCTACAAATATTGAATACTCACTGTCCTATGGCAAAATAACCTATTTTGGGTTCTGAATACCTCTTTGTACTGAAGTACAAAGGTGTTACAGCATTTATCAGTGACATCTTATTCTCCTTTATTATAAACCCTTTAGGAAATTATGGATCACTTTTCTTTATCATCCCTGGTGATTCTTGTTTTGCTTGGCCCTGCCGTAAGCCTGGTATATAGCATCGTACCTTCAGCAGCATCCTTAACATGGCATGATAGACCTGAACTTGCAAGCAAGGTGGTTTCCAGATGGCTGCCGTGGAATCTGCTCTCTGACAAAAGGCTTTGTCTTTAGGGCCATAGCAAGGACTCAGAGGTGCTAAACACCTCTTCAGTCCTCACCGTGTTCCACACTAATAGCTGAACTGGCATTAGACTTTTTATCGTCTTCCAAACTTCTTTCTCAGGAAATGATTTAAATAACTGTTTTGTAGACACAGAAGCCTCTTGAATCACCAATGTTCTATGAAATTGTAAAGATTCTCCTGGAGCCACTTCCACAAAGCCCCTGTTTCCTCTGAAGACTAGTGAAAGGGGAAGAATTACATCCTGAGCCACTAATTTCCTCAATTACCAGTCCTGGGTTTTTTCTCTCCCTGCCAGGTTAATAACCAACCTGATTTTATCACCCCAGCCATGTAAGAAAGCTGGCAATTCTCTCTCTTCTCTCTCTCTCTCCCTCTCTTCCTCTCTTTCTCTCCCTCCCCACTCCCAATTTCATCCTCCTCTCTACCCCCCTCTCTCCCCCCTCTCTCTAGCATGTCTTTTCAAGCCCTTTCAGATTTTCCAGTAGAGTCCTCATGTGAACCTTTCCAAATTTTCCTCCATTCTAAATTTCACAAAGATTCTTCCCAATTCTTAATAATAAATAATAAATAATTCTCAGTAAGAATGTCAATGAGATATGAGGTGCTTTTCTAACCACTCATCTAAAAATATCCTCATTGTCTGCTGAAGTATTTAGAAAACATTTTTGAATAAAAAGAATTCCACAGATATATAGCCATGGGACTTGATTCTCTTTGGCCCTCACCTAGTCTGGGCTACAAGTAAAAGGCTCCTGGGAAAGCCCTTTCTTTTCCTTTTTATACAATTTTAAGATATATTGTACAATTTTAAGATAGATATACTCTTTTTAAAAAATATTTTATTACTTTCATGTGTATAAGTGCACCCTTGATGTGCAATGCCCACAGAGGTCAGAAGAGGGTGTCAGATTCCCTAGAACTAGAGTTACAGTTGTTAGCGGCTGTGTGGGTGGTGGAACTCGAACCTAGGTCCTGTGCAAAAGCAGCCAGTGCTCTTAACCACTGAGCCATCTCTCTAGCCCTAGATAGAGATAACTCTTCAGAAAGAGTTATCTTGATATAGTATGCATAAACACAAAAGGCACAAAATTAGGGCCATATGATTACAACTATCCTTTCCTTGGGTATGAAAGGTATGACAGTTAATATGAATTGGCAACTTGCCAGAATCTAGAATCATCCAAAAAATGGACATCTAGGTGTAGGGGATTGTCTTGCTTGAGTTCACTGAGGCAGGGATCACTGCTGGTAATCCCATTTCCCTGGGCAGGGATCTTAGTCTATATAAATGGAGGCATGGGGCTGAGCAGCAAGCTTGCCTTCATCCCTCTCAGTCTCCTGACTGTGGATGCGATGTGACCAGCTGCTTCAGGCTCCCACTGCCTTGACTTACCTACAATAATGGACAGTCCCCTGAACAAACCCTTTCTCCCTTCAGTTGCTTTTATTGGAGCATTTTACCACAGCTGCAGGGAAAGAAGCTGACCCCTAGGAAAGATAGCACAAAGAAAGTCCTTGTCAATGTTCTGGCTCTACACTGGGTGAAGAGCTCACAGGCACTTATTAAGTAAGATAATTAACTAATTATTGGGACCAATACAATGAATCTAGACTATGGTAAAATTAGATCTTCATTTGAAGACTGAGAGCAATGACTCCTATGTCAAATGCATGCCATAACTGTTCTTTGAAATTTTGAAAGGGATGTGTGTGTTGGGGTCCCAGTAACAACACACAGTGGGCACTTGCTTTC
Organism: Rhizomys pruinosus; assembly: GCA_009823505.1. NCBI lineage: Eukaryota > Metazoa > Chordata > Mammalia > Rodentia > Spalacidae > Rhizomys > Rhizomys pruinosus. The sequence goes on from VZQC01000265.1 coordinate 814,415, forward strand.
AGAGAGCCTGGTTTAAGGGGAAACAGGACACCTGACCCTACAGGTCTCAGGATTCTCATCGACAAGAAGGGGGTAATGATTTGCATACTCCTTTATTGGAAGGTAATGTGGAGAAAGTGAACAACATGCAGGATTTAAAAGTACACTGGGCATGTATTAAGTCCCTCAGTGAGTATTGGGCATGTTTAATTTTGGATACACATCCACAGATGTAGAACATAGTTGATGACCAGGAACTTTTCATTCCTTTTCCCAGAGCCACAAGACTACCTTGTGGACTAAATGAGGAAAGACTTTTGAGTCATTTTGGTGAGTTCTGAGGAGTTGTAGAAATGAAAGGCATGGTTGTGACAGTGATGGAGAGAAGATGCCCTGCCTAAGTCAGCCAGGCTGATCCTGCCCCCGCTACACCTACCTGTCATAGAAGTTAAAAAGTGGAAGACTTCTGAATAGGCTTTTGTTGTTGTTTGTATAATGAAATGCCAGAGGCTGAGTAACTCATAAAGAAAATAGGTTTATTTGACTGATAGAACTGGAGGTTCAGGGCATTGTGTCAACATCAGCTCAGTTCTAGAGAAGGTTTCATGGTGGTTGTCACCACAATGGTAGGGGTATGTAGGTGATAGAGAGGTGACACAGTAAGATAGAGAGGCGGGGAAGGGGAGCATCAATATTAGTCTCCCACTAAGCTCCACCTCTTCAAGATCCCGCCTTTTATTACCTGTTAACATTGCCATATAGGGGACCAAGCTTCTTACACATGTACTTTGGAGGCAAGCCAAATCCAAACCATGACAGCTCGTATGACTCAACCAAGCTCTATTGCTTCCTCATAGATGCATTCTGCCATCTGACAGAAAAGCTGCAATGAAGAATCCAAGTCTTCTCCAGGAAGCAGACCCAGCCCTTCAGCCCATCCCCTGTCTGGTCAACAACATCCAGCAGGGATCCGACATGAAGCTTCACTGGAACACAGGTGAGGTGTTCCTGAGGTGCTACCAGGGAGGAAACTGACACCCACCTCTACAAAACCAGGATGAGCCCTGATGATACAAGATGAGAGATAGGAGACAGAGAGCTGAGGGTTCTGACTGCCATAGCCTGAACTCTGTCCTGAAGTCCAGCAGGCACCTTCAGTTCATAAAAGAGTAGCCCTGGCCTGGGAGGTTAACACTGTACTCAGAACACTGAGGACTGCTATTCCACCAGCATGGACAGAGTGGCACACACACACAAAGTAAGTAAGTGAGTAAGTAAGTAAGTAAATAAATAAATAAATAAATAAATAAATAAATAAATATTAAAAAGTATTAAAAGAAGCAAGTTCTCCTCTTGTGCCTCCTGCACAAGCCCATAAGTCACGAAGATAGAAATAGGTGCCCAAGGCTTAATGAATGTTTGTTGTATTAGTCATTTTTTTATTGCCGTGATAAAATACTACAACAAAAGTGACTTTTAGGCCTGTTAGAACTTACAGTTCCAAAGGGAGAGGCTTTAATGGGGCTGAGGGTGGACAGCAGATGGGGGACGGCAATAGGAGGCCTGAGCAGAAAGCTGATGACTCACAACTTGAACAAGGTGTGGAGAGCACACTGTAAGTGGGGTGAGACGATGACCTCTCAAAGTCCATGCCCATAACCCTACTTCCTCTAGCAAGGCCCCACCTCCTGATGGGTCCATGATTTCCCTAAACAGCGCAACCAACTGGAGACCAAGTGTTAAATAAACGAACCTCTGGGGAACAGTCCTCCTTTAAATCACCACGGTAGTGATGGTTTCATTTCACTCTCAACTTTTCCACAGAACAAGCACTCTTGGGCAGGATTCTGTACTCAGCTTCTTGCAGTGGTCTGATGATTAAATGCAGGACACTCTCAGGCAGAGATGACCCATGTTGAGACTAATTAGTACCAGTAAAAAGGACACATTTGAATGCTTCCTCTGAGCTGAGCACTTACTAGTTACTTACTAGAAGGAGGTACTATGTAAATGCCTATACTGAGGCTGGAAAGACCTAAGGAAGGAGAGTTGTAGGCTGCACCATAGCAAGAACAACTGGAGATTCAGGTTTTCTGGGTCCCAAGCTTTTGTGCTTCATCAAGTACCCGTTCCCCCAGAAAGTGCTGCATGCATGGTACCTTCCACTTGGAGAAGAAAACATTGAATCTGGTGATCATAAGTGCTGGTCATACATTCAAGGATTATGCTATTTATGTTATACTACAATCAACTTTAAAAATATTTTATTTATTATTTTTATTTTATGAGTATAAGTGGATTGTCTGCATGTAGGTAGGTGTCCCCATGTCCTGAAATGCCTGCAGAGGTCAGAAGAGTGCTCTTACCTGTTGAGCCATTGCTAGCGCCACTGCTACTCAACTTTATAAAGTCAACAAAAAGACTCAGTAAAAATTTAACCAGTTGTGGCTAGGGACATGGCTCAGTAAACAAAAAGCTTGCCATGCAAGTATGAGACTCTGAGTTGGAATCCACAGAACCCAGGCATGACAGTACACATTGTTAATCCCAGCATCCATAGAACAACATGGAGACAGGAGACTCCCCAGAAGCTTGTGGGCCAACTGGCCTGGAGTCCACAGTGGTGAACAACCAAAACACCCGTGTAGAACGCAAGGACTAACACCCAGCATTGCCCTCTGACCTCCACATATGTGCCATAGCATGTGAGTACCTTCATCACACACCATCAATGCATACACGTGTATATCATACATACACATGCCCCAACATATTGACCAGTATGAATGATTTAATTTATTATGTATATTTATATACTGTAGAATCTAAATCATTTAGAATGAATGTTGATAATATTTATCTGGTTATCTTAAGTGACCAGGTTAGCTGTGTAAATTTCTCCCTGTTCCATGTCAGGAATGTGGCCTGATTTAGAATGTGGCTTTTAGTCATGTGTCTCTTGACTCAAGATAAGGCCATGTCTTTCTCAAGGTCACTCACTAGAGCACTTTCAAGCTCTGAGTCAATATTTGTTGATTGCTGTAGGGAAATCCAGCTCGAATTTCAGGGTGGCTTTCCACCTAGCATGCCTCAGGGCACCGCATGGCTGAGGGTCTGGCCCTGCCCCAAGAAGGAGCAAGCAGCATGGCCTAGGTGCATGATGCTGGGTGGGGCAACTGTGTGCACTGGCGCAGAATTGGGGGCCTATGATTGGCTCTGGGAACTGACATCATTTATTTTATAAAAGCAGGCTGTAGCAAGGAATAAATTTGAGTTTCATAGTAACATCATCACAGAATTCCCGACCATTATTTTTTATTAATTATTGCACACATACAGGCTAAGGTAGGCCTGCATTTCGGTCGGGTGGCCAGTGGGTTGGAAAAAGGTTCCCCTTTGTGGACCACCAATCTGGGTAGCTGGTGTTGTGTGTGGGTATTGGCTGAAGAGAGGCGATCAGCCATCAGCCTGAAATTCCTGTCCAGGCTCTGGGCAGGCGAGAAGTCATGGCCAAGAGTGGAACACATGTCTTGTGGGTCCAGGCTAAGGGCCTGAGATGGAAGTACCATCCAGGCTGGGCTATGGGAAGTAGCCAGCTGGCCTCTGCGCCAAGGTGTCAGCTCCCCACAGTGTCCACAAAGCAGTGTCAGATGACACCAGGCTGGGTGAAGTTGGCAATTAAATCTAACTAGGACACATTCTAAATGAAAAGTAATTTGTTCTCTCTACCAAGTCTCCTGGACATTCACAACCTATTCATAACCATGATATGAGAACAAATTAAAAGCCACTTCACTTGCCACACATGGGCCACTTTCCAACATAGACCAAGACCCCCTTCCTTCTGGCTCCTTTCTTTGCTATTTTATTGGGCATGTTCTCCTTGCCCACCCTACTCAAATGACCAAATTCTGAATGCTCTTTCTTTTTTTTCCTTTTTTTTTTCCACTCTTCTTTGAGATAGGGTCTCTCTGTAGCCCCAGCTGGCCTGGAACTCACTATGTAGACCAGGCTGGCCTTGGACCAAGTGCTGGAATTAAAGGCATGCGCCACTGCCCCCATCTGGATGTTTTTTCTCAATAGAAGTGTGTACTTGCTTAGAATTTCCCTTCCATAACTCCCCAATAAAGTAACAGCCCTGCTCTGTACCCTGCAGCCATGTCTTCTAATGATTCTCTTTATATATCTACCCACCCACCCCCAGAGAGAGAGAGAGAGAGAGAGAGAGGAGAGAGAGAATCTGCTCAGCCCTTAGACATAACTTTAGCCACACTATCCGTCCTGACAGAATTCCAGTTTTAGTTTGTTGCTATAGTGAATGCCAAGGGCAAAAGCAACCTAGGGGGAAAGGCTTTAGTCTTGCCCTTCCAGGTCACAGTCCATCATTGAGGGAAGTCAAAGCAAGCACTCAAGGCAGGAACCTGAAGCCAGGATTGCTTGCTATTTCACACAGCATTACCTTTGACAAGGAAACTTACAGCAAAGGAAGTCCAGTAGAAACCACAGAGGAATGCTGCTTGCTGGATCACTTTCAGGGTCATACTTAGCTGGCTTTCTTATACAGTCCGGATCACTTTCGTAGGGAATGGTGCCTCCCACGGTGGGCTGAGCCCTCCAATATCAATCAACAATTAAGACAATCCCCCACAGATGTGCCTCCAGGCCAATCTTATCTAGACTCAACTGAGTCTTCCTTCTCAAGTACCCATAGGCTGTGTCAAGTTAACAGTTAAAGCTAACTATGATGGAGCTGGAGAGATGGCTCAGGGGTTAATGATGTTTTCTATCTCAGAGGCCCTAGGTTCAGAACCCACATGGCAACTAATATCCATCTGTAACTTCATTTCCAGGAACTCCAGTGCCACCTTCTGGCCTCCACAGGGATTGCATGACATGGGAGTGTTTATATGCAGGCAGAGCACTAGTACATGTGGAATAAAAAAAAAAATAAGTTACCTTGGACACATAGGAAACAGCCACAATCTCTTAGCTCGGTGCCATCTCACCCCATGTCCCTAAGGAAATAACATGTGTGATTTGGGTCCATATGGTTCAGATTCCTCTACTAAACAAAGTCTGGAATGATTTCAGAAGTTTATAAATACAAAAGATGAAGCTATTTAAACAAAAGATGGAGCTAGTTAAAAAGATCAGAGCACATGCTTTTCTGAATGAGCTGCACCAGAGTTTAACAAAAGCATTTGTATATCTAAATATAATAAACTTTTAAAATAACAACTTTAGTGATCAAAATAAAACATGGCCAGGTGTTAACCAACAATCCCTTCTAAGGAAAGCTTGCTGGTGGGTGTATAGAGAGCAGTCTTTGGCTGTTCCTTCTCTCTTTTCTGGTCTGCTTTCTCTCATGTCTTTGTACTGTCTGTTTCTTCATGTTGAACACTTCATCCTTGGGCTGGTTAGTTTGTATTGTTAACTGGGCATAACCTAGAGTCACCTTGGAAGAACCATTCAGATCCAATTGGCTTGTGGGCAATCTGTGGGAGGTTAGTTTGATTGGTAATTGATGTAGGAAGGTCCAGATCACCATAGTGGTACAGGGCTGATTAAGAAAGCTAGACGGGCCGGGCGTGGTGGCGCGCGCCTTTAATCCTAGCACTTGGGAGGCAGAGGCAGGCGGATCTTTGTGAGTTCAAGGCTAGCCTGGTCTACAGAGTGACTTCCAGGACAGCTGGGACTGCAGGGAGACCCTGTCTCGAAAAGACCAAAAAAAAAAAAAGCAAGATGGAGCTAGAGAGATGGCCTAGTGGTTAGAGTGCCAACCGCTCTTACAGAGGACCCGGGTTTGATCCCCGGCACCCACATGGCAGCCAAGAACCATTCCAGGGGAATCTGACACCCTCTTCTGACCTCCGCAGCATTGTACAACATGGGTGCACAAACCTACATGCAGAGAGTACATTCATACACATACAGAAATAAATTTAAAAAAAAAAGAAAGCTAGCTAGGCCTGAGCCTGTGAGAAGCCAGCAAGCAACCTTCCTCCAGAGTTTCTGTATCAGTTCCTGCATTGAAGTCCTGCTCTGACTTCCTTCCATGATGAACTGTAACCTAGAAATATAAGCCAAATAAAACCTTTCCTCCCCAAGTTGTTATTAGTTGTGAATGGAAATTCCCAGAGAGTTCTGCATTTTGGGCTGACCTTCCTGCAGAGCTGACCAATTGATTATCATGTCAATGACTGTGGCAAGTTTGGAAGATTCTAGATCCAGAGCCTATTTACAATGTATCTTGGGCCATGTTTAGCTCCTAAATTGCCACTCTTGCCTTCCTTTGTTTCTGACTTAACATCTTGTGACTAATGGATAAAAAAAGTCTTTAGGAATGTACTAACAAAGCTCTAGCCCCCACCAACCAAAAGGCTAAGAATGCCATCAGACAGCCTATGGCTGATATTTCCCTTTTGCTATATCTGCCTACTTAATGTTTCCACCAATGTATTTGAAAAGCATCTTGATTTGTGGCTTTTTTTTATTCTGTAACTATAAAAAATTCATGAAACTGCTTCCATCCTGGAACATGGAATTGGGGCCATGGTCATTCATATTTTGCTCCAGAATAAACTATCTCTTATCCCCTATGAGATGAGAATTGTGGTTTTGTGTCAACAGCATCATGTCATTTATCACAGCAACAACAAGAAAGTAGGACAATCCTATACTTTGTGTCTGCCAGGTCAGGCCCCTTCTGACAGAAAAGCTGTCAGTCTCTATAGTTTCTGCAGGTCATCCCTTCCTTTGAACGTTTCCTGTCAGCAACTGTGTTCTACTGTTTTGAGTGTTCAATGTCCCACAGGGTATTGTGTTCCCTTGGTCCCCTCCTGGTTTGGGGAGATTTCCAGCTTTCAGAAGGAAGTAGAGCATGGTGGGGTAGGACAGGCCTTGAAGGTTACAGCTTTGCCTTGCTTCTGCTTCCTGATCTACCAAAATGTGAGCAATTCACACCACGAGTTCCCACTGCTCTGGACAGACGTGCCCCTGCTGCCTCCATCGTGGAGTTCTCATCCACGATGGACTGTTGTGTCCACAACCGTGAGCCAAAACAAAGCCCCCATCTCTCAGGTCACCTCTCTCCAGTACTTTGTCACAGCGAGGAGAAAGGTGACTGATAAACATTTCTATTGACTTGCTCCTCCTAGGAATAACACCGCACCGAGGCGCCTTCACCATGGGTGAGGCGAGGACTGAAGATGGCACCACCTCAGCTGAGGCCACCGACATGTCAGGGGCCGCCGTGTCTGTGGAGAAGGAGGTTTCAGGCCGTTCCTCTGGGTTTATATGACCAAAAGGATTGTTCCTTGGCTGAGAGTTTCCTCCTCCCTTGCTCTTGTTCACCCTCTCAAGAAGTTGTCTCTCCTGTAGCGAACAAAGCAGCAGGCAGCTATGGTAGTACTTAGTCATACTATTGGAAGCCAGAGCAGGGGGTCATGGGAGGGGCATATCACTTTCCTATTGGTGCTGTAACAAATGCCCTCACACTTAGTGTCTTTAAACCCCACAGACTTACTATGTTACAGTTCTAGAAGTCAGAGGCTCAAGTGGGGTATTAGAGGTGATTCTTCCTTCCTGAAACCTAATTGTGAATCCATTTTCTTCTCTTCTCTAGAGACCGGCTGCATTCCTTGGCCTGGAGCCTCTTCTTCCATCTTCTAAGCCAACATCATGTAACTTCTGAATCCCTCTTTTTAACCCCGACGCTCATGCCTTTGTTTTGGGGTGGGTTTTTTGTGGTGTTTTTTTTTGTTTGTTTGTTTGTTTTTTCTTTTTTGGTCTTTTGGAGACAAAGTCCCCTGTAGTCCCAGCTGGCCTAGAACTTGCTATGTAGACCAGGCTGGTGTTGAACTGACAGAGATCCACCTGCCTCTCCCTCCCTAATGCTGGGATTAAATGTGTGTGCCACCTCACCTGGCTTCTTTTTTAAAAATTATTTGTTATTTTTTTTATGTGTTGTCTGCATGTATATAAATGGACCCCTGTCAATGCTCTCAGAAAGCAGAAGAGGGTGTCAGAATCCCTGGAGCTGGAGTTATGGTTTTTAGCTACCATGTGGGTGCTGGGATTCCATCCCAGGTCTTCTTCAAGAATAGCCAGTGCTCTTAACTCCTGAGCCATCTCTCCAGGACTCACGCTGCCTTCTCATACAGAAGCTTCTGATAACCTAGGTCAGCCTCCCCACCTGACAGTTCTTAACCTAATTGTGCATGCAAAGTCATCTGGCCAGCCAAGGAAACACAGTCACAGGTCCTGCAGCTTAGGATGTGGACACAGGTAGAGGGTCCTTAATCTGCTTTCCATATGGCACAAGAAGACAAGATTGTCAATCTGAAGAAAATAAACACCTAATAGAAGGGGTGACGAGTCACTGTCAAGATTCTCACAGAAACCCACTGCTACAGTTTAAACATGCCCTCCAAACTTGCTGTGCTGGAAAGTGAACCTCCAGCTTACAAATTGGAGGTGTTTAGAAGGGGGGCCTTCCGGAGGTAATTAGAGGCAGATGAGGTGCCCATTAAAGGACTGATGTCTTTATAAGAAAACTCAAGGAGATCCAAGTGGACAGAGGATTGCTCCTCTCCACCATGTGATGTCCTAAGCCTGTCCTGGTGCACAGCAAAGAGGTCCTCACCAGGTGCCAGTGGCAGGATTTGGACCCCAGCATCCAGAACTCTGAGCTTCTGTAAACTTTTCTTAATAAGTCACCCAGTCTTGGGTATGTCATTATAGCAACCAAACATTATGAAGACCCCTATGAAGCTGCACTGACACCCTCATTGGCAAATGAAGAAGCTGAAGCTTAGAGAGACAAACTGCTTACCCATGTGCACAGTGGTTTAGTGGCCTTCAGGGAGCCCCGAATCCAGGACCTATCTCCAAGTTCAGTACGCTCCATAAAACAACCAAACACTTTGGTAGATTTCCTTCACTCCCTGTTTCTTCCTTCCTCTTTTTAAAAGAACCATGCAGCCAGATATCTCTTCTGCACTTCTGGCTGCTTCTAGAACAGCGGGTTTCTCTTGAAGCAGAGAACTCTTGCTGCTGGCCTCTCTATCACGTGCTCTCTAAACCTCAAGTGTCTCAGGGCCACCGTCTTTGAAGAGTGTCTCCTTTGATCTTGGCTCAAAATAGCACCTGCCATGGTGTTACCCTCAGAAACTTCAGACGACAGGATAGAATGGAAAAATTTATCATCCAGTGAACTGACCTACATTCTCCCTAATTGTTTTTGGCCCGACCGTGACCCCAGGCATCAGAGCCAAAGGAAGAAAAAGATGGTTAGTGAGACACCATGGCTCTAGTTCAGCCACATAATTAATAATTGTCAGGAAGACATTTACAGATAAAAGAATCTGAGTGTAAAATTAATTTTTGCAGAAGACACGCATTTGCTGATGTTTCGGGAAGGAGAAATGATCAAAGCAATGATGTGTGGTTGCTCAGGGGCCGATCTTGTCTAGTTTTGCTGCTCTTTAATATATGTTGGGTCACATTATATTTTATTACAAAGAACTATATGTATATAAACATACATTTTCATATACATAAATGCGTATATGTGAAACTCCAACATATACATTATATATACACATGTGTGCATATATATACACATATAAATATATACATTCATTGAGAGAAAGAGGTAGAGAGAACTTGTGTGATATATATATATATATATATGTATATATATATAATGGTTGTTTGTGGAAAGCATTGAACTTGGAGTTAAATGCTAGATTCCAGACCTTTGAAGGCCACTAAGCCCCTCTACGTGTGTGGCTGGCATACGCGCGCATGCGCATGCACACACACACACACACACACACACACACACACATTTTGCAAATGTCAGGATTCTCTCAACTTTACAAAATGTGCCAGTTGTAATAGAAGAAACAAAGAACTGTTTCTTGTTGTCCATTGAAAACATGAACTAAAGAGATGCTAAAAGACATTCAAGATGTTGTGGAGGTCATCAAATATGCATTATATCCCTATCTTTCTAATGCTTCAGTTGTAAAATCCTATTGGAACACCTTGAAGAGGTGATCTGGTCAGCTAGTTCAACTGACAGCTGCTGAACTTCACGTTCTGGCATGTTTTCAGTGGAAACAGCATGGCTTGTTGATATGTTACCATTTGTGACCTTATCTGTCTAAATGTGGAAAGGCAAGTTGGATGATGATCTGTATTTTCTTTTCTTCTTTCTGTCTTTCTTTCTTTCCAAGATTTTTAAGATTTATTTTTCTTTCTTTTTTTTTCGTCTTTTCAAGACAGGGTCTCCCTGTAGCCCCAGCTGTCCTGGAACTCACTCTGTAGACCAGGCTGGCCTTGAACTCAAAAAGATCCGCCTGCCTCTGCCTCCTGAGTGCTAGGATTAAAGGTGTGCACCACTACACCCGGAAGTTTCCAAGATTTTAAAATCAACATGAATTTTCTGTATCTTAGAAAACAAAGCTCACACATTTCAGCAGAAGAATGGTACTTCTTCTACTTCTCCAGTCTCCAGACCTCAGATGACTATAATAACTGTAAGATGAGTAAAATTCCAGCATAATGAATGAGAGTACTGAGAACTTTCTCTTTCCCTTTTCTAGCACCCCCAAGGAACAGGACCAGACCTGAGCTCATCACTCAGTTTTTCTGTAGTCGTCTCCCATGAATTCACATCTCAGTGGTCAACATCACCATCCACTCACCTAAGCAACTCTATATGCAAGCCCTAACCCCATCTATTTTTATCTTTTAAACATCTCTTGAGTCCATCTATGTCACATTAGTTCTGCTTGTGTGGCCAGAGCCATGTGTTGACTTCAGTGGTCCCTAGACAGTTTTGTCTTCCTGGGCCTCATCAACCATTAAAAAACAACATTTAAAATAATGTTTTTATGACTGTTGGTATAAAGATTAATGCTGGATTTATTATTATATATTCATTTTAAGTTCTGATTTTAAGATAAACTCAAATAAAAACATTTTATTGGCCACTAGAATGTGCTGTGGAGCCTGGGCACTGTGCCTGTTGGGCCTATTCATGGTGCTGGCCCACACCTGGCTGCTCAAATTGCTGGTTGTTTGATCTCTGCATAGCTACTGTAGATAATCCAACTGCAGACAGAGGGCTTAAGTATTCAAATTAGTGTATGATCCACCAACGCCATGTTTGTGCCAAACATTTTTAACTAAAATGAAATTTCTATAATACGAATTCACAATTTTAATCTTTTAACAGTATACAGTTTAGTGGGTTTTAGAATATTTATAATCTTGTACATACATCACCATTACAGAATCCAGAACATGTCCATTGCCCCCCAAAGAAGCTCCAACTTCTGTATTCTCCCCTCCTCATTCCTGACAGCCAGTCATCTTTCTCTACCATCTGTTTACCTTTGCTGGATGTCTCATTCCAGTCCTGTAACATGGTGTGGACTTTTCTTCTACGGGCCTTTTACTCTGCCTTTTTAGCAAATTTCCAAGGTTGGGTCATATGGCAGCATTACCATACTTCATTACTTTTTATGGATAATTAAGAATCCTTTGTAGGGCTGAAAAGGATGGCTCAGTAGTTAATAATGCATACTGCTCTTTCAGAGGACCTGAGTTCAGTTCCCAGCACCCAGGTTTGGCAGCTCACAACCACCTATAACTTCAGTTCCAGGGATTCCAGTACCTTCTTCTGGCTTTTGCAGACACACACACACACACACACACACACACACACGCAGTCACACTCACATTAAATTATTTAAAAAACAATACTTTGTAGAGATAGATCATAGTCTGTTAATTTAGGCTTTGGTGAAGGGTATTTGGATTGTTTTTACTCCGAGATATTATTAATTATGCTGCTTGAATATTCATATACAGTTTGGCAGGACATATATTTTCAGTTCTGTTGGGTATATGCCAGGAAGAGGAATTGTTGGATAATGAGGTAACTCTGTTTAGGTTCTGAGGAACTGCATGCCTTTCTCTCTGCAGTTGTACCATGTGTATTTTCACAGGGTCTCAATGTCTCCTCATCCTTACCAACACTTCCTGTCTTGCCTTTTTAAAAATTATAACTATCCCAATGAGTGTAGATATCTCATTAGTGTTTTGACTACCATTTCTGTAATGACTGTGGATGCCAAACATCTTTCCATCCATTTTCAGGACATTTGTACTATCTTTGGAAAGAATCTTCTGTTTGTTTTTAAATTGGATTGTTTTTCTTTTGGTATTTGAGTTTCATGAACTTTTAAAAAATATGTATTTATTTACTATACCCTTCTCAAATACATCCTTCCACTTCATGGGTTATCTTTCCACTCTTTTTTAAAACATTATTTTTTATGTGTATGAGTGCTTTGTGTACATGTATACAAGTGTACCATGTGTGTGTAGTGCCCACAGAGATAAGAAGAAGGCGTAAGAACCGCTCACTGGAACAGCTACAGATGGTTGTTAATCACCCTGTGGGTGCTGGGAACTAAGCCATCAGCAAGAGTGGCCAGTGCTCTTAACCACTGAGCCATCTTTCCAGCCTCTCATTTCACTCTCTTAATAGTGTCTTTTAATGCACAAGTTTTAATTTTCAGGAAATCTAATTTAACTATTTCTCCTGTATAGTCATCCTTATTGAACATCATCAGCATTAAGGATCTAGCTATATGTTTTCCATAGATACCTTTATCAGGTTAAGGAAGTTCCTTTCTATTTCTACTTTTCTAGTTTTTTTTTGGTCTGGTTATGTTTTATTTTTATCCTGAAAAGGTTGGAATTTATCGAATGCTTTCTTTGAGTTGACCAGTCTTCCCTCACTTTGTTATATTAATGGTGTGCACTCTGCTGATTGATTTTCACATGTTGACACAACCTAATATAAGGATAAATCCCACCTGACCACAAGATATAGCCCTTCTGTTTTTGAGAGAGGGCAATGAACGTTGTTGTACCATGACACTGGAGGCCAACTAGAATGCAAGTTCCAGGACAGCAAAGATTTCTAGCTTCCTTGTTGCTCAAGGTTGTATCTTTTTTTCAAAAATTTATTTATTTACTATTATTTTATGTGTATGAATGTACTGTCTGCATGTAGGTTGGACACCCGTGTTATGCAATGCTGCAGAGGTCAGAAGAGGGTGTCGGATTTCCCTGGGACTGGAGTTAAAGATGGTTCTTAGCCGCCATGTGGGTGCTGGGAATCGAACCCGGGTCCTCTGCAAGAGCAGTAAGCACTCTTGACTGCTGAGCCATCTCTCCAGCCCTCAAGGTTGTATCTTAATCACTTACTTTGGAATGTACCCTGTTTCTGTTTCTTCTCCTGTGGCTACCATGAACCTAAGCATGCTTTCTCCCTGATCGCTCACTAGTGCCATTAAGAGTCTGCTTAGAGGTGTGGTGATCATAAAAGGTGCAACCACCTCCCCAACATAACCAGAGGTCTGCTGCCAGGCATGATATGGGGGCATCATTTGCTCATGAACCAGAATATACAGATGATGGATGAGCAGTTAAAGAGACCATCACTAAGGAAGGATCATACATCTCAGCCACACAACCTGTCATAAGAGGCAGAAAATGTGGGCCTGATTCATTCTCCATATGTGGCCCCAGCCTGTGAACACCAAATACACTCCCTGACTATACAGAATTTGCCACTACACTTGGTTATGGGCTTTTAAGCCTTTATTAATACAGCATCTTTTAATTTCCTCTTTTTTTTCTTCTCAGCAAACAGTGCATTGATAGGTAAGGTTGATTGGAGATTTGAAGCTACGTGTGACCATCTAGCTAGGCATTTCTTTTTTTTTTTTTGCATTTGATTTGAATCATCCTAGATACAGTGTTTGTCCTAGTTTGTCTTCCATTGCTGTGACAAAACACTCTGACCAACACCGACTTGGGGAGGAAAGGGTTTATTCAGCTTACATATCCTTGGTCACAGTTCTCAGTGAGCCCAAGGCAAGAACTCAGGGCAGGAACCTGGAGGCAGGAGCTGAAGCACAGGCCATGGAGGAATGCTGTTCACTGGCTTGCTCCTCCTGGCTCATGCCTAGCCCACCTTCTTATACTATACACAACCACCTGCCCAGGGTGGCACTACTCATTGTGGGCTGCCCCCCCCCTGCTCGACCATCAAGACAATACTCCACAGATGTGTCCACAGGCCAAACCAATGGAGCCAATTCCCCAACCGAGGCTCCCTCAACCCAGGTGTGCCAAGTTGACACTAAAGCTATCCAGCTCAGTGTTCTACATTCAGCCCCATCAAATGCAATCCTGATTGTTTCAATCTATTATTCAAATTCACCAAAATCTTTGTAAGACTGAGATCTGTCTTCCAATGTCTTCTATGTCATCTGCTTTCTGATGTCTGTAAATTAGATATTCATGTTTGTCACACTTTTACTGATAAAAAATGTTAAAAAGACAAGGGTGCAGAACATAATCTGTAAAATTCCAGTAGAGACCCCCTTCAATTTTAATATGGACCCATGAGCCCTGTATCTTTGGGTGACATCAACTACCCAGCTTTTGCCCACTTAACAGGATGTGAAAAGCTTCCTCCTCAATAGGTAGTGCTCACACTGCTAGGCCATTCCACCCGGCCTATGCCACATTCCTCTCACAGTAAGCTTTTTGACCTGACCTCCTACCTGGGAAGCCTGGCTTTAAATCCTCTGATTACACTCCCTTCCTAGTTCACCTCCGTTCAAGAGTGATCATCCAATTTCTGATGGCCTGATATAAAAAAGAAAAAAATCTGAGTCAATCAAATTCAGTTTAAAATTGAACTTTCAAAATGAAAAGGACTTTGTGATTTATAATAGTTTAGAAGGATATTGGGGTTGAGTTGGGGCTGAGGCAGTCAGAGCTCCTCTTTCTCTGAGCAGATAAAGAATCAGTTTTGAGCTTCTTTTGTGCCATGGATCTCAGTCTGTGAATCTTACTGTCAGGGGCTTCTCCTAGAGAGAACACTGTGCTTATATTTTGAGGTCTTCCAGCAGCTGGTCTGTGCTAAGATGAAGGAAGCAGAAGAAACAGGAATGGAGAACAGACTCTCCCAGATCTACTTTTATTTCTTGAGGTATACAAGTCTTGTTCCAGACCTGTTTTAGTTTGCTTTCATATTGCTGTGACAAAACACGCTGATCAATAACAACTTGAGGAGAAAAGCGTTTAGCGTTTATTTGGTTCACATCTCCAGGGTCACAGTTCATCACTTAGAGAGCTCAAAGTAGAAACTCAGGGCACGAACCTGGAGGAAGAAGCTGAAGCACAGGCCATGGAGGAACGATGCTTACTGGCTTGCTCCCCTGGCCCATGCTCAGCCTGCTTTCTTATATAATATGCAAGAACCTTCCCAGGGGTGGCACTGCCCACAGTGGGTTAGGCTCTCCCACATCACTCAACAGTCAAGAAAATACCCCACAAACATGGCCACATTTCCCAGTTGAGGCTCCCTCAATCCAGGTGTGTCAAGTTGACACTAAAGCTATCCAGCACAAGACCCTTCCCTGTACCTTCACTTTTCTTGAAATAGATTGTTAGAGCAATAAGGCAAGAAAAGGAAATTAAAGGAGTACTAATTGGAAAAGAGGAAGCCAAGCTATCCCTATTTGCTGATGATATGATTGTTTACTTAAGGGATGCTAAAAACTCCACCAGAAAACTCCTAGAAATGATTAACAGCTTCAGCAAAGTGGCAGGATACAAAATTAACCTAAAAAAAAAAAAAATCAATGGCCTTTCTTTACACCAACAACAAGCAACAGGAGAAAAAATTCAAGGAGACCTTCCCACTCACAATAGCCTCAAAAACAATAAAATACCTAGGAACAAACCTAACCAAAGAAACCAAAGATCTCTACAACAAAAATTTTAAACCCGTAAAGAAAGAAATTGAAGAAGACATCAGAAGATGGAAAAACCTCCCATGCTCATGGATTGGGAAAATTAACAATGTAAAAATTTAACGCAATCCCAATCCCCAAGAGTTTCTTCACAGGCTTGGAAAAAAAAAAAGTTCTTAAATTCATTTGGAAAAACAAAAGACCCCGAATAGCCAAAACAACCCTGAGTGAAAAGAGCTACGCAGGGGGGATCTCTATCCAGACTTCAAACTATACTACAGGGGTATAGTCATAAAAACAGCCTGGTACTGGCACAAAAATAGACCTGTTGACTAATGGAACAAAACCGAAGATCCAAACCTGAGCTCATACAATTTCAGCCATCTCATATTTGACAAGGGGGCCAAGAAGCCACAATGGAGAAAAGGCAGCATCTTCAGCAAGATGGAGATGGATCACCACTTGTAGAAGAATGAAATTAAACCCCTACCTCTCCCCCTATACAAAAGTCTACTCCAGATGGATCAAAGACCTCAGCGTGAAACCCCAAACTCTGAAGGTGATAGAAGAAAAAGTGGGCAGCAGACTACAAGACACATAGGCATAGGAAAAGACTTCCTAAATCAGACAGCAGCTGCACAAGAATTAAGGTCGACAATTGACAAATGGGACCTCATTAAACTCAAAAGCTTCTGTACATCAAAAGAAACAATCAAGGAAGTGAAGAGAAATCCCACAGAGTGGGAGGAAACCTTCACT